>QLOH01000326.1:600000-1141902 GCA_026901365.1 Sesbania bispinosa
CACAAGTACTAGTCAAATTGGCAATGAATCGTGCAATGTAATTGAGTTTTCCAAGGAAGCTTCTCACTTCTCGTTCTGTCTTAGGGGCTGGCATCTCTTGTATTGCTTTCAGCTTATCTGGCTCCACCCTTATCCCATTCTGACTAACAATGAAGCCCAACAACCTTCCACTGGAAGCACCAAAAGTACACTTATTAGGGTTGAGTCTCAACTTATACTTTCTGAGCCTTTCAAACAATTTCCTCAAGACCGCGACATGGCTCTCATCTTTCTCCGACTTGGCAACCATATCATCCACATACACCTCAATTTCCTTGTGCATCATGTCATGAAATAATGTAACCATGGCTTGCTGATATGTAGCCCCAGCGTTCTTCAGCCCAAATGACATCACCTTATAACAGAACGTTCCCCATGGTGTGATGAAGGTCGTCTTTTCCTTATCACTAGCATCCATCAGAATCTGATTGTACCCCGAATAACCATCCATAAATGAAAATGATGGCTCCTGGCAGTGCTATCAACTAGAACGTCAATATGCGGGAGTGGGAAGTCATCTTTCGGACTAGCTTTGTTTAAATCCCGGTAATCTACACACATCCTGACCTTTCCATCTTTCTTGGGTACTGGCACAACATTGGCTACCCACTCTGGGTGTCTTGCCACTTCTAAAAATCCTGCTTCAAGTTGTTTAGTTACTTTCAACTCCTTTTTGTCCTCCTCTGTACCCATATTAATCACCTCAACTACTTCATCATTCGCACTAAACCCTTCCTCAGAATACTCAATCACTTTTGAGAACGCACCCACCACTTCTTCCTCATCACCAGAGGTAGAGTCGTACTCACCACAAGGCTCAAGGGAATCAGTTAACAAATCGTCACAATCCTGATTTTGGGACAAGTTTCCGATGAGGATCAGATCCCTGGAAAGCATAGAAAGGAAGAAATAGAAAATAAAGAAAGCGTAGAAAGTTGGAAGAATAAAATGGAAGAATGATTAAGAAAATAAAATGGAAGGAGAAAAGGAAATGCATGTAAATTCATTAAACTATGCCTCAATAAAAACCAACATAAGTTTGAAAGTTAAATGGCTTATAGCCAAAACAGTACAACCAAACAATTACTTTGGACTAAGTACATCAATCAAGGACTCAAATCTCCAATTCCTCAAAGGCTCCTTGCAAGGCCGGATTGCCTTGCTTTCTTCATGGCCTTCTTCCAAGGTGTTGATTGCTATATGAAGTTGAGGCCCCTTCCCTACCTTCTGGTTGCATGACTTCAGCTGGTGCTGGGAAAGTTTCCCTTAAGTGTGGGATTGGTTTTGGATACCTTTCTCCGAAGCTCAAGCTCTGCATATCTCCTTCAAATGATGTTTTGTATCCTAACCCAAACTTGTCTTGCTTCTCAGAGAGTGATATTGGAGCACGCTTCCCCTGTAAATGACGACCTAATCCCTTGCCCCGTTGATATCCATTCTTCACCATAATTCGGGCCACCACTTGATTCACACCTGGCATTGATAGTATATTCTTTCAAGGGTTGTGCTTCACCATCTCGAAACCTTGTCCTAGGCTATCTTCTGTAGATTCTGCATTATCCACATACGGCATTGTTATAGGCTTGGAGAGCATAATCTCTTCTTCGCCATGAATAGTAACAACTGCTTCATTCTCAATAAACTTCACGCATTGGTGCAAAGTGGAAGGAACAGCACCAGCCACATGGATCCATGGTCTCCCCAAGAGCATCGTATAGGCAGGTTCAATCTCCATCACCTGGAATAACACTTGAAACACACTTGGCCCAATTTCCAATGGCAACACTATTTCCCCCAATATATCCCTCCGACTACCATCAAATGCTTGCACAATCATAACTTGGGGAGTCAGATCATCAATACTCATCTTCAATTGAGTAAAAGTGGATTTTGGCAAGACATTTAGTGCAGATCCTCCATCAATCATAACCTTAGCAATCTCATAGCCACTACATTTCAGAGTGATGTGCAAAGCACGGGGGCTTTTCTCTGGCATGGTGATAACTTCTTCATATGAAAATGTGATAGGATTAACATGCTTCAAGGGGTCCACCATGTTCACTATATTCTCAGGAGTCACATTTGGCTTGACATAAGCTTCCTCCAAAACCTTTTGCAATGCCTTGCGATGCTGCTCCGATGACAGAATAAGTGTTAAAAGAGAAATTCGTGCAGGGGTCTTCCTCAACTGTTCTACCACATCAAATTCACTTCGTTTCATGATTCTCAAGAATTCCTCTTCCGTGCCATCCTCTCCTTTGTCCTCAACATCTTCCTTTTCCTTTCTCATCTTTTCAACTTCATCTGGGCCATAATACCTACCACTTCGAGTAAGACCCCCCTGCTCTAATTACATTTGTGATTGACTTCTCTTCATGGCAAGGGTTTTCTGATGTCCCTCCTACAACTTCTATGCTAGTATCATAACTCCATGGTACTGCACGAGTATCATGATAAGAGTAAGGAATTGGCTTTTTTATTGTCAACACTACCTTCTCCGGCGCAGGGAGTTGATTAAGAGAGGAGACCCTCAATATGAAAGGTTCTACCACATTGACCTCTTCTCTTGTGGCGATCTTTCTTCTAGCTTGAATTACTCCTCGATTTAAAAGGCCCTGGACTCTGGCTTTGAAATCCCAACAACATTCAATGTCATGACCGACACCCCCACTGTGATACGCACAAACAGACTCTTTGTAACATCTTTCTTTTTTTCTTATTAATGATGTTGGAACCGTCATTCCATATCCAACCCTCTTCAGTCCTTCAAATACTTCCGCCATTGGCGTTCGTATCTCCGAAACTCTCTTAATTCCTAAACCTTCCTTCTCCAGTGCATTCACTCGACCTCCTCCTTCATGGTTTGGAATTGGATTGCTCACAATATTGGGGGTTGCCTCCTCCTGTATATCTAGCTTTCCAGCAGCAATTAACCTCCTTACTGCCCTTTTGAACGCCTCACAATCTTCGATAGAATGCCCCGGAACATTCATATGATACTGGCAAGTCAGATTAGGGTTATACCAGGCTGGGAAAGGTGGCTCCAAAGGGAGAACTCTGCGCTTCCAGAGATTAGATGGGTATCGTATAAACGTTTGAATAATTCACTGTTGGAAATTGGCAACCTTGGAAAAGGTAGAAGGTTTGGGATCCGATTTTCATTTTGACGAGGCTGCTGATAGTAGTGGTTGAAGGTTGGACGAACTGAGTTCGTTGGGATTTGAGAAACTGGTGCAGGTGTTGGATATCGAGATTGGGAAAATGGTTGGCTTTGTAGGTAACTAACTTCTGGCTCTTTCTTTTTAGGAGGGAACCCTTTCTTGGAAGCGCCTTCCGTACCACTCAATGGCAACTTTCCTGCTTTCATCATTGTCTCAATCCTCTCGCCTGCCGTCACCAGATCAGCAAAGTCTCGATATGACACTCCAACCATTGCCCCGACATAAGTGGCCTCCAACGTCCCCAAAAAGTATGAGCATAACTCAGTTAGAGTTAAAGGTGGTTGGACTTGAGCCGCTAGTGCTCTCCATCGTTGTGCATATTGCCTGAAAGTTTCTCCACCATTCTTCTGCGTTGCCCCCAATTGTTCTCCCGTCGGGTCTACTTCCATATTGAACCTGTATTGCCCCATGAACAAATTTGTCAAATCCTTCCAGCTAGAAATTTTGGAATGGTCCAACTGTATGTACCAATCCAAAGCTGGCCCAGTCAAGCTTTCTTGGAAAAAGTTGATAAGGAAATTCTCTTCCTTTGACCATATGGCCATCTTTGCACAATAAGCCTTCAAGTGGAGCAATGGGTTTGTACTCCCATCATACTTGTTGAAGTCCGGGACCTTGAAGTCCTTAGGGATGACAATCCCAACAGTAGGGCACAAGTCTTCTATTCCAAGCGCCCCATAAGCACTTGAGCCCTGGATGGCCTTAATCCTTTCTTCCATCTTTTCCATCCACTCTTCTTTTGAACTATCACACCCAGCTCCTTGTCCAATAGTCACTACACGAGGTTGTTCCCAAGTCGTACCTTCATAACCATGAATACCGACATTGATCGGCTGATAACCATCACCCACAGGAGTTGCGAGTGGTGTTGTGTGAGGTATCGATGTGCTGGAAGTAGACTGAGTCACCCTTAATGCTCCCAACAAGCTAATAGCCTCCTTCAAGGTCAACAATGTTTCTTCGATTCTTGTCTGTGTTGCTGACATTTCCCCCATCTTACCCTTCATTTCATCCAATTCTGCACTCAGGTTTCTTCCCATATTACTTTCCTCCATCCTAGCCTGAAGTCGAGTGTTGTAAACTCGGGTTTGATTGGTGTCTGTCTTCCTTGGTGGCGCAATGGCTACAAATCGCCTTCACCTGTTCAAAATCCAAAATCACAGTGTTTAGCAAACAAAATTTTAAGAATGCGCGGTTGTGGAAAAGACCCAAGTGTTCAATAGTAGGAAGAGTTCCCCACATCTAACACTAGAGGTGTGTCCCCTCTTAGGTTAAATAGTGGTTGATAGTTGATCAAAGGGACATCTTGCTAGCAATGCATTTAGTCGAAGTTGACGTTTAGGATCATGAGTAGAGGCAAGACTCGTAGCAACCAAACACCTTATTTCATTCCAAAAAAAAAAAAGAAAAATTACAATAAATTGTTCAACTAAAAAAAAATTACATAGAAACTAACTAACATCAAAATCCTAACAAATCCTAATAAATCAAAGTACAACTAGTCTTTCCTCTGTTGATCAACCATCCCCTCCCGACATATCTCTGGATTCTCCAGCTCTTCAATCTTTGACTTCAACTTCTCTTCCTTTTCTCTAGCTTGTACCAACAAATCATGGTATTTTTTCGCTATTTCCCATCCCTTATCAGCATGGCGATTAGCTTCAGCAACATTTCCTTGCAGCCTTTCTAAGCGTATATCTTGTACTTGATTACGCGCCTCCAACTCTTTTTTCTCTTGCGAGATTTCTGCCATCAGCCCCTCTTGTTCTTCCAACTTTTTCTTTAACTCTGACGGAGTCATCCTGGGGCCCATATCTCTTCTACACTTCACTTTCCTCCCACAACCCTCGCCTTGATAAGCATCAGCACATTCATCTTTCAAACGCTCTATTTCAATGTCCATTTTCCTGCACCGTTTCTTCAAAGTGATTACATCTAGGTCACCACGATCTTTCTTTTCTTCAAGGAGTATCATCTGTGCCTTCATTATCTCCAATTGAGAATTCATCAGCTCCAAGGTTTTGATGGTCTCTTCTGATGCTTCTTTGTTACAAGCGATCCTCTTTGAAGAGATGGCCTTGTATCCCCCTTTCTCTTCTCCACTCCTTGTAATCAGCAGATGCAGTAATCCTTGGTTTCCCCAACTCATCATCGCCTTTCCTTCGAATGTTCCTCCATGAAGCTCTTATCTCTACCTGTAGTTTGAAGTGATGTGTTCCACCATACAAGAAGCTCAAACCCCCTAACTGCTTATCCTTTGGCTTAATCTGTGTCCGTTTGAATTGTCTAAGAGCCATCGCTGGAGTATATGCCACACACCCTCTTGGTCCAATTAATGGAACATTAGGAAAATCCCCACAACTGACAATAATATCTTCGGGAAAATACCATGGGCAAACCCAAGTGAAACTCCTTAGGTCCAGGTTGAAGAACTCTTTTTTCCATTCCCAAGCCTCTTGCTTTTTCAATCGTATGCAGTGGAAACTTCTTAAAGGATCAGGCATAGTACACCTGTAATCAGCATCATATATATGAGCTATAATCCACACCTGCAACATGTGTGAGCAACAACGAAGCATCCCTCCTTTCTTCTGTTGGCATATCTCCAAAGAAATAAAAGTATCTGCCAGTATGGCTGGAATCGGGTTTGCTCCTACGGTTTCATATTGATAGAAAACATCCATTGTAGCATGATCCACCAAGTCTGGTGTGAAAGGGAAGAGCACCAACCCATAAATCGCCAATGCTAAGGTTTTGTTGAAGCAACCCCAGTCTCCTTGCTTAGCCAATGTCTCCAAGTGAGTTTCTAGAAAAGATTTCTTTAACCCCTGCACTGATCCTCTCTTTTCTAACTTCATCTCATCTGCTGATATACCAATCATCCTTGCAACCTTCTTTTCTTCAACATGTCGCCCCTCATAAAGGTACACTACAACACGTTCTCTGATTGGTAGTCTGATCATAACCTCATATTCTTCTATGGTAGGCACAAGGTCAAAGTCAAGCAGTTCAAAGCACCTTAGTGATGGACTCCAGAATTGCACAAGGGCACTTAACACAGGTTTTTCTACTGAGATGAACAACAAATCCAAAATCCTTCCGTATTTTTTTTCAAAACAAGATCGAGCTTCCTTGGTCATCTTCATGTTGATCTCCTTCAGTTTCAACAAGTTACTTCCCGTCACAGTGACTTTGATACTCTTCTTTAATGCATTGCTAGCTAGATTCCCTTCCATTTCTTGCTATTGATCACCACTTTTGTCTTTCCACCCCAAAAAAACTGAAAAGGAAAAGAATAAATAAAATAACAAGAGAAAAATGTTGATGCATGAATATGGTTTTTTTTTAGTTTTTTTTATGAGCTATGCATGGGATGTATGAAAATTATGAGGAAATATTTTTTTATTATTTTTTAGATGAAATATAGTGCTTTTTTTTTAAAAAAAAATGCAATTTTTTTTATCCTTTTCTTTTAGTAAAAAAAAATCTAGCTTATGAACTACGCATGAGATGCATGAATTTTTTTTATGAATGAGGTGTAATGCCCTACTTAAACGTTATGAAAATTATGTACAATAAAGAATTACAGAGGAAGAAGCATGCTCCCCAGGTGTCCTAATTCAGGTAAAGGCCTATGGCAAGGTGTCCTTAAGGTCATATTTCTAACTTTGATAGCTACTAGAGTCATCTACAAGTGATTGGTCTCATGGGTGGGTCTAGACTTCTAAAAGATATATGGCCTCCAGATTGCCCTTATCACACAGACGAGGACCCAGTTCATGAATTGGCCACAAGGAGGGATGAACCCATCTCAATGATGACCAACCCATGATACCGGTAACAATCTGAGTGGTATCCTGACAACTGCCAAGTGAGCATTGAGCCCCTCAATAGCAATCATCAAAATACATCCTATTCCTAGGTTCGCACAAGCTCGGGTATAGAGCCCAATAGTGTGTGAGGTAAGTGATGGTGAAATGTGTGAGGGGAGCATACAAACCTTTTAATAACCTACAAACTAAACCTTACTATCCTGCAAAACAAAGGCAAACAATATATACAAAATAAAAATCTTCTACCCTAGGGTTGAAACAAACAGACAAATAACGTAAATTAAAAAAAAGGAGCAAATAAAATAAAATACTTATATATAACAAAAGAAAAGAAAAACAAAAAAAACAACAAAAAAAGGGTAAAATAAACATCATTTGCACAATCAATTTAATGGGCTTGATTATTAAAATTGTCCCCAGTGGAGTCGCCATCTGTAACGACCCAAAAAAATAATTTAATTTTAAAAATGAGAGTCGCCACCAATTTTGTTAAATTAGGGAAAATTGGAAACCCTAAAGATTGAATCTTTGAAATTGATTTGGATTCGGTAATCGATTACATTTAGGGAAGGGTGGAGACTAAACTCCACAACACCCCTACACGCCCATCCTAAAAATGGTTACCCTAGATTGATTGTGCAATTTAAATATTTATTTTACCCTTTTTAATTAAAAGAAAAACTAATTAAATTAAGATTAAAATTTTGTTAATAGAAATATTTTGATTCTAATTTAATTATTTACATTTTTATCCCTTTAGACAAATCAAGGAAGAATATACAATTGTATAAAGTTTAAAACTTTAATATGATATAAGCAAATCACGCAACAAAAAAAAGTTTGTTAAATTGAACGAAAAGAAAAAAAAAACGTATTCGGACCTGTACGTTGAACTTCCTAAGATTAGTTTCTTTTGGTTTATTTTTATTTTTTTTTTGATAAAAAAGATAACTATTTATTTACAAAAAGAAAATTAGAATAAGACAAACTCTTGTAACTTTTCATGTCTTGGCCATGTGATATACCTACTCTACGACTTCCTGAATGAAGAAAGGAAATAACCCTTTTTTTTATATATTTTCTTTAGAAAAAAAAGTAATGAAATTCTCTCTCTAAAAGGGATTCACACTCACAGCACATGAAGTGACATGAACAAAAGGCCTTTCATATTTCACACACAGAATCAAGGCTATCGCCTGTTACAAGCTAGTATATTCATCCAAAAAAGCTACATTGATCCTGAGATATGAGAAACAAAAAAGAAAACTAAAAAAAACTAAAACTACCGAAAAAAAACCTGGAAAGTTAACGTCCAAATAAACTTCTTTGTAAACAAAATCTCCTTGTACCGTTGCTTCCAATTTCTTCCTTTGCCTGCTCCCAAGTCACCGTCTTTTCTCTCCCACGCTGCGACTCACCACTCTATTTCTTTCTGTCTCCTTTTTCTTCCCGTTCGGCTAAAAACCCCCTTTCTCCTGGTACCGGTTTCTCCTTTTTATGGTGAGTGAGCTCTTCCAAATCTGTAGCTCAATCATTTCCTCAATCTCCTCCTTTGCATAATCTCTTCAAATCAAATATCTTGATGATTTCCTCCAATCAGTGATCTGATGAAATTTCAGATTTACAGAGAGATATTCTTTTAGAATTCTTTCTATCCTGTGATTGAAAATCAAATAAAATCAGTAAGATTGATTGATTTTTTTTTAACTAAAAATCATGAAGGAAATCTTACCATTTTTACTATGGACATGTGAATCACATGCCACTCAAAATTTGGTGCAAATGGGTTGATCCTTTTGGGCCAATACAACATCAGGTTGGGTTATATAACTCACTTTTATTTTCACACTCCTTCTTCTTTTTTTTTTAAAAGACCTGATTATTAATTTTTTTTTATTTTATTATTTAAAAAAATATTTTCACATTTAATTACAAAGAAAGGGGTAAAAATATGGTGTTCACACTATTCAACCCCAATCTAGTGTTTCCTGTGGTTTCTACATCCTGGACCATCATTGACTTGGGCGTAAGAGTGCCTTCGTAGGTACACCACCCCCTGCCCGCCGTTGTGATCCGACTTTCAAGATTCACCGGAGAAAATACTTGAGTCCGAGATCAAGGAACCCGAGTCCGAGTTCAAGGAACCCGAGTCCGAGTTCCATACTCAAACATTTGGTGCTAGAAGGAGGGTCTACCCATTTCTGATACCATGACAGTCAACACCCCGTTTTCAACTCAGAAGAGCTAGGCCACAACCAACCACGGAGGGCTGGGTTGAAGATCTCAATTACAATAACGAAGGCTTTGAAGAAGTAGGGACCTCATACCCTGCACCTCAGGATAACTGAATCATTCCCTACAATCCCGACCCATGAGACGAAATTATTCGTCAACTCGAGGCTCGCCTCAGAGAACTCGAAGGGAGAGCTCCAAGACCACCTCCCAACCCTCAACCACAAGTCAACCCCATTGTCGTTAAGCTAGAAGAACGAATAAGTGATGAGATTCTGGCAAGCGTACCAAAATTTCAGCAGTATAATAGTAAGTATGAGTTTATCGTATCCACAGGGAACGGTTCACTTCGTATTTATTAGTGATCAGACTATCAAGTAGGAAACGGTATGTTGATGATCATTGAGCTGAAAGTAAATTGCATAAAGTAAATGAGATAATAGAGATAAGGTAAGATAGTGTTACTTAGATCAGGATTGAACTTCGTATCATCGCACCCCTTATGCACGTGATTCCCAATATTATTTATGAATATATTTCTATAACATCCTAGCCAAACTATACTATTTTATCCCGAGTTACCAGATAGTAAAATACTCGAAGATAATCCATGCGGGTTCTCCCAGGCGACAAATTACCCCGATGTGATTGCTCTACTTTTCCGTTCGTTCATACTATCAATTCACCTTATATTACTATAGGGACTACTATGAAGAAGCTGTCACATTCCAATTCTTCAATCATCGATTCCCCCTATATTCCTATAGCGATTACTATGAGTACTTTTACCAATCAGAGTTCAAGTGTCCTATGTCTAGGCTTTCCCAAACTCGTTGTTGTATTTACAAAACCATTTACCAATGCATCTTATAAAAACAACCTATAACTCCGGCGCACAGGCGGAAGCTACGCATTAAGCAAAGTATAAAAGTACCGATATTATAGAATAGGGATTCATAAATAATAAAGAGAATTCACATACACTTAGGGATTGAATCAACTACATTCAACCCTATTGGAGAGTTTAGCTACGCATGGTAGCCATACAGACCAATGAAGAAATTGTCACGCTTTTCTTCAATCCTAGCTCTGCTCTGTCGTCTCTCTAAAACTCTCCTCTATCTTAGGCTCTCTACCAAAAGCCCCCTTTGATCTTTACAAAAGGTCCTATTTATAGACCAAGGAAAGCTATCTTAAATCTGGAAAGAATCTATTTTGAAAACAGATCTAAAAACAAATCCGTGTTCCTGCGCTTCAACTGCACTCAGCGCATCTGAAGCACAGGATCCAGAGAGGAATCCTGATGGTTACGCTTCACCTGCGCTGAGCGCAGGTAGAGCGTATTTCTCGTTCCATCTTCTCTTAATTCTCTCTATTTTTAACTTGATCTCTTCCTGATCTTATCCTTGTTTGCTTGGCTTTCCTTGTTTCCCTCTTTTTGATCTGATTCTGTGTTTATCTTGACTTTGAATTTAAATTAGGAAGTTATCCGCAGAATCCTTGTTTAAATGGCTGCTGATCTTATCTTTATTTGCTCTCATTTAAACCTCAAATCTGTAGATCCTATCCTCAAATGATGCTATCTTCTTTCCTCATTCAAATCATTCTCATAAATCTGCAAAATCAACAGATTTTATATTAAAATAACATCAAATTTAAATTCAAATTAAATAAACACAATTATTACAATTATTAATAAAAATGGATTATTTTGGGGCATAAATTACTATTTTAACCTTGATAAGTGCAGTAAAAATGCAAGAATATATCATATAATTGGCACTTATGAAATACCCCCCAACTTAACTTCTTGCTTGTCCTCAAGCAAGAGACCTCTTTGCAATCAAAAATTAACTCACTCCCCTGTATAATTCTCAGAAATAAGGACAAAATTTTCATCATCTCTTTATTAGGCAGAAGTCACTTCCCAAATATCAGAAAAAAACCAGAATTAAGAGATGTTACCCATGCTCAATCAGAATAAGATACATCAATTCAGTCAAACTTTCTCAGAATTAGCAATTAAAGCAATAAATGATAAATCAAGGAATTCTCTCATGCTTACAGGTAAATGTTTCCCTCAATTTTTTCCACCACGGTTGAACAACTTGAATTGATAGTCGTTTCTAGTTTCTAAACATGCACATGGTCAATATGGATCAAAAGGTATTTTCTTGGTTGTAATGAGGCCGGGCTATCAAGAAATCATGGTTTTTCTAGATAAGCAAAGAACACTTAGAATAGAGAGCATCTTTTATTTTTTCTTGAACTTGGAACTTCTCTCCATTCGCCATCTCATTCTTGATTTGTCTCATTCAACTGGCCTCTTTCTTTGTTTGAAGATGCACTCCCCCCAACTTATTCAATTGATGCACTTTTCTTTTTTATTTTTGAGGGAGTGCTCTTCTTTTGCTTTCTTGTGCCTGCTCTTTGTACTTCCTTTACCTTTCAAGTAACCAACATTTTCTCCCATTTTAAAATTACACTTACTCTCTATCCCAAGTGTGTAAGTGACAGGATATAACAATTATTTGGGCTGGGGTGCATAAGAAAAACTCAAGCTCAAATGGGTTACCAAAAATTGGAAAAATTTTATCAAGGGTTGACTTTTTGGAACTGAGCAAATAATGTAAAAACAAAAATTGCCTTTGTCACCTCCATATTTTCCATAAACAGAGTAAAATCCAAAAACTCAATCAATAACAATTGACAACAGCGGTGAAAAACTCTCAATTCAAGTGTTTGGACTCACAACTCACTGGATTTTTAGCTAAATTCCTTGATAAAGCACTTACTGGTTTTAATTAAATATCTTGATAGGTTCTCCTGAGAAATATCCTAATCCTAACTGATTATGGAATTAATCACAAAACCCTTTTTTCTTTCCTAATCTGGTTAGTTAGACTGCCTAATTTCAGAGATTTTTGAAAACTTTTCCTTTAAATCCTAATTCCTAAAAATAAAAAATTTAAAATAAATCCTAAAAAATCCTAAAAAGAATGAAAATGCTGAAAATGCATTGCATAGCAAAATAATGTATCAGTGGGGTATATATACAACACAAATCCAGAATAATCAAAATAAAAAAGAAAATAAAAGAAAATAAAAGAAAAAAGAAAGAAAAAGAAAGAAAAGCACCAAATAAAAAATAATCAGTCTTCCTGGTCAACATCCTCAGCTCCATCTGCAGCTGCTCCACCTCTCCCGGAGGAATAGGCCTGTCCCTAGACCACTGAATGTAACCTCTGTACTGCTCTGGTGTCATACCTGGGTATGGGTCCGACCTAATAGAGTAAAGATACTCCTGTAGGTGGACGTGGGATCGATGGAGCGAAGTTAGCTGGCCTGAAAGGTGCTGAACCCAAAATGGGATAGTCTGGTCTGTTGGTGGTGGTGGTGGTGGTTGTTGCTGCTGATGATCATCCTCATCATCCTCCTCCTCATGGATGTAGTTGACTGCTATATAACCTCTGGTCATAGGGTTCAAGATGCGCACCGAAGGGTATACCTCAACTCCCCTAGAACTGCAGAGGGTCGTGATGAGCGAAGGAAAGTCCAAACTGATCCTGGAGTTGGTGCTACCCTACAGAAGATACGAAATCCGATATCTTCTGGCTAATGACTCCGGCAATGACTATATCTCCGTGAGTGAGGATGGTGTAGATGAGGTGGTCTATTGGCATGGGAGCGTCTGAAACGTGACTGGTGGGGCAGATGTTGGCTAATACCAACACCATCCACATCCTGGCTACATCAAACATGTCATGCTTGTAGATGCGAGCAGCGTGACCGTAAACATTCCTGTCAAAGGAACGTCCCTGTAGGCATAGAATCTCTGTAGTCTGAGTGTCCAAGGGATCGTTGCCATTGATCCCTACTGCCCTCATCTTCTCGCGGTACTGGCACTCCATGAGTCTTCTATCCTCAGCCCCTAGGTATAAAAGAAGTGTGTTGATCGCATCACGACCATAAGAAACTATATGCCTGCGGACATAGGACTGCCGCCTCACATCAATGCCATGATCTCCTATGGCATTGGCATAGAACTCCCTAACAATGTCAGGGTCAAAATGTGTGTCTGGGCGGCTGAGGCGGACCCAGTTCCTCCTGTGGATCTCACCTCTGAACTCCTCATACTCGCCAGGCTGTAAAACCACTGGCCTTTCCTTGATAAAGTTACAGTTCATCAGCGAACTGTAAGCTTCAAAGGACCTGGCGTCCTTGAAGCGGTGAGCATCGAACTCTGGGTCCTCCTGGGGTGCCTCTCTGGATCTCTTTGCACCCCCTTTGCCTCTCCTAGAAGTGCCAGTTGAATTAACAACTTTAGTGCGGGCCATATGCAAAACAAAATTAAACCAAGATCATTTTTATGCAAATAAACTAACTCATAATTAGTGAAATAAGTGGCCAATTTAAATAAGAAATCAGATGAGTTATCCAATCAAGCACTTGCACAAAAATCTTGATTTTAAAGTTACCAAATGCCAATTAATTAATTCATTAAGAGTATGCTAAAGTGATCAATTAAAGCAAGTCCTAATTAATTTTTAAAAAACAAGGCACAAATTGGTAACAAAAAGTAAGCTAAAAAATCATGTTATCAAAAACATGCAATAGAGCACAGTCATTCATGCATGGTCATGCAAAAATATGGAACAAACTGAGCATACATGCACCAAAAAGAATAACTTGCATTAATTCATTGAGCATTTCAAAAACTACCACCTAAAAATATCAAAACACACCATCATGCATACCATAGTAACAAGCAGACTAAACTAAGACTCTATTGACAAATTTTCCTAATTTAAAAGGTCCTAAGAGCCTAAGGTTTTGCTCAAATAAATGAAAAACTGAAAAATATTAATTGGTGCAAACTAACTAAAACTATAAAAGCATACCTGGTGTAGTTTAGATTGAAAGGAAGAGGATATAGAAGTCAAAAGGTTGAGGGAAAGGATGGATTTTCAGAGAAAATGGGAGTTCAGGAGTTGAGGGAAGGTTGAAATGACCTCCCCTCACTCCAGAATTCAAATAAAAGCTGAAGCGCGCATTTGCGCTGCACATTCGCTCAACGAAGGTGCAACGCGTGCTTCATAGAATATGAAGCGTGCCACTTCGCTTCACCTACGCTCAGCGTAGGTGAAGCGTAGAAAACAGAGAGCAAAATTTATATTTCTGCGCTTTACCTACGCTAAGCGTAAGTAAAGTGCAGAAAACAGAGACAAATCATCAAATCTGCGCTTCACCTGTGCTAAGCGAAAGTGAAGCGCAGAAAACAGAATTGAAATTCTATTTTCTGTTTTTCTACTGCTTCCTAACTTCAATTGTTGCTCATCCTTTACTCATTAAAATCAATCCAATTCCTAACAATTTCTTATTTTACACAGGAATTGACTCTAAAATTTAAAAACAAAACAAAAATTCAAAGAAAAATTAAAACAAAAATAATGTTGGGTTTCCTCCCAAGAAGCGCTTGTTTAACGTCTGATAGCTCGACGCCTGGTTACTTAGAAACTTATGGTGGATTCAATTGGAGGATTATGGTTGACTCTGTTCCAGTTCTTCCTTTTAGTTCCCATCCTCCATGCCAATTTCTTAGTTTCTCATCATCACTGTCTTCCTCTGTGTCTGATGTTGATCTTTTTCTCTTTTTAAATCTGAACTCCGTGATTGACTCTGGCTGCTTTACACTCATTCTTGGTTTCCTCAGATATCCAGAAACCTTTTTCTTCTTTTGCTCCACAATATCTGGAGGAGCTTCTTTCTTTCTTACCTTTGGCAGCTGTGATTTAGATTTAAATTTATAGATCCCATCAGTAGGATCCATTTTTAATTTTTCTGAAGTTTTCTGCACTTTGGGGATTCCTCTGTCAATATGAAACACAATGCTCTCATCTTTAGAGCTTAATTGGTATTTTCCCTGATCAACATCCACTATTGCCTTGGCAGCTTTCATGAAGGGTCTTCCCAAAATTAAGGGGACATCAGTATCCTCCTCTTATGTTTCTGCAATGTAGAAGTCAACAGCATATACAAATTTGTCCACTTTAACTGGTAAGTCTTCAATGATCCCATAGGGTTTTGGGTGGACTTATTTGCAAGTTGATCAAAGGTTGGGCTTGAATAGGTTGAGATTGGACAACTTTTAACTGTTGAGGTAGTGGTTTCAATTGCTCTGTGAGTGCCCCTATCTGTCTTTTGATAAGTTTGTTTTTCGTTAGAATAGCATCACTATTTTTGAGTTCCAACACTCATTTCTTCTGTAATTGAGTTGGCTATCGTCCACATTGAGCTTGATGATCATTTTGAGCAAAGTTGTCAATGATTGAGATCGCTCGCTTTGCATCCACGGATAAGATAGTTCCTCCTGCTGCAGCATCTATGAAAGATTTGGAATCAGACTTGAGTCCTTTGCAGAAAATGTTGAGTTGAGCAATGTCATCATAGCCATGATTAGGACATTTGCGCAGCAAAGATTTGTATCTCTCCCAGGCTTCACATAGTGGTTCATCTATTCCTTTCCTGAATGTGAAGATGTCTTTCTTGGCTTGTATGTGTTTTCCTGGTGGGAAAAATCTTGTCAAGAATTTGTCTTCAACCACATCCTAGTTGTTTAGACTTTGGTTTGGATGCGACTTTAGCTACTCCTTAGCTTTACCTATCAATGAAAAAGGAAATAAGCGTAAGTATACAGATTCTAAATCACCTTCCTCAAAACCCATAGTGCCAATTAATTCATAAAAGTTTGAGAGATGTGTATTTGGATCTGTGACACCCTTCTACCCCATACTCTTAAATGCTTAATAAATCGAAGTTTAGAAAAGGTAATGTTCCACGATGGGTAAAAAGGTTCACAATCGATCTTATTAAATCTCATAGTTCGAAAATGACTTTAATAACAGAAATTAAACTTTCAAATGTAAAGCAGCGGAATCTCCAAAGAAATAAAACAACTAGTGACCTATTGCCATACAAGGCATCCAGAAAGTGAATAAGAAATACTCCTAACTAGCAACATGGTAAAACTCCCAAATACACCCTGATGTCACATCTATCAGAGCACAACCCTTTAATCATAGTCGACACCAATCGTGTCCTCATCAACACCTGTAAAAATATATCCACAGAATACGGTGAGGAAAAGGAATACTACTTATACATACACTTAGAGAATGCCCATCCTCACCCACAACATCATCACATCATGTCATCAATACATTAATCATCAATAGTAACATTCATCTAAACTCAACATATATTTCATCATCTATATCAACATATACATGCTCTACCATCATTCTTATTTATAACACAAAAATATATCCATTATACATTCACCAAGCTTAACATCATCATAGCATCATTCATATATCATCATACTCATTATCATCATAACATCATTCATCCATCATCATACTCATTATCATCATAACATCATTCATATATCATTATGCTCATTATCATCATGACATCATTCATCTATCATCATACTCATTATCATCATAACATCATTCATATATCATTATACTCATTATCATCATAACATCATTCATCTATCATCATACTCATTATCATCATAACATCATTCATACATCATTATACTCATTATCATCATAACATCATTCATCTATCATCATACTCATTATCATCATAACATCATTCATATATCATTATACTCATTATCATCGTAACATCAATACTCCTCTCATCATCTACCCAAAGATCATGACTTGGAACTCCACACAATGGGTGCACCTCGTCAATCACTCTAGTCAGTACCAAGATAGTCTACCAGTGTTACCACACACTATCCGATAGGTTGTACCCCCTCTATGGGCCCGTGCATCGAACGCCCCATCTTGATCCCCTGAGTTGTACCCCCTCTCTGGGCCCGCACAACTCAGTTCACTTCCCGAATTGTACCCCCTCTCTGGGCCCACACAACTTAGGTAACATCATCATCAAATGTGATATACACCGTCGTCATCATCATTATTATCATACATCATCATGCTCATCATTAAACATCATTATAGTAAAGTGATATACACTTATCATCATTAACATCATCATCATGCTCATCATCAAACATCATTAAAGTAAAGTGATATACACTTATCATCATTAAGATCATCATCATGCTCATCATCAAACATCATTAAAGTAAAGTGATATACACTTATCATCATTAACATCATCATCATGCTCATCATCAAACATCATTAAAGTAAAGTGATATACACTTATCATCATTAACATCATCCTCATGCATCAATACACTCATCATCAAACATAATCATAATAAGGTGATATACACCGACATCATCATCATGCATCAAAACACTCATCATTAAACAACATCATAATAAGGTGATATACACCGACATCATTATCATGCATCAAAACACTCATCATTAAACATCGTCATAATAAGGTGATATACACCGACATCATTATCATCATAATCATCATCAACCATCATATAAACAACATTCTCATACGCAATATAACCTGGTAATCGATTACCACACAGCTGTAATCGATTACTAGAGACCATTACTCAATTTTGGAGTCCTGAAGCTTTAAGCTTAATGACCTTGGTTCACTAATTTGGAAATATCTAGAGTTATAGGTGTCCAATTAAAGTGATTCCACTTCTATTAGAAAGTTAAGATCCTGAGCTTCAGTTTGATATATTATATGATAGTATTCCGAGTTCATTTGCACCCTTAACAGACGCATTCTTTCTGAGGCGAGAAAGCTGTCAAAACCTGGTAATCGATTACCACACAGATGTAATCGATTACCAGCAACTCAACTCTCGGGTAATCGATTACAGACCCATTGTAATCGATTACCAGCAACCCAAACTCACTCAACGCTGCCCAGAAAGCCCTGGTAATCGATTACCACACCTGGTAATCGATTACCCGCGACGTAGATCGCAGATTTCACGATTTCTAACCTTTCTAAACTCATCCAATCAATCTCTAATCAATCTTTTTCGTCTAAACATCATTCGTAATCCTTAATATCATCCAAAGCTCAGTAAATCAACAATCGTTTACAGATTATACAACCAATTCATCAAACCCCCAATCTTTAAATCCCTATTCACCCCTTTTTCATTATTCTGAATATCATCTTCAATTTCACCCAATCAATCATCAATATACACCCAATCAATCATCAATCAACAGATTATATCATTTATTCTTAGTTACAACATACCTCCATACGAATTTAGAGCCTTTAGAGGGTTTTATGGTTGCCCTCACTACCCACACATCCCTACATGCATATACAAGCAATACCCTCTCCCCCACCGTACCTTAAGCGAAACTTTGATTACAGCAAGGAAGTCCTTTCTTGGGTTCTTGGCTTTCACTCCACCGCAGCTCTCTCTTGAGACTCTGTTTCTCCCCTCCTTAGCGTTTCGCTTACTGACGAATGATACGAATAAGGATTAGGGTGCTCTGTTAACTCCTCCTTACAGAATTGTCTAATTGGGCTTGGGCCCACTCTCACCCCTTATTTCTATTTTCAATTCAATCTTACTTTTATGAAATAAAACTAATAATAATAATAATACTCCTATTATTTATTTTATCATTAATTACTTATCTCCTTAATTAATCTATTTAATTTAATTTAATATTTATTCTAATAGAATTTAGGATGTTACAACTCTCCCCTCCTAAAAAAAAAATTCGTCCTCGAATTTTACCTGAAGCGAAAAGCTCTGGATAAGACTCCTTCGTCTTCTCTTGAACTTCCCAAGTGGCACTCTCGGGTGTAGGTCCTCCCCAGATTACCTTCACTAAAGGAATCTCTTTACCTCGAAGTTGTTTCACCCTCCGATCCTCAACTCTCACCGGCATGGTTTCCACTGTTAGATTTTCCTTAACCTGAAGATGATCCGACTCAATCACATGCGAAGGATCGTGAACGTATTTCCGGAGTTGAGAAACGTGGAAAACGTTATGAAGATTAGACAGATGTGGAGGTAAAGCGATTTGGTAGGCAAAATTGCCGACTCTTTTAAGGATTTGGTAAGGACCAATAAATCGAGGTGTAAGCTTTCTAGACTTTAATGCCCTACCAACCCCAGTCCACGGAGTGACTTTCAGGAATACATGATCCCCTTCTTTGAATTCTAATTCCTTCCTCCTCTTATCAGCATAGCTCTTCTGCCTACTCTGGGCTGAAGCAATCCTGAAGGTTTTTGATGTTCTACCTTAGCCTTTTGGCACACTAAATATGTACTCACAAACTCCTCTATGTCCCTTTTCATCCTAGGCCACCAAAACACTTTCTTCAAATCCTGGTACATCTTAGTCGATCCTGGGTGGAAACTACGCTTACTTCTATGACCTTCTTCTAGTACTAATCTCTTAATGCTAGGTTCACTAGGCACACCCACTCGATCTCCAAATCTCACTACCCCATCGGTACCAATTACAAACTCTCCACCATTACCTCCTTCTATAGCCTCTCGCCTACTTACTAAAATTGGATCCTCTAACTGGGCCTTACTTGTCACACCTTAAATTTCATAAGCAAGAATTTGATCCGTTGGAAACCAAATTCTTGACTTCGAATTTAGAATGTTTCATTTCAATATCGACCCGTTCTATAAATCATCCACAATTCCAACAAATCGAGATAATTTAAAGTAAACAATAAATAAATTGAAGTCTTTTAAACTAAACAACATTCTACCCATTCACTCACATAACAGTCCATTTTACAACTAAGTTAGAATGACTTCTACAAGTCCTTACATACCAAGGATGCAAGCTACCCATAGAGTTTCTCTTAAACCAATAGTACCAAAATAACTCATTACATACTCCTTTACATCATAATTCCAACTAAATACTAAACTACGTCACTTGAATCATAAGAAAATAAATACATCATTTAACAATCTATTTACATAATTTACAAGTAACAAGAACACGTTCATCTTCTTCAACATCTAATAACCCTTTTCAAGGTTGTGCATTCCGAGGAGAAGGAGGCACCTGGACATCTATAATCCACATAACGCGTGGTGAGATAAAAATCTCAGTGAATAAATCTCTATGCATGTATGCAGGACAGTTATTCATGACAAGTAAGACATTCCATTCATAAATCATAACTTAACAAATGCATAAGGATGCTCTTGTATGCTTTGCCACTAGGCCATGTACACCTCACATTACAGAGTTAGACTCGAGCTCGAACTACGGGGGATGTCTCCCCCGGGGACGAATCCCACCCTCACATAGGCCGAAGCCCCTTATTGACCGAAGTCCTTTAATCTTTAAACTTTGATCGAACAACCAATTTAGACATTTCGGAATTGATAAATATCGTGATCTCGTTAATTTCGACAATTTCGACGTTTCGAACCTTTCGAAACCAAGGAGATTCGGTGCCTAACGACAACCACCACACATACTCATCAATTCCAATATGTAAATCGACTTCCGATTCTTAGTTTACCTTTCCGGAACGGGTTTAATCGAAAAGAACGGAGCGTTTCGACATTTCGAGATTTTCGAAACTTTCGAGAATTTCAAAAGTTTCGAAATTAACGATCATCAAGAATCGATCCGTTTTTAACCGATTAAAATCACTCCCATTGATCAATCAATCATACACAATCACAAACAAACAATAACATCAAGTAATTTCAGAGAATTGGGAGAGAAAGAAGGGGGTTCATGGGTTTGGATACCAATCTCTAATTCTACTCAATCAAGTGAGAATTACTCACCACAAAGTAGAAATCCGAGTAGTTTAGATGGAAGAAATGTGATTCCTAGCTTCGTCCCGACGTTTCTACTTCGTCCCGACACTTCCTCTCTCTAAAACCCTCTCTCCCTCTCTCTAGAACCTTAAGAATGGAAGAAAATGAAAGGAAGAAGGAGGAGAAGGCGTTTTTAGGGCCTGATTCGTGAAAATTCGCTCACAAACGAATGTTTTCGCTCATGGGCGAATTACCACCAGGAAATAACCCTTCTCGGGTCAATTTTCGCTCACAAGCGAATTTTTCGCTCATGGGCGAATTTAAGTCTGTTTGGGGAGTTCAAATGAGCTCGGAACCCTATCATATGACCTATCAAACTGAAGCCCCGGAAGTTAGCTTTCTAATGAAGGTGGAATTACCTTAATTGGATACCTACAACTCTAGATATTTGCGAATTAGTATACCAAGGTCATTAGGCCAAATTCCAAAAATAACAATAAATCTTACAATTAACTTATCCAATTGTTGGGATGTTACATTACTAATATCCTTCAGCAATTCATTACTTACTCTGGTCATTCCTAACTTCACACTAGAGGATGTTATTTCACAAGCCAATCTTAGATCTCTAAACTGGGTTAAAAGATCCATCTCTCTAATCATCAAGGAACTAACATGGATAGACTTCCTACTCAAGGCATCAGCCACTACATTAGCCTTACCGGGATGGTAACTTAACTCAAAATCATAATCCTTAAGAAACTCTAACCACCTCCTCTGCCTCATGTTCAGCTCTTTCTGGTCAAACAGATATCTAAGGCTCTTATGGTCACTAAAAACCTCAAATCGGGAACCATACAGATAATGTCTCCCAATCTTCAACACAAACACTACGGCTGCTAACTCTAGGTCATGGGTAGGGTAGTTTCTCTCATGAATTTTCAATTGCCTAGAAGCATAGGCCACTACTTTACCCTCTTGCATCAACACCCCACCTAAACCCATCTTAGAGGCATCACAGTATACTACAAAGGATTTACCAAGGTCAGGTAACACTAACACTGGTGCACTAGTCAACTTCTCCTTAAGGGTTTGGAAGCTAGTCTCGCACTTACTATTCCACACATAGGCAACTCCCTTCCTAGTCAACTCGGTCAAAGGCAAAGCTAACTTAGAAAACCCTTCTATGAACCTCCTATACTACCCAGCCAACCCAAGGAAACTCCTAATCTCGCTCACTGACTTAGGGGATTCCCACTTAAGCACGACTTCTACCTTAGAGGGATCTACACCTATACCTCCCTTAGAAATCACATGGCCTAAGAAGCTTACTTGCTCTAACCAGAACTCACACTTGGACATTTTATCATAAAGCTGTTTATCCTTAAGAATCTGAAGTACTACCTTAAATGTTCCTCATGCTCCTCCTTAGTTTTGGAATAAATTAGTATGTCATCTATAAAGACAACTACAAATTTATCCAAGTAAGGGTGAAAAATTCTATTCATGTAATCCATAAAAATGGCAGGAGCATTCGTCACACCGAAAGGCATTACCAGATACTCGTAATGTCCATACCTAGTCCTAAAAGCGGTCTTAGGTATATCCTCCTCCTTAACTCTAATCTGATGATATCCTGATCTAAGATCTATCTTGCTAAACACACATGCCCCTACTAATGGATCCATCAAGTCATCTATCCTAGGCAAAGTATATCTATTCTTAATGGTTACCTTATTTAGCTGGCGGTAATCTGTACACAACCTCATGCTACCATCCTTCTTCTTAACGAACAACACAGGCGCTCCCCAGGGTGACACACTAGGCCTCATGAACTTTTTCTCTAACAGGTCTTCTAATTGCTTCTTAAGTTCTGCTAGCTCTATGGGTGACATCCTATAAGGTGTAGCTGAAATCGGTCCTGTACCTAGCACTAAGTCTATAGCAAACTCTAGCTCTCTCTCAGGTGGTAAACTAGACACATTATCAGTAAAAACTTCAGGGTACTCACACACTACAGGTATTTCACTCACCACAGCACTACTATCAGATTTCAAGGAAGCTAAAAGCATGTAAACCTGGGCATCTTCCCTTAGAGACGCCTTTACCTGATAGGCAGTCATAAAATCCTTACTCTTACACTCGACAGGGTGACCAAAAACAATAGACTTATCAGCACAGTTTAGAAGGACATGGTTAGACGATAACCAATCCATACCAAGAAGGACATCTAGTTGACTTAGAGGCAAACAAATCAAATCAACTAGGAAGTTTCTATCATTAACAGATATGGAACAGTTTAGGCAAACATCAGAAGTAGAAACTGACCCACTAGCTGGCGTTTCCACACTCAATTCAAAAGGCAAGGAAGAAATAGGGAATTTTAATCTAGACACACGAGCACGTGATATAAACGAGTGAGTCGCACCAAGATCCGACATCTCTTGATAGCATGAACGCAGCCAACGTAACCTTTTACACCAACGGGCAGTCCATCGTTCTAAAATTCTTCTCGATCTCGAAGATCCAGTCAGCAGCACGGCAACACCGTCAGGGTCATAACCCCCACGGAACCTAGGCGGATGGTTCCTCTGGAACCGTGCAAGCCAATCCGTCTCGCGATGTTGGTTAAGGTTGCCAACAGCCTGTGCCTTTGCCATTAAGGCATCGGCCCTCGCTCGATCATTCCTACCCCCAGCCACTACTCTTTCTTATCAAAGAAAGGGTAAGCAAACATACCAGTTAAAGCAGACAAGTAAGAAACAAGACAAACAATAATCAACCCAAGCAGACAATTCACTCAAGCAATCAGTCAATCAATCCACTAATCAATCAGATTCACACATCAGAAGCATAGTAAACTCATAACTCAAGGCCGATGAACCGACCTGCTCTGATACCAACTAATGTGACACCCTTCTACCCCATACTCTTAAATGCTTAATAAATCGAAGTTTAGAAAAGGTAATGTTCCACGATGGGTAAAAAGGTTCACAATTGATCTTATTAAATCTCAAAGTTTGAAAACGACTTTAATAACGTAAATTAAACTTTCAAATATAATTCAAATATAAAGCAGCGGAATCTCCAAAGAAATAAAACAACTAGTGACCTACTGGAATACAAGGCATCCAGAAAGTGAATAAGAAATACTCCTAACTAGCAACATGGTAAAACTCCCAAATACACCCTGATGTCACATCTATCAGAGCACAACCCTTTAATCATAGTCGACACCAATCGTGTCCTCATCAACACCTGTAAAAATATATCCACAGAATACGGTGAGGAAAAGGAATACTACTTATACATACACATAGAGAATGCCCATCCTCACCCACAACATCATCACATCATGTCATCAATACATTAATCATCAATAGTAACATCCATCTAAACTCAACATATATTTCATCATCTATATCAACATATACATGCTCTACCATCATTCTTATTTATAACACATAAATATATCCATTATACATTCACCAAGCTTAACATCATCATAACATCATTCATATATCATTATGCTCATTATCATCATAACATCATTCATCCATCATCATACTCATTATCATCATAACATCATTCATATATCATTATGCTCATTATCATCATAACATCATTCATCTATCATCATACTCATTATCATCATAACATCATTCATATATCATTATACTCATTATCATCATAACATCATTCATCTATCATCATACTCATTATCATCATAACACCATTCATATATCATTATACTCATTATCATCGTAACATCAATACTCCTCTCATCATCTACCCAAAGATCATGACTTGGAACTCCACACAATGGGTGCACCTCGTCAATCACTCTAGTTAGTACCAAGATAGTCTACCGGTGTTACCACACACTATCCGATAGGTTGTGCCCCCTCTATGGGCCCGCATAACGACATTCGACCCTAGGTTGTACCCCCTCTATGGGCCCGTGCATCGAACGCCCCATCTTGATCCCCTGAGTTGTACCCCCTCTATGGGCCCGCACAACTCAGTTCACTTCTCGAATTGTACCCTCTCTATGGGTCCACACAACTTAGGTAACATCATCTTCAAAGGTGATATAAACCGTCGTCATCATCATTATTATCATACATCATCATGCTCATCATTAAACATCATTATAGTAAAGTGATATACACTTATCATCATTAACATCATCATCATGCTCATCATCAAACATCATTAAAGTAAAGTGATATACACTTATCATCATTAAGATCATCATCATGCTCATCATCAAACATCATTAAAGTAAAGTGATATACACTTATCATCATTAACATCATCATCATGCTCATCATCAAACATCATTAAAGTAAAGTGATATACACTTATCATCATTAACATCATCCTCATGCATCAATACACTCATCATCAAACATAATCATAATAAGGTGATATACACCGACATCATCATCATGCATCAAAACACTCATCATTAAACAACATTATAATAAGGTGATATACACCGACATCATTATCATGCATCAAAACACTCATCATTAAACATCGTCATAATAAGGTGATATACACCGACATCATTATCATCATAATCATCATCAACCATCATATAAACAACATTCTCATACGCAATATAACCTGGTAATCGATTACCACACAGCTGTAATCGATTACCAGAGACCGTTACTCAATTTTGGAGTCCTCAAGCTTTAAGCTTAATGACCATGGTTCACTAATTTGGAAATATCTAGAGTTCTACGTGTCCAATTAAAGTGATTCTACTTCTATTAGAAAGTTAAGATCCTGGGCTTCAGTTTGATATATTATATGATAGTATTTCGAGTTCATTTGCACCTTTAACAGACGCATTCTTTCTCAGGCGAGAAAGCTGTCAAAACCTGGTAATCGATTACCACACAGATGTAATCGATTACCAGCAACTCAACTCTCTGGTAATCGATTACAGACCCCTTGTAATCGATTACCAGCAACCCAAACTCACTCAACGCTGCCCAGAAAGCCCTGGTAATCGATTACCACACCTGGTAATCGATTACCCGCGACGCAGATCGCAGATTTCACGATTTCTAAACTCATCCAATCAATCTCTAATCAATCTTTTTCGTCTAAACATCATTCGTAATTATTAATATCATCCAAAGCTCAGTAAATCAACAATCTTTTACAGATTATACAACCAATTCATCAAACCCCCAATCTTTAAATCCCTATTCACCCCTTTTTCATTATTCTGAATATCATCTTCAATTTCACCCAATCAATCATCAATATACACCCAATCAATCATCAATCAACAGATTATATCATTTATTCTTAGTTACAACATACCTCCATACGAATTTAGAGCCTTTAGAGGGTCTTATGGTTGCCGTCACTACCCACACATCCCTACATGCATATACAAGCAATACCCTCTCCCCCACCGTACCTTAAGCGAAACTTTGATTACAGCAAGGAAGTCCTTTCTTGGGTTCTTGGCTTTCACTCCACCGCAGCTCTCTCTTGATACTCTGTTTCTCCCCTCCTTAGCGTTTCGCTTACTGACGAATGATACGAATAAGGATTAGGGTGCTTTGTTAACCCCTCCTTACAGAATTGTCTAATTGGGCTTGGGCCCACTTTCACCCCTTATTTCTATTTTGAATTAAATCTTACTTTTACGAAATAAAACTAATAATAATAATACTCCTATTATTTATTTTATCATTAATTACTTATCTCCTTAATTAATCTATTTAATTTAATTTAATATTTATCCTAATATTTATTCTAAAAATTCCTAAAACATAAAAATCTAAATTCCTAAGATAGAGTATATACAACTTGATAGTTAGACCTCCCAAGTCTATACGAATTGATATACCGCTCCACGGCAACGGCGCCAAAAATACTTGATGAGATTCTGGCAAGCGTACCAAAATTTCAGCAGTATAATAGTAAGTATGAGTTTATCGTATCCACAGGGAACGGTTCACTTCGTATTTATTAGTGTTCAGACTATCAAGTAGGAAACGGTATTTTGATGATTATTGAGCTGAAAGTAAATTGCATAAAGTAAATGAGATAATAGAGATAAGGTAAGATAACGTTACTTGGATCAGGATTGAACTTCGTATCATCGCACCCCTTATCCATGTGATTCCCAATATTATTTATGAATATATTTCTATAACATCCTAGCCAAACTATATTATTTTACCTCGAGTTACCAGATAGTAAAATACTCGAAGATAATCCATGCGGGTTCTCCCCGGCGACAAATTACCCCGACGTGATTGCTCTACTTTTCCGTTCGTTAACACTATCAATTCACCTTATATTCCCATAGGGACTACTATGAAGAGGCTGTCACATTCCAATTCTTCAATCATCGATTCCCCCTATATTCCTATAGCGATTACTATGAGTACTTTTACCAATCAGAATTCAAGTGTCCTATGTCTAGGCTTTCCTAAACTCGATGTTGTATTTACAAAACCATTTAGCAATGCATCTTATAAAAACAACCTATAACTCTGGCGCACAAGCAGAAGCTTCTCATTAAGCTAATTACAAAAGTATCGATATTATAGAATAGGGATTCATAAATAATAAAGAGAATTCACATACACTTGGGGATTGAATCAACTACATTCAACCCTATTGGAGAGTTTAGCTACGCATGGTAGCCATACAGACCAATGAAGAAACTGTCACGCTTTTCTTCAATCCTAGCTCTGCTCTGCCGTCTCTATAACTCTCCTCTATCTTAGGCTCTCTACCAAAAGCCCCCTTTGATCTTTATGAAAGGTCCTATTTATAGACCAAGGAAAGCTATCTTAAATCTGGAAGAAATCTATTTTGAAAACCTATCTAAAAACAAATCCGTGTTCCTGCGCTTCAACTGTGCTCAGCACATCTGAAGCGCAGGATCCAGAGAGGAATTCTGATGGTTACGCTTCACCTGCGCTAAGCGCAGGTGGAGCGTATTTCTCGTTTCAGCTTCTCTTAATTCTCTCTATTTTTAACTTGATCTCTTCCTGATCTTATCCTTGTTTTCTTTGCTTACCATGTTTCCCTCTTTTTGATCTGATTTTGTGTTTATCTTGACTTTGAATTTAAATTGGGAAGTTATCCGCAGAATCCTTGTTTAAGTGGCTGCCGATCTTATCTTTATTTGCTCTCATTTAAACTTCAAATTTTCAGATCCTATCCTCAAATGATGCTATCTTCTTTCCTCATTCAAATCTTTCTCATAAATATGCAAAATCAACAGATTTTATATTAAAATAGCATCAAATTCAAATTCAATTTAAATAAACACAATTATTACAATTATTAATAAAAAAGGATTATTTTGGGGCATAAATTACTATTTTAACCTTGATAAATGCAGTAAAAATGCAAGAATATATTATATAATTGGCACTTATCAATAAGGCAATTGGAACGCAACATTAGCCAACATCCACAACCCACAACCAACTCTCATCCAAACACAAGATACCACACCCAGATTCATCAAGTTGCCCAACCTGAAAACAGACCCCCGTTGGGTTTGCCCGTCCCTTTCAGACATCCTTTCTCGGACTGACTTGCCAGATCTGAGATACAAAAACCCTTTCCTAATGCCTTGCCTATTGAATCCTTCAGTGGAGTGACTGATCCTGTTAAGCATATTGATTCCTTTTGTAATTAAATGCTTTTCATAGGAGCCCATGAAGCCGTGATTTGCAGATCTTTCCCACGAACTCTCAAAGGGGAAGCCCTTGCCTGGTTCAAAACTCCCCCCAAATCCATTGACTGCTGGGAAGACCTCCAATCCGCCTTCATGGGGCATTTCACCATCTCCACTGAGCTTCCCCGAGACCAATTTACCTTAGCCAAATTAAATTGAATAAAGATGAACCATTGAGAGTCTTCCTTGTCCGCTTTTGGCCGCTTTAACAAGGAGTGCGCTTTGATCTTGGATTTGGATGAAAACGTGTAGTTGATGTGTGCTGTGTCGGCCCTAACCCTAGGATCCCCATTGGTCGTTTCCTCGTTGGAAGAGTTGGCCCGCACGATGGAACAATTCGTATAGAAGTCTCACAAGTTTGTGGGAAGATAAATCCACCTAGTAGGGGCCTCATGACACACAACACCTCAAAGGTAGGACCAAGATCCCTTCCGTCACGAAAAACAATGACACGAAGACAAGCACAATAGGCATCAAGATTCACCCCGGCTTAAAGGACGATATAAAAATTATCAGCGACTCAACACTACCCCAAGCAAGATACTGAAGGAAGTAACACATACTGAGTTAGTGAACGTCAAAAAACTCTTACCTCTCAAAGCTGAAACACAGAAAGACAAGACGGAGTGCCTTCCACGAAGGATATGGTCACACCACTGACGAGTGCATCCAACTCAGGGACATCATTGAGGAGCTTATATGAGACGAGAGATTGGCGAAATATGGTAGAAGGGGGCGTAATCAAGGGGATAGAAGCGTCAGGACAATAGAAAAAGATCTCCCAGTCCTAGTGGTGATGGGGCAGCGAAGAGAAGAAAATCCAACACTCCACCAAGAGGAGAAAGCAATAAGGAAACCTTCAATCTCGGTCCAAGTAACTGGGATTCACAGACCGTGACTCCAAGGATCAGGATCAACATGATTTCAGGAGGGTTTATTAGAGGTGGGTTGTCCAATAACTCTAAGAAGCGAAATTTGAGGGAAGTATATGCAGTGGAAAGATCAGAAGTCAATCCTAGTGCTTACCAGGTTCCAAACTCGGTTATCTCATTCTTTGACAACGATTTCTTGGACGAGATAAAAGAACACGATGATCCCTTCATTATTCTAGCATTGATCGGAGACGGAGATGTCGGACGCGTTTTCATATACCAAGGCAGCTCAGCCGATATCCTTTTTTTATAAAACCTATGTGAAACTACTTCTGCCCCCTGACTCTTTACTGCCTTACGAAGGTGATCCAGTGGGTTTTATAGGCGAGAGAATATAGCCCAAGGGATATCTTCAGACGACCCTACAAGACGGTTCTACAATCGATAATAAAGTTGTTACTGCAAAGTTCCTGGTGGTGGACTGCCCCGGTCTATACAACACCATACACGACCGACCTTCACTGAACGCCCTCAGAGCGGTGATTTTTACAAACACCTGGTGATGAAATTCCCCAATCTAGATGATCGAGTTATTACCGTTGCTGGAGAGAGGAAGGAGGCTAGGAAGTGCTACAATGCCACACTATAACAAGTTGCTCAGCCTAACACGGAGAAGAGGACTGGGAGGGGAGAGGTTTGTATGGTGGACCTCGATCTCAGAGCCGATATGCACGAAAAGCAACGAGACCAGATTGAACCAGTGGGGAGAACCAAATCCCTACAAATTGGTGACACCCCTGACAAAATCACCAAGATCGAAGCTGACATGCAGCCCGACATGGAGGAAAGACTGAAGAAGTTACTACTAGACAACGCAGATTTGTTCGCCTGGACATCAGCCGACATTCCAGGTATTGACCCAAATTTCTGCTATCATTGATTATCCATTAACCCGAGTGTCAAGCCCATGACCCAGAAAAAAAGGAAGATAGGCCCCGAGCGACAAGAAGCAGCTCATTTGCAAGTCGAAAAGCACCTCAAGACCGGATTTATTCACGAATTCAAATATGTGACCTGGCTATCTAATGTAACATCCCAATCTTTTGATAGGTTAATTGTGAGATTTATAGGTTAATTGTGTAGTTAGAACATTAGGGACTAAGGGAAGGAAGTAGGAATAGGTAAAGTTTGAGTATAGTGGGTTACTAGGACTTAACCTTTGAGTTTGGTCACTGGTAATCGATTACCAGAGAGTTTGGATCATGGTAATCGATTACAGGAGCTAAGTAATCGATTACCAGAAGGTCTGGCCCCTGGTAATCGATTACATAACCCTTGTAATCGATTACCAGCAACCTGAGTTCTTAGTAATCGATTACCAAAGGTGGTAATCGATTACCAAGTTCCCAGAAGGGGTTCTTAGGCTATTTTTGCCTTCAGTAATCGATTACCAGGGTTTGGTAATCGACTACTGAGCGAAAATATATATACCCAGGACGCGAAATTCATCAGAATTTTGAGAGAAAACCTAATTCTAGAGAGAGAAAGAGCGGGTCTAGAGAGAGGAAGTGCCGGAACGAAGTAGAAACGTCGGGACGAAGCTAGGAATCACATTTCTTCCATCTAAACTACTTGGATTTCTACTTTGTTGTGAGTAATTCTCACTTAATTGCTAGAATTAGGAATTGGTCTCCAACCCATGAACCCCCTCCTTTCTCTCCCAATTCTCTGAAATTACTTGATGTTATTGTTTGTTTGTGATTGTGTATGTTTGATTGATCAATGGGAGTGATTTTAATCGGTTAAAAACGGATCGATTCTTGATGATCGTTAGTTTTGAAACTTTCGAAATTCTCGAAAGTTTCGAAACTCTCGAAATGTCGAAACGCTCCGTTCTTTTCGATTAAACTCGTTCCGGAAAGGTAAACTAAGAATCGGAAGTCGATTTACATATTGGAATTGATGAGTATGTGTGGTGGTTGTCATTAGGCACCGAATCTCCTTGGTTTCGAAAGGTTCGAAACGTCGAAATTGTGGAAATTAACAAGATCACGATATTTATCAATTCTGAAATGTCTAAATTGGTTGTTCGATCAAAGTTTAAAGATTAAAGGACTTCGGTCAATAAAAGGCTTCGGCCTATGTGAGGGTGGGATTCGTCCCCGGGGGAGATATCCCCTGTAGTTCGAGCTCGAGTCTAACTTTGTAATATGATGTGTACATGGCCTAGTGGCAAAGCATACAAGAGCATCCTTATGCATTTGTTAAGTTATGATTTATGAATGGAATGTCTTACTTGTCATGAATAACTGTGCTGCATACATGCATAGAGATTTATTCACTGAGATTTTTATCTCACCACGCGTTATGTGGGTTATAGATGTCCAGGTGCCTCCTCCTTCTCGGAATGCACAACCTTGAAAGGGGTTATTGGATGTTGAAGAAGATGAACGTGTTCTTGTTACTTGTGAATTATGTAAATAGATTGTTAAATGATGTATTTATTTTCCTATGACTCAAGTAACGTAGTTTAGTTTTTAGTTGGAATTTTGATGTAAAGGAGTATGTAATGAGATATTTTGGTACTATTGTTTAAGAGAAACCCTATGGGTAGTTTGCATCCTTGGTATGTAAGGACTTGTAGAAGTCATTCTAACTTAGTTGTAAAACGGACTATTATGTAAGTGAATAGGTAGAATGTTGTTTAGTTTAAAAGACTCCAATTTATATATTGTTTACTTTAAATTATCTCGATCTGTTGGAATTGTGGATGATTTATAGAACGGGTCGATATTGAAATGAAACATTCTAAATTCGAAGTCAAGAATTTGGTTTCCAACGGATCAAATTCTTTCTTATGAAATTTAAGGTGTGACATTTTGGTATCTGAGCAGTTCAATCCAATTGGACTGTGAGATTAGGATTTTCTGTGGTTTGTTAATAATTTTATATGTATTATTTTGTGAATTGAGAGACTGATCACCTCGATATTTGCTTTATGATATGTAGAGAATTATGGCAGGCAACAGGAAGGGTAGGTCAAGGGTAGATCGTTCTTCTCCACCTTCTTCACCTTCACCTGAACCGGTCACAGACCCGATGGTGGCAGCTCTTCAGGCACTCACCCAAATGATGGGGAATCAAGCAGCTACCAACACAGTAATCTTGCAAGAGTTAGCTAGGCAACGACCGGAGCAACCACCACCCACTTTGGATGTATTCTCTGTTGGATTGTCTGAATTCAGGAAGCATAACCCTCCACAATTCAATGGGGTGTATGATCCTGATGTGGCGGCTAGGTGGCTTAAAGACTTGAATAAAATTTTTGAAGTCATGAAGTGTGCTGATGAAGTCAAGGTGAATTTGGCAGTGTATATGATGAGAGGAGAATTTTGGCAGTTCAATCCTAGGGGAGGAGACTTTAATTGTATTGTGTTTCCTGATTGTCCTGTATTTCATAAGGAAAAGTTGTCTATTCTGTTGTCTAGTGTTTCCCAATTTTCCCAAAGTATCAATGACGGGAGTGAGTGTTTTCTTTTGTTACTTTCCTCAACTTTAGAATCAAAATCTGATTTGAATAATGTAGCTACGGTTCGGGAGTTTCAGGATGTTTTTCCTAATGAGATCCTAACCTTACCACCTGAGAGAGAGGTAGAGTTCACCATAGATTTGTTGTCAGGTTCAGGACCTATTTCTAAGGCACCCTATAGAATGTCCCCCTTAGAACTTAGTGAACTTTAGAAACAATTAGAAGAATTGTTAGGAAAAGAGTTCATTAGGCCTAGTGTCTCTCCTTGGGGGGCTCCAGTGTTGTTGGTAAAGAAAAAGGATGGGAGTATGAGGTTATGCGTAGATTTTAGGCAGTTGAACAAGATTACAATTAAAAACAAATACCCATTGCCTAAAATAGATGATCTTTTGGATCAACTTAGAGGTGCTTCTGTATTTTCCAAAATAGATTTGAGATCAGGATATCATCAGATTAGGATAAGGAAGGAAGATATTCATAAAACCGCTTTTCGAACTAGATATGGACACTACGAGTACTTAGTAATTCCATTCGGTGTTACTAATGCTCCAGCAGTGTTTATGGATTACATGAATTGAATCATCCGATCTTTCCTTGATAAATTTGTGGTTGTGTTCATCGATGATATCTTAATCTACTCTTCTAGTTTGGAAGATCATGAAAAACACTTGAGGTTGGTGTTAGAAGTTTTAAGGGAAAGGAAATTGTTTGCCAATCCAAACAAATGTGAGTTTTGGCTAAACAAAGTCCATTTCCTAGGCCATGTCATTTCTGGAGAGGGAGTGTCAGTTGACCCTAGTAAGGTAGAGTCAGTTCTTGAGTGGGAAAGACCTAGGACTGTTACGGAGATTAGGAGTTTTCTAGGGTTAGCCGGTTATTATAGGAGGTTCATTAAGGGCTTCTCTCGCTTAGCCTTACCCCTCACCAAGTTAACTAGGAAGGACCAAGCCTTTGTGTGGGATAGTGATTGTGAGCATAGTTTTCTGGAACTAAAACATAGATTGACCAGTGCCCCGGTGTTAGCATTACCTGATGTGTCTAGAACCTTTGAGGTATTTTGTGATGCCTCTGGGAAGGGGCTTGGAGGTGTTTTAATGCAGGATAGGAGAGTGGTAGCTTATGCATCTAGGCAGTTGAGACCTCATGAGGAAAATTTTCCTACCCATGACTTAGAATTAGCTGCTGTGGTTTTTGCCCTAAAAATTTGGAGGCATTACCTGTTTGGTGTAAGGTTTGAGGTCTTTAGTGATCATAAGAGTTTGAAATACCTCTTTGATCAAAAGGAACTCAACATGAGGCAAAGAAGATGGATGGAGCTTTTGAAAGATTTTGACTTTGAGTTAAAATACCACCCAGGTAAGGCCAATGTAGTGGCTGATGCTCTTAGCAGGAAATCCCTGCATGTGTCATCATTGATGATACAAGAGATGAGTCTCCTAGAGAAGTTTAGAGATTTGAACTTAAGTGTGGAGTTTGGGGTAGGTAGCATTCAGATGTACAGATTAGAGATTTCCAGTGAGTTTCAAACTCTGATTAAGGAGGCTCAGGATTTGGATCCTGATCTTCAGGGTAAGGTGGGGCAAGTAGGATTTTCCAGATCAGGTGAGGGATTAATTCTTTTTTAGGGAAGAATTTGTATCCCTAAGGGGAGTAGAGTTAAACAGCAGGTATTAGAAGAAGTTCATAAGGGTAAGATGTCTATACATCCTGGTTCCACCAAGATATATCAGGATTTGAGGAAAAGGTTTTGGTGGGTAGGTATGAAGAGAGAAATAGCTGAATTTGTGTCTAAGTGCCTCACTTGTCAACAAGTGAAGGTGGAACATCAGAAACCATCTGGAGTTCTATTACCCTTGGAAATTCCTGAGTGGAAATGGGAAAGCATAGCTATGGACTTTGTGGTGGGTTTACCTCGAGTCCAAGCAGGATTTGATACCATTTGGGTCATAGTAGACCGTTTAACTAAGTCAGCCCATTTTCTTCCAGTTAAGAACACTTTCTCCTTGAATAAGTTAGCTGAGTTGTATGTTAGAGAGATTGTCAGGTTACATGGTATTCCTTCTAGCATAATCTCTGATAGGGATCCCAGGTTCACTTCAAGGTTCTGGAATGCACTACACCAGTCATTCGGGACTAAACTTAGGTTTAGCACCGCTTACCATCCTCAGACTGATGGTCAGTCTGAGAGAACCATCCAAACCTTAGAAGACATGTTAAGGGCTTGTTCACTAGAAGAGTCGGGCAGTTGGGATAAGTACCTACCACTTGTAGAGTTTGCCTACAATAACAGTTATCACAGTAGTATAGGCATGGCTCCATATGAAGCCTTGTATGGTAGGAAGTGTAGGTCCCCTGTTTGTTGGCATGAGGTGGGTGAGAAAGCTCTGTTAGGTCCAGATTTGATTCAGGAAACTTCTGATAAGATTAGGATGATTAGGGAAAAACTTGTAACCGCCCAGAGCCGTCAGAAAAGTTATGCTGATAAAAGAAGAAAAGAACTAGAGTTTGAGGAAGGGAAATCTGTGAAAACTAAAACGTTGAGTCCCAGATACATTGGTCCCTTTCAAATCTTGCAAAGAATTGGTCCTCTTGCATACAAATTGGCTCTACCACCCCATCTCTCCAAAATACATAATGTGTTTCATGTGTCTAAACTAAGAAAATATGTATTTGATCCTTCTCATGTCTTGTCTTCTGAACCAATACAATTGAAGGACAACCTCACCTTACCTGCCAAACCAATTCAGATTATTGACAGAAGTGCCAAGACTCTGAGGAATAGAAACATTCCTTTGGTTAAGGTAGTTTGGGAAGGTTTATCTATAGATGAAGCTACTTGGGAGAAAGAAGATGTTGTCAAGCATCACTTCCCTAATCTCTTTGAATTGTGGTAAGATTTAATACTTTGTATTTGTGAAATTTTGGGGGCAAAATTTCTTTAAGGGGGGTAGAATGTAACATCCCAATATTTTGATAGGTTAATTGTGAGATTTATAGGTTAATTGTGTAGTTAGAACATTAGGGACTAAGGGAAGGAAGTAGGAATAGGTAAAGTTTGAGTATAGTGGGTTACTAGGACTTAACCTTTGAGTTTGGTCACTGGTAATCGATTACCAAGAGCTGGTAATCGATTACCAGAGAGTTTGGATCATGGTAATCGATTACAGGAGCTAAGTAATCGATTACCAAAAGGTCTGGCCCCTGGTAATCGATTACATAACCCTTGTAATCGATTACCAGCAACCTGAGTTCTTAGTAATCGATTACCAAAGGTGGTAATCGATTACCAAGTTCCCAGAAGGGGTTCTTAGGCTATTTTTGCCTTCAGTAATCGATTACCAGGGTTTGGTAATCGACTACTGAGCGAAAATATATATACCCAGGACGCGAAATTCATCAGAATTTTGAGAGAAAACCTAATTCTAGAGAGAGAAAGAGCGGGTCTAGAGAGAGGAAGTGCCGGAACGAAGTAGAAACGTCGGGACGAAGCTAGGAATCACATTTCTTCCATCTAAACTACTTGGATTTCTACTTTGTTGTGAGTAATTCTCACTTAATTGCTAGAATTAGGAATTGGTCTCCAACCCATGAACCCCCTTCTTTCTCTCCCAATTCTCTGAAATTACTTGATGTTATTGTTTGTTTGTGATTGTGTATGATTGATTGATCAATGGGAGTGATTTTAATCGGTTAAAAACGGATCGATTCTTGATGATCGTTAGTTTCGAAACTTTCGAAATTCTCGAAAGTTTCGAAACTCTCAAAATGTCGAAACGCTCCGTTCTTTTCGATTAAACTCGTTCCGGAAAGGTAAACTAAGAATCGGAAGTCGATTTACATATTGGAATTGATGAGTATGTGTGGTGGTTGTCATTAGGCACCGAATCTCCTTGGTTTCGAAAGGTTCGAAACGTCGAAATTGTCGAAATTAACGAGATCACGATATTTATCAATTCCGAAATGTCTAAATTGGTTGTTCGATCAAAGTTTAAAGATTAAAGGACTTCGGTCAATAAGGGGCTTCGGCCTATGTGAGGGTGGGATTCGTCCCCGGGGGAGATATCCCCCGTAGTTCGAGCTCGAGTCTAACTCTGTAATGTGATGTGTACATGGCCTAGTGGCAAAGCATACAAAAGCATCCTTATGCATTTGTTAAGTTATGATTTATGAATGGAATGTCTTACTTGTCATGAATAACTGTCCTGCATACATGCATAGAGATTTATTCACTGAGATTTTTATCTCACCACGCGTTATGTGGGTTATAGATGTCCAGGTGCCTCCTCCTTCTCGGAATGCACAACCTTGAAAGGGGCTATTGGATGTTGAAGAAGATGAACGTGTTCTTGTTACTTGTGAATTATGTAAATAGATTGTTAAATGATGTATTTATTTTCCTATGACTCAAGTAACGTAGTTTAGTTTTTAGTTGGAATTTTGATGTAAAGGAGTATGTAATGAGATATTTTGGTACTATTGTTTAAGAGAAACCCTATGGGTAGTTTGCATCCTTGGTATGTAAGGACTTGTAGAAGTCATTCTAACTTAGTTGTAAAACGGACTGTTATGTAAGTGAATAGGTAGAATGTTGTTTAGTTTAAAAGACTCCAATTTATATATTGTTTACTTTAAATTATCTCGATCTGTTGGAATTGTGGATGATTTATAGAACGGGTCGATATTGAAATGAAACATTCTAAATTCGAAGTCAAGAATTTGGTTTCCAACGGATCAAATTCTTGCTTATGAAATTTAAGGTGTGACATCTAATGTTGTCCTGGTGAAAAAAAAACCAATGGGAAGTGGCGCATGTGCGTGGATTACACTGACTTGAACAAGGCCTGCCCCTAGGATCCATTCCCATTGCCAAATATTGATCAGTTGATGGACAACTCGTCAAGATACCAGTGGCTATCCTTCATGGATGCCTACTCTGGTTACAACCATATTCCCATGAACAAAGACGATGAAGAGAAGACGACCTTCATAACTGACAAAGGGATCTATTGTTACACCGTGATGCCTTTTGGACTGAAGAACGTTGGAGCCACCTACCAACGCATGATGCCGAAGGTTTTTGGAGATGTGATGGAGAAGTCTGTCAAAGTGTACATTGACGACATCATTGTCAAAACCCCAAAAACAAGTGATCACGTAACCGACTTGAAGGAAATATTCCACCGACTCAGACAACATAACATGAGGTTAAACCCCTCAAAATGCACATTTGGAGTTCCTTCAGGCCATTTTCTCGGTTTCTTGTTAACCAGTAGAGGAATAGAGGCAAATACAGAAAAATGAAAGGTCGTGTTGGACATGAAAAGCCCTAAGTCGGTCAAGGAGATTCAACAATTGAATAGGCGCATCACGACTTTGAGCCGTTTTACTCCAAGCTCGGCCCTTAAGTCTCTCCCCTTATTTCAACTCCTCCATAAGGGAAAATCTTTTGAGTGGACTCCTAGCTATGAAGAGACATTCTAGAGTATAAAGACAACACTAACTAATCCTTCTATTTTGGCAAAACCAGCCCCAGGGGAACGATTGTTCCTATACATCTCGGTCACTGACCAAGCAGTTGTGTCTGCATTAGTGAGGGAGGAAGGAAAGAACCAATAACCCATTTACTTCATCAATAAAGCACTCCAGGTTCCGGAGTTGTGTTACCAGAAACTGGAGAAGGCTGCCTTGGCCATCTTGTTCGCATCAAGAAGACTAAAACATTATTTTCAGTCTCATAGGATCACAGCCCGGACTGACCTCCCTATCAGAATAGTCCTCCACAAACTAGACATATCTGGAAAAATGACCGCATGAGCCATTGAGTTATCAGAGTTTCATCTGGACTTCAAAGGCGACCGCCATTAAGAGCCAGATCCTGTCTGACTTCGTTGCAGAATTGACCCCGGGGGTGGAAGAGAGCGCTACAGAAGATTGGACCATTTTTGTTGATGGACCCTCCAACAAGAAAGCGGTTGGAGCCGGGATAGTGCTTGAGGGACCTGGTGGTTTATGCATTGGAAAGTCCCTTAAGTTTGAATTCCAAAATTCTAACAATCAAGCCAAGTATGAGGCGTGCATCGTGGGTTTGTTGATGGCAAAGGAAGTGGAGGAGAAAAAGGTTACCCTTGTTAGTGTATGCACTAGAGACTTATATGTTCTTTTGAACATTCATCACTTATATCATATTATTCTTATAAAGGAAATTCACTTTTAATAATTCTTTTAGAATATAATAAATTTCCTTAGAATAGTAAGCTTAAACTTCACAAGAAATCAAGTAGACGACTTTATTGTGAGATCTTATGAAGAACTATTCTTAAAATAGTCCCTGGTCAAGCATCATATTAGGACAATTAGATGCATTAAGACCTGTACGTGAGTTCATTGATGATCACATCTCACAGATCATGGATATGAGATATCAAGTGCTCACATAAGTACATATTAAGAGTAATGATGTCTGGATTGACCCATTATAAGAACGTTGCATGGTTTGTTACATAAGCATCATGAATGTTTCTTAAATTGATAAATATTATATGAAGTCCTTTGACCTGAAATCACTACGGTTCCTACTTAAGGAATTATATGTTTTAATATCATCAAACGTCACCTGTAACAAGGTGATTATAAAGTTGGTTTTTTGGACATATAATAAATAATGTGGTGGAATGTGAGTGACCTAGATGGGATTTGTCCCTCCTATGTAACGGGAGTTATATCTATAGGCCTCTTGATAAAGTTAGACTACAAAATGCCTGGCCATGCTCAGGAGGATAAACATGAGATGTTTATTTTCTATATAGTCTGCTTGGGAATCAAGAAAAACATAAATTGAACTATACAAGGATGACATATTCCATGCCCTTGTGTTCAGTTAGATATTTGGACAAAGGGACATTTCATATAAAATATTATCATAAAATAGGATACGTCAAATTGCTGACATTCTCAATATTTGGGTATTAGTGATGTATTGTTAGATACCAATCGTTATTTATGATATTAAATATAAAACGATTTTATTTTAAATATCATAACCAGATATTAAGAGAACCTATTACAACAAGCCCACTAGGAATGTTAGTAATTCTAATCGGATTAGAATTATAACATAATGAGCTAGGCCCGTAAGTGATAGGGTTAAATGAGTGACGGTAAAACCCTAGCCACCACTCTATAAATATTGCATGAGATGCATTACCCTAATCACATGAGTAGTCGCTCTTACTCTCCAAACGCTACTAGCAGAGGTGAGGAGGGTTTGCTGGTTCGCTTGTTGGTGTGGATACCTCTAGAGACGTGGCTGTAATTGCCTCATTTGCAAATTTCAAAAACTATATCGAATCTTTTCCTTTTAATATTACGCCATAATTCGTATTTTCATATTAACGATCATAACAAAGGGGGAATGCAATTATTCCGCTGCACCCTGACCATATGATTGATTCCCTTCAACCCTCTGCATTGATTCTTAGTTGTTGGTTTCCCAAGTCAAAGGGGAATATCAAGCTAAAGAACTACAACTTTAGAGGTATTTGTAAAAGGTGAAACAAGCTTCAGATGTTTTTTCAGAAATCACCTTCCAACACGTCCCACGAATTGAGAACACTAGAGCCGACATAAGAAACAACAAATCGGTCTTAAAGGAGGTCATTTCTGGTCCAAGAATCTCGGAAACCACGGTGATGACCATTGAGTCGGCCAATTCCTTGATCACCCCCATAAAAAAATATATCTCAAAAGGAAAATTGCCTAAGGAACAGAAGGAAGCAAGACGGATCAGACAGATGGTGTCTCGATTCACTATCATCAATGACTAGTTATATAGGAAATGGTTCTCATCACCCTTGCTCAAATTCATCTCCGGGGAGCAAAAGGAATACATCTTGGCTGAATTACATGAAGGAATTTGCGGCGGACACCAAGGAGGAAAATCCTTGGCTAGAAAGGCACTTAGGGCCGGGTACTATTGGCCAACTCTTCTTCAAAAGGCTATGGATTATGTTAGGCATTGCGACACCTACCAAAAGCATGACACCTTACACCGTACACCATCTACTGAACTCTCCACCATGTCGGTCCCATGGCCTTTTCATCAATGGGGAATTGACATCCTGGGCCCTTTTCCACCAGCCCCGAGACAAGTCAAGTTTCTAGTAGTAGTCGTGGACTACTTCACAAACTGGATTGAGGCTGAACCACTTGCAACCATCACGTTGGACAAAGTTCAGAAATTCTTTTACAAGAACATCATAGCGCGTTTTGGCATCCCAAAAACGGTCATCACAGACAACGAAATCCAGTTCATGGATAAGGGTTTTCAGAACCTCCTGGCTGGCTTACATATCAAGCAACGTTTCACCTCGGTGGAACATCCACAGAACAATGGGCAAGCGGAGGTAGCTAACAAGGTAATCCTCAGAGCCCTCAAATGTCGCTTAGACGAGGCAAAAGGAAACTAGGCAGAGCAACTCGACCACGTCTTATAGGCATATCAGACCACACCTTATTCTTCCACTGAAGAGACTCCCTTTTGACTCACTTATGGAACTGAATCTATGATCCCATTCGAAATTGGAGAACCGACTTGGAGAGTCACAAGCTTCAACGAGGAGAATAACAGCAAGGCAATCCAAGAAGAATTAGATTTTCTGGAAGAAACCTGGGCGGTGGCCCATATCCGAGATGACATGCTGAAAGAGTGTTTGGCTCTGAGACACGCCACGAAGGTTCTCAAAAAAGAATTTGAGCTAGGTGATCTCGTCCTCCGACAGGCCGACATTTGGGGGAAAGAACGCATCACGATGGAAACTTGCGCAAAACTGGGAGGGACCATACAGAATATTTGAAGCCACTGGAAAGGGAGCACATAAGCTAGAAACCTTAGGCAAAAAACCAATGCCCAGATTCTGGAATATTTGGAACCTGAGGATGTATTATTCTTGAGAATTATGAATGAAAAACTCCCTGTCTCCAATTTTGCCAAGTGTTATTTTTGTTTCTCCATGTTTTTCACAAAATACGAAATCAGGTGCGAAGAGCATTTCGGTTGCAAACGAACCTAATGTCGAATGCGAAGAGCATCTCGGCTGGTTGAATCCAAGAAACAGGATATGAAGAGCATTCCGACCAAATTTGACCAGAGTCGGATGTAAAGAGAATCTCGGCCTACTATTTTAAGAATCAAGACACAAAAATAACCCAACCTAACCGAATCAATTTTGTATGTGCGTTACAAGCATGTGAAACGTTAAAACGCAAGTGAATAAAGATGTAATCTCAGACATGGTAAACTCGACTTCATACAAGAACTAAAAGTTGCTCGAAAATACATCATAAGCTAATGAAAATTTAGAAAAATACAAATTGTTAAGGAGACATACATTTCAGCCTAATCATCCTTCTAAACATAGGGGCCGACTTCCTCCCCCAAAACAACAGACACGTAAACTTTCTTCTCCATATCAACCCTGTAGATTTGGTCTTCAAAAACCTCAAAGTCGACAAAGGTCCCTTTAACCACGAGGTTTGGGTTGAGAAGCTTCAACTGAGCAACAACATTGGAGAAAGATTCAGAAGTAACCTTCTTGGCTGTTGCAACCAATGCCAACTTCTCTTCCTTCTATATCGCTTGAGCCCTTTGCAGGTTTTGCTTAACAATCTCGGTCACGACAACCTTGTCCATGCCGGTCGCAGGGGGCTGTTTCTTTAGTTCCTCAACCTCCTCCTTCAACTTCGCCAATGCAAGTTCACCACTCTTATACTTGGATCTTGCAGAGTTGTATCAACATTGGTACTTGGTTATTTCCTTCGTTATGGCTTCAAGGGCCGAGTTTGCAGCCTTCAGGTCCTCTAGATCTTTATCACGCTCTGTAGTGACCTTCTCCAACTCTGCATTTGCACTGTTATAAGAGCATAGAACATCACGACGAAGATATTTGAGGAAAGGTTTATGTTGTAAAGTCTGCCTTTCCAGGTCTAACAGATTCTCGGCCATGTCAATATTCTCATGCACCTGTTTTAAAAAATCATTATATAGAACCTGATCCAGATCAGGGGTGTCAAACTCGTAGTCCGAATCATAAAGACAATACGAGCGATCTTGGCCCTGATCCCCGTTAGTCTTTTTCTTCTTTTGGCCTTGGGCACCCTTCCAGGGGTTTTTTTCCTCGAAGGGTTCTGATCCACATCGGCTTCAATTTGAGTTGAGTTATCCCCACCAGACACGTTCTCAGACCCCCTTGGACCGGGATCTAGACAGATCCACTCGCACCGTCAGTATTACTGGTAAAATCAAAGTCGACTTGGACTTCCTCCATAATTAACTGGAAACACCAGATGAAGGCCCAAGAATTCAAGTGTAATTGTGAGGGAGCACAATTCAAGTACATAAAAACTCTTTCCTCAAACTCGGTAAAGGGCAAAGTTGTAACATCCCGCACTCCAGGAGCTTGTTTATTCAATAGGGATTAGATAATTAACCTTGTGTTAGAGATTAAGAAGAAGGTAAGTCAAGAACTTAGAGGTTAAACCTTAGTGTTAAACCAATCCTAGGACTTGTGTAGCTTTCCAACTCTTAACTTAGTTAACATGTGTGTGTTCAGTAGGTCTAAACCTTGTAAGATCACTTAGGATTGTGAGTAATAGGTAGGGAAAGGGTAAGTTGTGAGTTTGGGACCTTGTTAGAATCATTTTGGGAGTTTTTGGTCCCTGGTAATCGATTACCAGGAGTTGGTAATCGATTACCAGAGAGGTTTGCTGATGGTAATCGATTATAGGGTTTGGTAATCGATTACCAGGTTTCTGGGTTCATTGTAATCGATTACCAGAAGTGGTAATCGATTACCAAGACCTCCAGGATTGCATTTTGGCCTCTGGTAATCGATTACCAGGGTTTGGTAATCGATTACCAGCAGTGTATATATATATGCTGGTGCGAAAATTCATCAGAATTTCATTTTCCCCTTCCCCCTTCTTCGAACCCTAGAGAGAGAAAGTGAGAGTTCTAGAGAGAGGAAGCTATTTTGGAGCCTTGGAAGTAGATTGGAGCTAGAATCAACCCTTGGGATCTCTACAACTCTCAATTCCTCCTTTGATTTCACCCTTGTGTGAGTATAACTCACCCCTTAGGGTAGAATTGGTCTCTTATGCATGTCCCCTTTTCTTCCCTCCCTTTCTTGGCTGGATAATTGAATCGTTAGTGATTGTTTGATTGTTTGAATGGATTGTTGATAGAATGAACATATAAATTAGGATCGAGGGTTCGAAATGGTTAGTTTCGAAGTTTCGAAACTATCGAAACTTACGAAATGAGCGAAACTTACGAAACTACCGGAATTCCTCGATTATAACTTATGTGGGCATTCTTTTGCTTCCAATTACTTGTTTAGTGATAGTTAGGAAAGAAATTTGATGATTCTTCTTGAATCTTGAATGTAAGTGCCAAAGTGTCGAAGTAGCGAAAATGTCGATATGTCCCTTGTATGACCCCGAACTCTCGAATCCCTTTCTCTATGATTAAATTGATTGAAATTGTGATGTTATAAATGAGATTGATAAGAGGATGCTTGAATCGAAAGTGAAACGAAGGAATTTCGAAGTTACGAAAGTTACGAGACTTGTAAAAGTATCGAAACACTCGAGACGTTCGAAATCCTAGTTGTTACCACCGATTCAAGTAAGCCTAATGTGTATATAATTATGATTGTTAGATTGTATTGTGATTGATGATGAAAGACTTGGGATGATTCTAATTGGTTAGAACGGAGCGGTTCTTAATGTTCTTTAGTTTCGAAACTTTCGAGGCTATCAAAATGTTTCGAAACTATCATAACGTCGAAACGCTCTATTCTCTCCAATTATAATCGATCCGGAATGGAAATTAAGGATTGGTGACTGATTGCGATATAGGAATTGATGGGTAGTTGATACGGGTTCACATAGAACGGGGATTCTCGTCAATTTCGAAAGGATCGAACTATCGAGAACGAACTACCTATCAATTCGTATGTCTAATTAGTTATTCGATCAATTTTGGACTTCGGTCTCTTTGTGAAAGACCATAGCCTTTGGCTATAACTGGACTTCGGTCTCTTTGTGAAAAAATGTAGGGTGGGATTCGTCCCCTGGGGAGATATCCCCTGTAGTCTGAGCTCAGGTCTAACCCATAATGTGATTGTTTCATGGCCTTCGGGCACAGCATAAGCATATATATATTGACATTGATATGGAAATGGTACTGACATTGATATGGAAATGATACTGAGACTGATGTGGAAATGATATAGTTATTATTATTGATGATATAAATGTTGTTTAACATGTCATAGATATCTGTCCCCTGCATTCATGCATAGAGTTATACTTGCTGAGACATTAGTCTCACCCCACGTTTCGGGGATTTCTTTAGTGTGCAGGCGTCCAGAAGACATTGAGGATTGGGAAAAGAGTTGGTGGAGCTTAACTGTATTAGAATAGGAGGCCTTGTATTAAAGTTGGTCTATTTGTAATAAGAATGTTTGATGAATTATTTGGTATGTATTGGTAGGTAGATGGATATCGTTGTATATGTGGTTGAATTTCCTATTTTGGCCACGGAGGCCCTATTTGATATTAGTGGATTGTTATTATAAACTGCACTGGTATTTTCTGAGTTTCAGGGGAAGTTCTAAAATTTGGAAATGTCCAGTTTATAGAGGAAACTCTGCCGAATTTTCGGTAGGAGTTTATGAACTTTAACACTTCAAAGTGTTAGTTCTTCCCCTATAATTTAGTTTAGTTTTGGTATTACATGGTGATGCCTGAAAGTCGTGAACATCTAAGTAAACGTTGGATTACTTAGGCGTTAAGTATGTATGACGATACTTAAAACGCAACGAAATAATTTCAGAAATTCGGAATAATGTCTCCAACGGACATTGTTTTGGATTTAGGAAATTAGGGCGTTACAAAAGTGACTTTTAATTTGGAATGAAAATGGCCATATGTGTAGAGAAAAGGGTATTGGTCTCACTCAAATGACAGACCCGACTTCCGGGGGGTCGGATCACCACATGATAATTTTTCTCTAAGTCGGGATCGTCTAAAGTCAGAAGCTCAAATAAGCATTCATGTATCATCTCTGGACAACCCGGATGATAAACGCTAGGGGTAGTGAGAACCTCTGGATCCACCAATCATACAGATCAACCCACCTCGACATGAAGTAATCAACGTTAGGATCCTCAGCCACGGGCGCACCTACAAAGGCCGTGTAACAGCTACCCGAATCAGAATCACTACTATCTTCTGACCCGGAGTTCAGAAATAAGTCATCCACCTTGGCCATGATAGGCCTCTTATTTTCTTGATAGCCCACATAATTTTGAGCCAACTTGAAAACTAAAGACCGACTACTAGATGGCCATGACGGAGGGGGTCCAGGAAGTGTTTCCAAATATTCCTCACTATCACTCATCTCTCTAATCAAAACCATGAAAAAAGCGAAAAGGAAAGAGAAACATGTACCTGTATCTCGATTTTAATCACAGGGAAAGATGAGCAAGTTAGAACCGTCCCGAGTTGATCACTAGAGTAGAAGGATTTACGCTGGAGAAGGAAAGAATCACCGGAGAAGCTTGGAAAGAAAATTGGCAAAGTAACAAATGAGGGTCTCCCCTCCCTCTATTTATATAAACGGACAAAAGCCCATCAATCAGTTAGGCCCAGAAGTCGAACCGTCATGACCGTTGCAAGGTGTCAGATGAAACATCACTTCAGAATACCAAAGTTCACCTCGAAAAGGTAAATGAACGCAACCTTTCAATACTTTGGATGATTCACTTGCGAAATCGGGCCAGTGGACTAAGCTCGAAGTCGAACTATCTCGTTCAACTCCAGTTGGGGCATCTGTTACGAACTGGGCCCTAAAAAGGCCCAAAACCAACGGATCCAACCTCTCAGAGCAAGCTGGCCCGACTACTTACTTAAGTCGGCCCAGTCAGCATAAGTCGGCTCCAATCTATACTGTTGCTAGATGTGGAGCACCACAATACCACTTGCACCTCATCCCACATGATAATATCTTATGGATCAGGGCCCAAGGCCCAAATCCCAAGATATTCCCCTATAAATACTGTAGACGTCAGATGTCAGGTACGTATTAATTACACATTGATTGCTATCCCTAACCATCAGTGACTTAGGCGTCGGAGTGTCAGCGCAGATACACCCCCTCGCTGTTGTGATCCGACTTTCAAGATTCACTAGAGCAGATACTCGAGTCCAAGATCCGGCAACCTGAGTCCGAGTTTCATACTCGAATAGAATAACTTGTGACTTTGCGCATGGATACTAAATAAATAATATCAATATTGTATATCATTATAATTTTTATGATTTATTAAAAAAAAATCACTCATCATAATAATAAATGAGTTTGATCTCTACTAAACACACTTTTACAAAGGGGTGAAGAGTCTTAATTGCAACTAAATCCTGAACAAGATTAATGCTGGTAATAAAGGATATTTGTGGTTAAAAAAAATATTGTTTATTTGTAGATAATGAAACAAAGACATCAATAAAAATATGCCAAGAAACTATAATTTATTATTTTCTCAATTTGGATAATTGGACGTGATTGTTGAAAGGAGTTAATATGTGTGTGATTATTGATAATATGAGTTAATATTTGTGTGACAATTGCTTGACCAAATCTGCGGGAAATAATAATTGAGAGGTGTGTTTTAAAATTAAACAATGAAAAAGTAGTTAAAATAAGATAGTTGATATAATATATTTATTGTTTTTTTACAGCAATATATTTATTGTTAATTGAATATGAATTTGTAATTAAATTAAATGAAAGTTATTAGTTTGATTATAAATTAAATTAGAAATAATTGGAATCCAATTTATTTATTGTTGTTTGAATTTAATATTTACGTGACCTAAATTTGTAATTAAATCATAAAAAATTTGAATCATAAACAATCATAGTTATTGTGTTTTTTTTTCTGATTTTCTGTTTAAATCAAGTATTTATATAATTGCATTTGTTTTAATTTAGAATTAAATCTTAAACAAATATTTACAATGAACAATACATTAATGTCTTTTTTTTTGTTTAAACCACATATATTCTCATATATTTGGTTTAAAACAAATAACTGATAAACTAACTTATTGAATTAGAAGTATTTGGTAGAACTAGCTGATAAGCTAGTTGGTAAATGTGAATTTACATGAATGGACATAACTATATAAGTTTTATTATATAAATTATATTTGTGTTTTCTAGACAAAATATATTATTATGTAATTATAATTTTAGAGTTTTTAAAAAATAATTATTTTTTTTAACTTTTTAGCGATAAAATATTTAATTAAAAATTAAAATAAATAGTGAAATTGATAAAATAAATAGTATAATATAAAATAAGTTCATAAAATAGTAAAAAGAAAATTAAACAAGTTAGAAACTAGCTGAAGTAGCTTGTAGCTTATAAGCTAGAAGCTACTAAAATAAGCTACTTTGAATTACATTATTAAACATTTTGTGTTGGTCAAACTAGCTTATAAGCTAGTCAAATAAGCCAGTAGCTAGCTTATTTAACTTGCCAAAAAAATTTTAAAATGATATGGCTTTACAAATATGCAGGTTAATTATTTTTCATACTATAATGCCTATGTTAGAGAACAAGTTCTGGTCATGGACATACAAGGCAATCTTGACATTGAGTAAGCTTAAACGGTATTTAACCGTTCGCACACCGTATATCTTCCTGGTCATGTAAAATGTCCTCTTAATTACTTGCTAAAACTTCTGTCATTTAGATGGAGGATATGGTGCTTTTTCTACTGTAATTTTGTACTACTGCCCTTCTACGATTGCTGCTTCCACTGTATGTGCAACAGGATGTACTCTTGAAAGAAGCCTTTACTGCACAAAAGCACTACACAAGCTACTCTGAGGAACAACTAAGGTAATATTCTATTCCTTACACAGTCAGCAAATTTTTATTCTTTCAACAGTGTTCATGTGTTATGACGACTTATCACAATAATAAAGTGACCTTTGTTTATATATGTTGCAGGGTTTGTGCGAAAACTCATCAAATTCTGTAGCCCACTTCGCAATGTTGTTGCTTTCTTCATTCTAGCTAAAAATCTGTCAGCGCAGTCTTCATAACATATTCAAATCTACCCCATATATAGTGATTAGCTGTTAGGATGGTAAGATACTGTTTAGTGAGATCATAGCTGTCATGATCTATCGGCTGCTGTTTGTATGTTCTTTATAAAGTGTGAGATGGAAATTTTGAATGGTTATTGCTAGAAAGTTGCCTGTGGCCTCAAGCACGTTTTGAGACCATTTTGTCAATACTAGAGTTTGATGGGGTGTTTGGTATGTGAAAAGCTGGGCATATATCTTTATCAACACCCATTTTTTGTGGGGTTTTCTCTTATATAATCAACATAATTTCAGTCATTTCCATTCTAATTCAAGTTTAGTGAGTGAATAAAAAAGCTACAAAATTTCAATTTGTATGGGGAAATATCAGTTATCTCTCCCTTTGGAAGCACATGAAAAGGTAGCCTTGAATATCCTTATTAGCTAAATCCTCTCGTGCTCTCATCCTACTACTTATCATTGACCTTATTCTGTTTTGGAAGTTGGAACTGTGTGCTATTGCATTCTTGGTGTCATTATCGCCTTAGTTCACAATAAAACTAAATTGGACATGATGAGATATCTCAGCAACATGACAACATCATTGTATGTATACTCTTTTCTCTCTTAACTTTCTCCCATTCTATCCTTTCCTGCCCCTCTCTTGCAAATTCACTACTTCTCTAACGGTAGTGGAAATTACCTTGCTTTGAGAGACGTAAAAAACACAAGATTGATAATATTATATCTCAAGAAATGGGCATACTTCCTCTCGCCTTCAAAGTTCAAATACAATCATATTAACAGTTTGGGTAAAAAGGGAATGGAGGACGAAGGAAATATTCTACAGACTAAAATTTTTGCAATAACCTTCTTGTATCTTTGTTCCCTGATGTTGACATTAATCTCAGCCACCTTCATCATCAACCTGAACTTTAGTCCCATAGCAGACCTTTTTGTTATGCTCCTTAAATTTTGCCCTTCTCCCACAGCAAGCTGCAACTTTGTTATCAAGCTTAGACTTCCTCTTCTGCAACTCATTGTTCTCCTTCCAAACCTCTCCATTTGAATATACCTCCTTTTACCAAATAGTAACTGTTGCTTTTATCTCATCTATCAAATAGTGCATCAGCCCTGTGTATAGACAAGACTGCACTGAAGACACTCATTTCTCCTACAGGTACTGTGCCTAGGCGATGAGGAATAGCAATCGAGTGTAGATTCCAGGATGCTCTAGCAGGTTAACAGACTGACTTGGCACAACGTATTGCCATTGGAACATAAGCTTCATATCTCAACTCCAAGATTGTATTGCCTTCAAAGGTGTCATGTGTTGTGCCTGAAAATGTAGCTATAGCACCAGCTTGTGGAGCAATGACAAAATTCATACATTTTGCAACATCTATGGAATTCAGGTCTTCCAAGATTTCAGCAAGATTCTTATCATTTTCAGCAGCGATTTTCTACCAGAAGTTCAGATAATATGCTGATGGAATGAAAATGTACTGTTGTTAGAGCCTTTTCTTCCCTCACAGATAAAAGCAGACAAGTCTAGTGGTCCATCCTAAAAATCGATTAAAAACCTCTTATTGTTGCAGAAGACATGATGAAGCTCCTAAAATATCAAGTTGTAATGTCAACATCAAACTACCTACAAAACAAAAAGAGCAAAATAAAAGAAAAAAGTCAAGTCATAACAAAATATATTTCGGCCCTTAGATATTGGGAAGGGCAGCTTTCAGCTTAACTTCTTGTTCAGCATTTCATGATTTGTCAACATGAAAATGTCAGGTCAAAATGATAACATTTCAATGAAGAATTCATGAAAGGCAAACCCATTAACCAAGTACTTCCATTCATCAATCGCCTAAGAGGAAATTCCAGTAGATGATAACTTACGTTACCTTTTTTTAACTACGCATCATTTACTACATATGACCTGAATTCTAAAATCAAAACATATTTCATCCTTCCACAATTAATTATTATCTAACTGTGTCATTACATGAATACTTAAGCTATATAATTCAGGGCATTACTAGCGACTGTTAGCAGTATTGCATATTTGAAAAAAGTCAGCGAAGTCTCACCTGAGGATGCCAGTTCCACAAGCTACATCCATAGCCATAACACCATTTAGCAGAGAAGGATTTTCAAATCAGCTTGATGATAAAAATCTAATCTCACCTACACAAAGATAGCTACAAACTTTATAAAATTATGATATCAGGGAGAAACAGTTTCATTTTCTCAATCAGACTTCAATTTTATTTAAACACAACAATTTACTTACACACAAAGCCAGAATGAGCATTATTTCTGCTAATGTAATCTTGATGGATTTTCTACGCATGGTCTGCCAATGTACCCAATAGGGGCCAATGAGTGAACGTGAGAAAGAGAGATTGAATATTTCAGCGAAAGAGAAACAATGCAGGATGTTGTCTTCATATTCATTTGTATATAAAATTTATCGCAAGGCCATATGATTTGTCACAGGGCATGCCATTAATATTTAATAGGAAATCCAAATACTATTAGAATAGAGAATAAATTAACTTAAGTGCTTCATTAGAGACAGAAATAGTACCTAACATATCTTGACTCTTGAGCCAAAATTGCACTTTCTCCTTCTCAGATCTAATTTTGGGTGAAGGTTGTGCTTTGCTTCGGGTAGCAGCAAGATTGCCACAAGTATCATGAATCACTAAGAAAAAAAAAAGAGTAGTGTTTGTACTTTGTATGGTATGCTGAAGTGACAGTTGAAATGGGCAATATATAGTGATGGCGAAATAACATATTGACCAACCTGGACACTCGGGTGATGAGTTTGCAGTCGATATCTATCCATGGAATGCGAGCAATCTTAGCCCAGTCTTTCCCTCGCTTCCTCTGGCAACTTGCTTCCAGCAATGGGGATTGATAGATATACAGTGCCGAAAGGGAGGAAGGCAATCCCTCTTCTGGCAACGACTTGAGGTTGCGACAGTGTGAAATCTGAAGGGTTTGGAGAGAGGTGAGATGGTGAAGCCACTTCCCATCCAAGCATTCTATATCGTCAAGACTAGAGATGGATAGGGACACAATTGAAGCCGGCAGCACTGGCACTTCCATTGTCATCAACGCGTTCACGATATCATCACCATGAATTAGCAACTCGGAAAGACAAGTGAGTCGTTCCAAATTCCACTCAGTAATTGTAGCTGTATTCAACAAATTCCGTCGCAAACTGCCGACATTTAGTTGCCGTAAATTGATAGGCAAACCCTCTTTGGCAAAAGATTGCAGATTTGGAAGGTCACTAATTTCCATTTCTTGAAGGCCAGGGAAAGCGTTCATTGGTTCTGGTAGTGAAGGAAGCTTGTCACAGCCACCCACCGTGAAGTGAACGAGGTTAGGAGTGGGCAATCCAACCGGGGAAAATGACTCCAGTTCATGACACGTAACTATAGAAATGCTTTGAAGAAAGGAGAGACTCCGCAATGCATCTTCCGCAATTAAAATTGATTTAAGATTTTTACAACCACAGAAATAAAGACTTTTGAGCACGGGGAGAGATCCCAAGGTAAAGGATGTCATTGAATTACAGCTATGAGATATTGTCAAATGATCAAGTGATGTGTAGTTGTGGAACGATTCACAGGGAAGGAATTCTAGATTATCACAGTCATAGAGATAGAGAGATTGTAAGGTTTTGGGTAGTCCGTCTCTTGGGAAGGAAGTCAGAGAGGGAAAACCTTCTATCCTTAACTTCCGAAGAGAATTCAGAGGCAGCATTGATTGGTGGAAATGGAATAGACTTGATGACCTTATGATGTTGGTAGTGCTATTATTATTATTATCATCTGAATGCCCTGACTCCAGTAGACAACCGCATTTCTTTAACACAAGTTCAGTAAAGGAAGGAAGGTTGGTGGGTATGTTTCCTTTGAGTTTCGGACAATCCGTTAATGACAGATGTCTTAGATTAGGAAACTCTGTAGCTGTACCTCCAATCAACTTCCACTCCTCCCACCGATCCATTCTCTCAAATTCCAAAATCTCCAAGGAAGGAAATGATTGAAATGAAGGAGAACCATTTCCATAGAATTCAGCACCAACAGTTTTTATATTCACTGAACAAATAATATAGAGTTCTTTTAGACTACGTAATTGTCCAAGGGGTGGCAGCCATGAACCACCATAACGATCGATGCGCAAACACACCATGTTGGCAAATGAAGAATCACCTAGCCAATTTGGAAAGTTGGATCCACAATAGCCACTGATGGTGAGATTCTTCAAGTTTGTTGAGGGATGCAACTGTTCAAGTACAAGCCTTTCAATTTCTAGACCTTGAGTATTTCTGCCACACCAACCCCATTGAAGTTCCAACTCGTCAATTCCTTCTTTCATCTTCAAATTTGCATGAAAAGCATCAGAGGAGTCGACAACTCTTTCTAGCCCTGAGATGGAAAGCTTCCCCTGTAGATAGAGAAATTTACCCAGATGTGCAACCTTCGGTCCATCATGTTGTTCACTGACAATAAATTTAGACAAGGTTTGGAGATTTTGTAATCCGGCTATTTGTATGGGCAACTCTTTCAGTTCAAATCCAGTCTCACTAATGTCAAGGTGGCGTAGATTCACCAATTTTCCCATGTCCTCAGGCAATTCAGTGAGATCCTCACAGCCGGTCAACAACAAGGTCTGCAGATTGTAAAGCTTGCATGTTGCGGAAGGCAACTTTTTAATCATAGTGAAAGACAGATTTAAGTATCGCAGGTATATCAAATCTCCAATGGAGTTTGGCAACTCAGTGATATTATAGTAGTGTGACAAAGACAACACCTGTAGTTGTTTCAATGCTGGCAGCAACTCATGTACTATCTTGTTTGATAGGTAAAGGTATGACCTCAAATGTTTAATCCATGGTTCTTGTAATGGTAAGGGTAGAAAGGTATGTAAACCTTTTAATTGATACAATTTATCAAATTTATTGTATGAGTCATATCTCCCTCTATTGTATGACAAATGACGTACTCTTTCAAGACTTTCATGCGACTTCTGTTCATCCAACCTGATACAACAAGGAGATGAAACCATTGTAGCTAAATCATTGATGAGGTCATGCATTTCAAAGCTTTCTTCCCCACCAACAGATTGTCGAAGTATGAGCGACCTTGACACCAATTCATCAAAGTATTCTTCTCCAACTTCTTCCCAAATTTTCTGACTTGTGGACGGATGTACTAAGCCTTCTGCAATCCATAGCTGAACTACCATCTTTTTATCTAACTCGGAATTCTTCGGAAAAATTGAACAATAAGCAAAGCATCGTTTTAAAGGACCTGGAAGATAATGATAGCTCAATAACAAAGCTGGTTGCACCTCAACATTTGGCAAATCCCAAATGTTACTTTTTAATACCTTATTCCAGTCATCTTTTGACAATTTGGTGCGAAGAAGACCCCCAAGTGCTACTGCAGCTAATGGTAAGCCATCACATTTTTTGACAATTTCTTTGCCAATTACTTCTAGGTTGGACCGTTGTCGACAGTTGCTTGCTCCAAATGCATGTTTGGCAAGTAAAGACCAACAGTCTTCACTTTGCAGAGGTGTCAAATAGTGTATAGGAAGAAATGTTTGCATGGCTAATGCAACTCTTTCATCTCGTGTTGTGATGATGATCTTACTTCCAATATCCCCAACGGCAAAAATGTCCTTTATTGTTCCAATCAACATAGTTTACATCCCATATGTCATCCAATACAATCAAAAATCTTTTATGGGCTAGACTTTGTTGCAATTGCACTTGTAGAGAATTCAGGTTATCAATACCAGCTTTTCTTGAAGTGACAGATTCAAGAAGGGTTTTAGTGACCCTGGAAACATCAAAATCCTTTGAGATATGTGCCCATGCTTTCAAATTAAATTTCTCCTTTACATCCGGATCATTGTAAAGGAGTTTTGCAAGGGTTGTTTTACCAAGCCCTCCCATGCCCACAATGGTAATCACACCTATTTTATAGCCACTATCACTAGTATCCTCTGACAGCAGATAATCTTTAAGTTTTTTTCTGTCACCATCTCTGCCATAAATAGCAGATTCATCTACTATAGAACTTGTAGGATTTCCATGCCAAACACTACTACTAGAAACACCTTCTTTCAATCCAAGAAGGTTCCCTTTCTGTGCAAAGTGTTCCAATCTTTCAAATAATGTTTGCATTTTAGAATTAGTCCCCCCATAAGACTGTTTGAAAGTAGAAGAAAGGATGTTCCGCACCTTAGCACTAGCAGTTTGGACTTGGTACTTGGTTTTCACTTTGCATCTCAATGCTTCGGTGTTGATTTCATCCATCAACTCATCAGCTTCAAAGACAGCATCTCTTAGCTTATCCAGCCATTCCTTGACAGCAGGATTCGTGATCTGTTTCTCCTCAGCATCATTTAGTACAGCTTGAAGACTCAGCAGTGTTGTTTTCATTTTTTCCAGGAGTGAAACATCAAGCTTCCTATTTCGAAAGAAGTTCATGAACTCAGGGGAAATGATCTTGTCTAACAACACCTCCACAGAAGCTGAGAGGAATGCTTCAGCCACAATAGTCGCCATAACTCCTTAGCTGACAAGAATAAGAATAAGAAGAAGAATAGGATTACAAGAAAAACAGTGGAGGAATAAACTCTGCTCCTCTCAGGTTTTTGTACTATGGAAATAGCTATGTATCAGTGTACCACTGGTGGACCATGACCATCCACTGTATTAAGTCATTAGAGTCAAGAAGGAAGTTTCAAGGTATTTTGTTGGAACTATGCGTCGAAGTTGCCTGAGGTAGCCAGCTAGTCACTCTTTTTCCTGTCAAATAATGTGTAAAAGATTCCCTCTTGTCTTATGGAGTGCGGTCCAGCTAATTGATCGTGAGAGTTTCCATTGAACTTTCATTTGATATGATGTAATTTAATCAATTAATTACCCACTGCTTCACTGTGGCTGATTCAATCCTAAGGCATGTTATCTTTATTTATCGGTAGAGTCCCTTCGTCCCCTTTTCTAGGCATTTGTTTAGAATCAAGAAGTTCTTTCTCCTGTGGAGTAACTTGGCATAAAAAATTTGTATGTGGAGCTTTTTTAATTCTAGGTGTTGACGTTGTCTTTCATTTTTTTTGCTTGACAATTGGTAACAATAAACTTGAGGTAGTTGCTTCTTGACAGCGAGGAAGAAAGTAGGAAATTGAGTAATGTCCGTGCCTACGTTTTAAAGGTATACAATTAATTTTAAATCTTTTAAAACTTAAGACACTCTAATGATACATTCTATGATAATAATTCTGAGTGTTAGGACAAATATTTCAAGTATTAAAGTTTAAATTCAAGAGACAAATTTATACTGTGTATAATTAGTACTTTCAACTAATTTATGCAGTCAATGTACTAACTCAAATTAAACTTGAGTATGGCTGTATGAGTATGAGTAGATGGAAGATTCAAGCGGGCTCCCCATTAAATTAAATCAACCTATGTGTTGTTCCTGGAAACTGAGTTCAAACTACGCGTTTCACCTAATCAAGAGAAGAACACTAAAACTAAAATATGTTCTCACTAGCTGACAACGAAAAAGTGAATTAGAGAAGGATTCTTCTCTGATCAAGAATGAAGAAATGGCATGAAGGGTTCAAAATTGCAAGAAGCTTAACATTAGCAAGGAGATATTTGAAGATTAAGCTTTAAGCCAAGTCAAAATGAGACATGCGAGGTATTTTTGTAATTAAATGTGAAAATGGAAAATAAAAATATAAAATATTTTCTTAGATCAAATATATTCTTAGGGTCAGTTTAGTTTTAGAAAATGTTTCTTTTATTTTTAAAATTAATTTAAAAAGTTGTCTTATTTTTATTTTATGCTTTTTAATTTTTTTTACAAAAAAAGGTAAAAATATTTTAAAGTTTTTTTATATAAATATTTAAAAAAGTTAAAATAAAAATTAAAGTAACACTTTTAGTGTTATTATAAATAGTTCCATTATTAATTACATTTAAAATAGGCATTAATTAGAAATTATCTAGAGTCAATTTTTGTAGGTCATTTTATAAATTATAGGGCATAGACAATTTGCTTTTTGAGTAAACCACCAAATCGGTCCCCATCGTTTACCACCGACTTCAAGTTAGTCCCTAACGTAATAGAAATTACAAATTAGTCCCCAACGTTTTGCAACGTCAAGCACGTTAGTCCCTGACGTTAAATGGCTTCGGTTAACGTTAACAGAAGTGCCCAATCACACTGTTAAGTGTCACATGTCGTCTCCCTTTGCGCTGTAAGATATCTGAGCTGTCATTTTTACTGGAGCAACCAAAAAACCCCTTTAATTTAGTCTCTGGTTAAAAAAAACAAAAAACCCCAAATAAAGGTTCAATTTGAATCCTAAATATTTTGCAGCATCTGTGAAAGATTTACAAAACGAGAACTCAAAGCTAAAGAAGGTCTGCAAAATGGAACACAATGAGAAAGAAGCTCTTCATGCAAAGTCAAAGAGTACGGATGAACTTTTGATAAAAAATGCCTTTATGGAATTTTCCCTGTCAAAATTGAACGATGAGTTAGATGGATTAAGAGCAACAGTGAAGAAATTTCAAGAGTCTTGCCAAGTTCTCCAGGAAGAAAAATCCATTCTAGTTGATGAAAAATCAACTATACTTTCACAGTTGCAAACTATCACTGAAAGTGTACAAAAACTACTGGAGAAGAATAACTTGCTGGAGAAGTCCCTCTCTGATGTGAAGATTGAACTAGAAGGATTGAAGGCTAAATCAAGTGAATTTGAAGAATTATGCAAGCTGCTCAATGATGAGAAGTACAATCTTCTAAATGAAAGAAGCATGCTAGTATCTCAGTTGGAGAGAGTTGAGGAGAAACTAAATAACCTGGAAAAGAAGTATACAAAATTAGAAGAAAAATATACTGGTGTGGAGAAGGACAGAAGCACAGACAATCAAGTAGAAGAACTTCATGCTTCAATTGTGATGCAAAAAGAAAAGCATGCTAATCTTAAAAACTCAAATGAAGCCCGACTGGAAAATTTGGAGATTCTTGTTCATGTGCTACAGCAAGAACGACCGTTGGAAAAGATAGAATTTGAAGAAGAACTTGACAAAGCTGTGAATGCTCAAGTCGAGATGTTCATTATGCAAAATTGTATAGAAGAATTGGAGCAGAAGAACTTGGCCTTGTTAACTAAATGTGAAGAGCATATTGAGGTATCAAAATTTTCTGATGAGGTTATCTCTGAGTTGGAGTTTGAAAATCTTATGCAACTGATAGAACAAGAGTATTTGTTACATGAAATTAGAAAGTTTAAAAAGGGTATGCATCAAGTGTATGGGGCTCTTCAGATTGATCCAGATGGCGGGCATGACAAAGGAATCAAACATGATGAAATACCAATATCTCATATTTTGGACAAAATTAAGGGCTTGAAAAGTTCTCTTGTAAAAAGCCAAGAGGAGAAAAAGATCATGGAGCAAGAGATTGAGAACCTGAGAGAGCATAATGTGGTGTTGCAAAAAGATAAGGTTGAACTTTTAGAGAAGAACAAACATGAGGAGCATGCAGATAGTGAAAAGGAAGAGAGGTGTGCTGGTCCAGAGGTGCAGGGAACAGGTCCAGAGGAAAATGTTGAGGGATATCAAGAGATCCCATTTCTCAGGGACTAAAACGGTTTTTTTGTTTTTTTAACCAGGGACTAAATTGAAAGGGTTTTTGGATTGCTACAGTGAAAATGATGTTAGGAATATGCACTAGAGACTTATATATTTATGAACATCCATCACTTGTATCATGTTATTTTATAAAGGCAAACTTATTCTTTTAGAATATAATAATTGTCCTTAGAATAGTAAGCTTAAACTTCATAAGAAATCAAGTAGATGACTTGATCGTGAGATCTTATGAAGAACTATTCTTAAAATAGTCCCTAGTCAAATATCATCTCGGAATAAAGATGCATTTGGACTAGTATGTGAGTTCGTTGATGATCACATCTCACGGATCATGGATATGAGATATCATGTACTCACATAGGTACACATTAAGAGTAATGGTGTACTGGACAGACCCACCTTAAGAACGTTGCATGGATTGTTACATAAGTGTCATAAACGTTTCTTAAATTGATAAATGTTATATAAAGTCCTTTGACCTGAAATCACTACGATTCCTACATAAGGAATTATGTGTTTTGAATATCATCAAACGTTGCCTGTAACAGGGTGATCATAAAGTTGGTATTTGGACATATAATAAATTATGTGGAGGAATGTGAGTGCCCTAGATGGGATTTGTCCCTCCTCCTATGTAACAGGAGTTATATCTGTAGTCCTCTTGATAAAGTGAGACTGAAAAATGCATGACCATGCTCAGGAGGATAAACATGAGATGTTTATTTTCTGTACAGTCTACTTGGGGATCAAGAAAACATAAATTGAACTATACAAGGTTGACACAATCCATGCCCTTGTGATCAATTAGATATTTGGACAAAGGGACATATCATATAAATTATTATCATAAAATAGGATTTATCAAAGTTATTGATAATCTCAATATTTGGATAGTGATGTGTTGCTAGATACCGCTCACTATTTATGATATTAAATATAAAGGGGTTTTATTTTAATATTATAATCAAATATTAAAATCCTATTGGGTCACACGCATACAACAAGCCACTAGGAAAGGATAATATTTCTAATTTAATTTAATTAGAATTATAACATAATGGGTCAGGCCCATAAGTGTGAGGGTTAAGTGAGTGAGGGGGTAAAACCCTAGCCACCACTCTATAAATAGATCATGAGATGCACTACCCATGACACATGAGCAATCGCTTCTTACTTTCTAAGGCTACTAGCAGAGCAGAGCTGAGGAGGGTTTCCTAGTTCGGCTGTTGGCGTGGATACCAATAGAGACTTGGCTACACTTGCCTCGTTTATAATCCTAATAAGGTACGACCTTTCATTTCAATACATTTTATGCCTTGATTCGTGTTTTCGCAAAACGATTATAACAAGGGAGGGAATCCATTTATTTCCGTTGCAAAACGTTGGGGACTAATTTGTAATTTATATTACTTTAAGGACTAACTTGAAGCGGTGGTAAACGATGGGGACCGAATTGGTGGTTTACTCTTTGCTTTTTCCTAAAATTTTAATCCATAGTCAAGTCTACATCCAACGAACTTCGTCAAAAAGATACCTCCAACTCCAATGCATATACTTTACGTTTTACTTTTGATTAGGGGTGTTCAAGACCCGATCCGTCCCTTTGACCTGTCCTACTCGGGTTGGGTCTGCTCTTGTCCTACAAGAAAGAATAGAACCAAACCGGGTCTCATTTTTTGACCCGGCATCTGGTTGAGGACGGGTTCGGGTTAACCTTCGGGTTATCCGGCCTGTCCTTTATATATAAATATAATATTTATTACTTATGATTTTCTATTATGTAAAGTCCTAACCTTATTTTTTTCATTTTAGATGGGATTTTTGAGTCTAAGTTTCCTCTATTTACCTTTAAAAATACATTCTATACATAAAATTATATAGTGATATAATGTTATTCTTGGTTTAGTAATGTCCCAAACTTTAAAAAAGTAAAAAATATTGCATATATTAAGAGATATTTTATTGTATGCAATATATTTATTAATTGTATGAACTATTTTCATTTGAACATTGTTATATAATCATTTCATAATTATATTTAGCTTATATATCGAACCAACCCGGTCCTGTCCTGCTCAGACCCGACCTTACTTAGACCCGCACATCATCGGGTCTCTTCGGGTCTATGGACGGGTTCGGGTCCATAGAATTGACCCGGTCAAAAATTAGGGTCGAGTTAGGGACAGGTGAAACATGTCCAATGAACACCCCTACTTTTGGTGACCATCACAGTCAAGTAGCTAAATTATAAACTTGAAAACCATGACAAGGTATCGGGATCATCTATGAAAATTGATTATATTGTATAATTTTTTAAAAAAAAGAACATAAGCTAAAATTTTGGAAGAAATTCAATGACAAGGGAATTTTTAGCAAGCTGCCGATGAAAAGGTCGACTCCTTACAAACCACTTATATAGTTGTTTTTAGAGTAAACCATCAAAATGGTCCTGAAAGATATAAGATCGGTCAGTTTAGTCTCTGAAAAAAACAAAACTGTAAATTGGTCCCTGAAAGATACTAACGTCATTCGATATAGTTCTTCTATTAACCTCTGTCAGTTAGACTTAACAGAGGAGCTGATATGGCTTAATTGAAAGATTGAAAATCCTTCATAATAGTCCCTGCTTTAACTCTCACGTAATATAAGGGGTCAAATTGAATGAAAAAATAGTTTGTAATGTTTCTTTCTTCCCCAACAGCTCTTTTCACCATTATCTTCTTCCCCAATCTTAACTACAGAAACCCTAAAATACTATTGTTAAAAACAATGTTGCCAGGGGATTAAAAAGCAATGTTGCCAACACAAAGTGGGTGTTGAAAAAGTTGGAGAAGTGGAGGACACTACCCACCCTTACACATATGGAAGCATTTGATCAAATGAATACTGAATTTGGGTTTCACCTAATTCCAAAATTTTTATAAGCATAAGGGAAGTTAGGAAGCTCGTGGAGGGTGGTAAAGCTACACAGTACATAAGATTGTTGGATTATGCTCATGAGTTGTTGAGAAGCAATCCCGGTAAAAAATATCAAGATGGAAGTTATTCCCATGCCTGAAGGTCCCCCACAGTTCCAGAGATTTATGTTTGTCTTGAGGGATGAAAGAAGGGTTTCTTGGTTGGTTGCAAGCCATTCATTGGTCTTGATGGAGCTTTTTTGAAAGGCTATTTTGGTGGTAAAATACTAGTTGCATTTGCACAGAATGCTGACAACCGGATTTTCCCTTTGGCATGTTATAGTAGATATGGAGAATAAAGACAACTGGAAGTAGTTTCTAACTATGCTTCATTAAGATCTAGGTGACTATCAACAACATGGGCGGAACTTCATGAGTGATATGTAAAAAGTGACATGTTTTTTTTACTACTATACTAATTTCAATTATGTTTTAGGGATCATTTTGGTTGGATTTTTCATGCTTTAGGAACTATTTTTTATGGAATTTTTAAACTTTCAGGGACTAGCTTGGTGTTTAATAAAATCGTTTAGGGACTAATTAGATGTGTCAATCCTTTAATTTCTAACCTAAGTTGTCTATATGTTATAGAGACTTATTCTAGCAATGAAAAAGGTCATGCCTGGAGTGGCACACAAGTACTATACAATGCATCTTTGGAAGAAATTTATTAAACGTTGGAAGGACTTGGACATGAGAGGGGTAGTGTGGCAATGTGCCAAGTCTACAATTGTTCCTCAATTCAAGGCAAATATGGAGAGGAGAAGAGTGAGAGTGAGAAGGCATGGACTTACATCTGTGAGGTGTTTGATGCCAAGATATTGAAGTACAGAGGCAAGCCAATTTTAATAATGGCAGAGGAGGTTACGATTGGCATTTTAGGGTTTCTACAATTACTATTGGGAAAGAACATAATGGTGGAAAGAGTCATTGGGGAAGAAGGAGACACTGTAAACTTTTTTTTCATTTAATTCAGTCCCTTATATTACATGAGAGTTGAAGCATGGACTATTCTGAAGGATTTTTAATCTTTCAATTAAGCCACGTCTGAAAATGAAAAACAAGGACCATTTTGAAGTGTTTCAATCTTTCAGAGCTGACATGGAACTTAATGTGCCATGTCAGTGCCATGTCACCGCATTTGTTAAGAGTGTGTTTGGCAAGGCCAATAAGCTAGCTACTAGCTTATTTGACTAGCTTGTAAGCTAGTTTAACCAACACAAAAGTGTTTGATAAGGTACATCAAAGTAGCTTATTTTAGGAGTTTCTAGCTTATAAGCTACAGGCTACTTCACCTAGCTTATAACTTGTAGCTAGTTTGTAGCTTATTTAATTTTCTTCCATCATTATCTCTTATATTTTAATACTTTTCCCTTATAATTTTTAATTTCTTTTTACCTATTATCATCTATTTTTAATTTTAATGACAAAAACCTTTCAATTTCTTTTTACCTATTATTACTTATATAATAAGTAATTTAAAAACTCACGAATTAATTAAATTGTTATTTTTTCATTGTTTTATGAAATTGTTTTTATATTATACTATTTCTTTTATCAATTTGACTATTTATTTTAATTTTTAATTAAATATTTTATCACTAAAAGATTTAATAAAAAATTAATTATTTTAAATAAAAAATCTAAAATTATAATTGCATAATAATATATTTTTGTCTAAAAAACAGAAATAGAATTTATATAATAAAACTTATTTAGTCATGTCCTTTTATGTCATTTCATATTTATCAACTAGCTTATCAGCTAGTTTTACCAAACACTTCTAATTCAATAAGCTAGCTTATCACCTAGAAACCAGTTTATCAACTACCAGCTAGCTTATCAGCTAATTTTTCCAAACACACCCTAAGTCTAACTGACTGAGGTTAACAGAAAGACTATATTGAATGACGTTAGTATCTTTCATGGACTAATTCACTATCGTTTTTTTAGAGACTAAACTGATCTATCTCATATCTTTCAGGGACCATTTTGATGGTTTACTGATTGGTTTCACCTAAATATCTTAAAACTATCATGACTTAACCCGTGCTTGAGAAAATTTATATTTAAAAAATTCATATTTTTTAAATTCCTTTAAAAATCATTAAATTAATCTAAACATGGTTTTTAATGTTGCTTAAAAGCAGAAAAGTAAATAACTTCAATTGTTTAAAAGCATTTTTAGTCTCCTCTTTTGTTAATTTCACGATTTCGATCCCTTTAGTATTTTTTCCGCAATTTTAGTCTCCTATTTTACTAATTTCGCGATGTTGGTATCCTTAGTTTTTTTCCATGATTTTGGTCCCCCAATTCCAATTATGTAAATTTGATTCTACCATTAATTCTCCATTTAATAATTAATGAATTAATCTAATATTGCTTTTGTATGATGACAATAAAGGATGCAGACACCTTTCCATTCAAGGTTACCGTAGAAATACTTCTAATCGCTAAGAATGATGGATAAAAACTACTTATATAAATTCATATATATAATTTCTTTCGCTTTATTTTATTGTCTTTAATTATTAACAATGACACGAAAAGATTTCTTTACTCTCGTGCCATCAATTGACAATGCGTAATGAAGTTACTATATATATAGAGTGAGAATTCTTCCTATTTCAGTTTAGGTTTTATTATCCTAATCACTTTTCACTTACTTTACCCTCTAATCATCCAAAAATGTTACTTTATAAGGTTTTTGTTTGTTGTACCATTTTGTATATTTTTTATTTCTCACAATACGTCACAAGGATATTCATTTGATTAACTAAAACATTTTTTTGAAAGACATTAATTAAAATATTCAAACATTAATTTAAATAAAACATAAAAAAATTATTATCACATGCATATTAACCAACGACCTTGTTGCAAAAAAGGAGATACATTAGTAAAAATCATTAATTATTGGAATGGAGAATAAATGGTGGGATCAAAATTATTTACATTGTTTCAAAATTATTTAATACGTTATTGAGATATGTCAACATTAATATCATATGTATTTATTTATTAATTTATTAATGATAAAATTTTACAAGACTTGGCATAAATAATCAAGATAGTGATTAGTTATAATTTAAAAGTTGAATAAAAAATCATATTTTATCTAAAATTATCAAAATGCAGTAATTAATGCAATTTGTTTTTTTTAAATGGAGACATTTGTATTTAAAAAACCATCGGAATGGGGTACATCAAATTGCAATAACTAAGTAATTTCAGAAGGAAAGTCGGGTTAAGATCCTCTCATATGGAAATTTCACATGACCATGTGATGTGAAAATTTTATCTCTATCATTGTCTTCTTTAATACTACCTCTGATCCTATATATAACAAACAAAATGGTAAATAACTTTTAGCCTATATATAAGAAACATAATGTAACATCCGGTACTTAGGGATTTTATTATTTAGGGTAAGATTTAGATAGCCAATTATGCGTTAAATAAGTAAGGAAAATGATCTAGGAAGTAAGGAAACAAGATTTAGAATAAAAACCAAATGTTGAAGTTTCAGCATTCTCGCTCAAGCTAGAATCTCGCTTGAGCGAGTTATGCAGTAAAAAGGGGGTAAGTTTGAGTTTCTGCATATCTCGCTTGAGCGAGCTAGCTCACTTAAGCGAGATACAGGGGGAACTTTTGGGAGGCTCTCTGGACCATTTTCGCTTAAGCGAAAAAGGTTCGCTTGAGCGAGAATCGTCCAGAGAGGGGGTCTTTTTCTAGGTCATTCTCGCTTGAGCGAGACATTTCGCTTGAGCGAGAATGAGAGGGAAATGCATGCAACCGACACGCTTTCCCAAACGAGAATATCTCGCTTGAGCGAGAATTCACATATGGGCACTAAACCCTTAATTTAAAAATTAGAATTTCAATTTCTCTCCTTCTTCTTCTTCTAGTTTAGAGAAAGAAACTGTGAGTCTTAGAGAGAGGGAGCTGGGATTGAAGCTTGAAGAGGAGTTCTACACAAGAATTCTTCACCCATCTACCTTTATTCCTTCCTTTCCACTCTAATTGTCAAGTAATAGGTGAATAAAACTCACACACTTTCACTTACTATGGTTGTGAACCTTGAGCATGATCCCTATTCTCTTAATCTTCCCTTCTTTATACTTAAAATGTTGATTGTTGAGGATTGAATGTATTTGGTGAATTAGGAATATATAGTTTTTGATTATATGAAAACCTCAGGCTACGAAACTTACGAAATTTCCTATTTTGTTATATGATTCTTATCAGATGTAAATACATTGAAATTATGAGTTTTGAGTTAATTTAAGTTGGTTTCGACCATGAGTTAATATAATTCGGCTCCGGCCGTGAGTTAAAATCTAGTAATTATGTTAAAACACGACTTCGGTCCAGTATTGGGTGGGATTCATCCCTGGGAAAGACGTTTCCCGTAGTCGGAGCTCAGTTCTAACTCCAGAAAGAGATAAGAACATGCATGTTGGGCACAATAGTGAATGCATCGTGATTTGTATATTCTTATTTTGATTATGTTATGTGAATTATGTTGAGTCTCTTTAATTGTCATTGATATCTGTTTCCCTACATACATATGCATAGTTGTATTTATTGAGATTATTATCTCACCACGCGTTATGTGGATTATATAGATGAACATGTACCACCGCACTCAGATTCTCAGATTGGGAATTGAAGTGTTGCACTGGATGGATGTAGCTTTTGCATATATTAGGATGGTTTCATGTATATGTATCTTGAATGTTATGTATTTAGACTTGGATTTTGAAGTTGAACTATAATAGACAAGTTATAAACACTATTATGTAATTAGTGGAAGACTCTTACGTATCATGTATATGTGTTAGTTTTTATTCATAAATTGTTGAGTTATCGTTGGTCGCTTTACAATTTAGTGAATATCTCGATATTCGAATTGTCACGCTTTAAATTCTAAGTTCGGGATTTGGTTTCCAATGGGCTAAATTCTGGATTAGAAATTAGGACGTTACACATAATGCTAATTTTAGTTGCATTAATTGCTAAATACCTTATATACCCTTAATTTATTGTGAGTGGTTAACAAAATATCCACTCATTTAATCATTTATTACTAAGCCATTTAATACTAAGCACTTCTTTTATGTTAGCCGGGCTTCACATTTATCAAGGCCAACCCGACATTGTCCGGGTTGGTCTTGATGCACCTTTTGTCAACATAAAGCCTGAAAATTTGCCGAAATGGATGCGAATGCACATTTTTCTCGGTTGAGGCGCATATTATGCTTCCTGAGTTCCCCGAAGACTTCTTCTTCCGTTGCCGACTTTACTACCATATCATCAATATAAACTTTCAAGTTCCTGTCGATTTTCTAGTGAAAAATTTTATCGATCAGGCGTTGGTAGGTTGCCCCAACATTTTTTAAGCCGAAGCACATCACTTTGTAGCAATAATTGGAGTTCTCCGCCATAAAAGAGGTTTTCTTCTTGTTGTCAGGACTCATCCTAATCTGATTGTAACTAGAGTACGTGTCCATTAAACTTAAGATCTTGTGTCTCGAGGTACCATCCACTAGCCGATCAATATTGGGAAACATGTAAGGATCTTTTAGGCAGGCTTTGTTGCGGTAAATGAAGTAGGTGCACATTCTCCACTTATCATTACTCTTCTTGATGAGGATTACATTGGCCAACCATATGGGGTATTCAACTTCTTTGATGACACCTCCTTCTAGAAGCTTCTAGGTTTCCTTAGTAATGATTTCCCTTCTCTCTTCCCTAACCTTTCGCTTTTTTTGCGTGACCAGCCTGATTTTGGGGTCAACTAAGTTTATGACAAAGGAAGTCCAGGTCGATACCAGGAATATTGGCGAACGACCATGCAAAAAGGCCAATTTTTTTTAGTAATTCTTCTACTCCATGCCTGAGTACACTAGACAATTTTGTACCCGTGTGGGTGCATGCCTTTCGTCGTGCTGGTTGTTTCGTAAGTTCTTAGTCGCCTGGGGTTTTATTTCCCTGAAGTTGCTCCTGAGATAGAGCTCGAAGAAAAATACTCAGTGACCGCCTTTTGCCTCTTGTGCTAGGTTCATCTGCCTGACTTTCAAACTGCCAATACAGCATTTTCGCGTGACTTCTTTGTTTGCTTTCATGACTCAAATGTTCCTGCTTTTCAAAGGGAGCTTCACGATTGGATGCAAAGTGGATACCATGGCCCCTACGGAGTTTAAGGCTGCCCTCCCTATGATGGTGTTATACGAGGAGGGGTCATTGATTACTAGGTACTTTACTCATATCAATCTGCTTCTTGGACAATATCCAAACACGATTAGGAGCTCCATGTGCCTTTTCACTTCCATCGATTCCCTAGAAAAACCTATCAAGGATCGTGAGAATGGAAGTAATGAATCCATGGATAGATTGAGCTTCTTGAAGGTTCCCCAATGCAAGATATATGTCGAGCTTCCTTGGTCAATAAAGATCCTTTTGATGTTGAAGTTCGCTATACGGGCCTCAATTACAATGGGATCATCTTGATGTAGTTTAATCCCAATGAATCGGGTCTTCTGCATCTGTGTGGGTGGTCATTACCGACCGACCAACGAGCCGGGAATACCTCTTCTGGGATTAGCTCGACAGACCTCCGCCGATATATATCCTATTATAGTAGATATGGTTCCCCTGATCTCTGATGGCGGTGATCGGTCCCCATCTTTTTCAGGTTGCCGACGTGGTCCATGTCGGGGCTCTTCTGGTCTACATGGTCATTTTCCCTCTACATATTTTTTCAAATACCCATCTTTAATAAGTCAATTTACTTGAGATTTCAAATTCCAACATTGGTCCATGTCATGTCCCCTTATTCTGTGAAATTCGCACCTTTTGTCTTTATCTCGTCCCGTGGTACCTTGCCTCATGGGAGGTCGGGAGAGGTTTGAATTGAATATCTATCTAACTTGATTTCCACGTCAGGTCCGAATCAGTCAAAGTTCTAGAAAAAACTTATATTGCAAAGCTTCTCCCCACTCTTCTATTCGTCATTTGAGTTTGGAAAGTCATCACGTGAACTCGGGGGGCAGTTATGCCATTATAAGTCAGCAGCAAAGGTTCTCTGAAATTATATGGGAAAATCGTGTCGTGGATCTCTTGAGAGAAAGGGTGAAACTCGGACAATCCTACATTTGTCTCTTCCTCCTCATGTCGTACTTTATCTATCTACTCAAGTTGGGTTTGAATTTTTCTGTTGTAACTATTGATTTTGTTGTTACAACTTTGCCATTGTAGCCATTATTTGTTGTAGAATGGTGTTGCTTCGACGTTAGGGTCTGGAGTTCCATTTGGCCTTCCATTGTTTCACGTATTAACCATGTTGTATGGTCTATCGCGATACTCCGGAATCTCGAAATAGCACTTTAAGTTAGTGGCAGGTGGGAAACGTTTTTTGCCACCCCACGGTGGGATCCAGATCTTCATACAAAATTCCTATACCTAAAAGACCCAACATAAGATTACTAGGCCTTAGGCTAAACTCTAATGTAATATCTAAGAATATTGACTACAAAGATGTCATTCCCATGGTTCTTAGGCTCTTTTTATAGTTTCTTGTTTCTTATCCTTTATTAACTGATTCTATCTCTTATCGGATAGGCCCTTTTATATAGTGATTAGGTTTATCTTAATCCTACGATATTTCTTTGAAGATATGATGTTTAGAAGTTGGGCCTCTAAGGCATTTGGTTGATGAACATGAGATATGGATTTGGTTGAATCTAGAGGTGTTCATAGGACAGGTTGGGATGTGTTTAACTTGTTCCTATCTCGACCCTAATTTTAGACCAGGTAAATTCTATAGATCCGAACTCGTCCTTAAACCCCAAAAAACCCGATGAGTATGGGTCTAAGTAAAATCGGGTCTAAATAGGACAACACCGGGTTGACCTAATATATATGCTAAATATAATCATTAAACGGTCATATAACAATGTTCAAAAGAAAATATTTCATACAATTATAAATATATTACATACAATAAAATTCCTCTTAACACATACAATATTTTTTACATTCTTTAAAGTTTGGGACATTACTAAAACTAGAATAACACTATATCACTATATAACTTTACGTATAAAATGTATTTTTAAAGGTAGATAAAGGACAGGTCAGGTAATAATGAAGCTAAATCTTTAAATAATAAAACATTATAAGTAATAAATATTATATTTATATACAAGGACAGGTCAGGTAACCCGAAGGTTGACCCGAACCCATCCTCAACTCGATGTTGGGTCAACAAAGGAAACTTGATAAGGCCAAGTTTGGTCTTATTCTTTCTTGTAGGACAAGAACAGACTCGACCCGGATATGACGAGTTTAAGGGACACACTAGGTCTTGAAAACCCCTAGTTGAATCCCCCAATCTTGGGATCTATTAGGCTGATTTATTTGGACAAGGCCTAGTAGAGTTCCTGTCCGGTTCAACATCACATCCAAATTTCTAGGGAAGAAGCTTGATTTGGAGAAGAATATAACATTGAATGTAAAGGTGAAAACTTTGAAGTTTTAGTGTGTTTGGATCTCACCTAGCAAGATTAAGGTTTCAGAGATGTCTGCACATCCCAGCCACCACCTCTAGCCAACCATATTATTCAACACAACCTTGACCCACGTGACGAGATAATTCATCAGCTCGAAGCTCGCCTCAAGGAGCTCGAGGGACATGTTCCCAGACCATCCCTAGTACAACAACCTGCTCCTATTCCGTAACTGGACCCTGTTGTGCGCCAACTCGAAGAACACATCTGGCAGTTGGAACGCAGTATTAGCCAGCCTCAACCTATAATCAATTCTCATCCAAACACAAACTATCATGCTGCCACTCGGAAAGAAGTCATCCAACCAGAAAACCCAATTATACCTTCTTCTCACATTCCATTCAAACACCCTTTTTCGGACCAAATAGCCCAAGTCGAGATACCCTAACCTTTATGGAATGCCCTTCCCATAGAACCTTTCGGTGGAACTTCAGATCCTGGGAAACATATTGATGCATTTTGCAATGAAATTTTTTTTGTAGGGACACCTAAAGTTGTGATTTGTCGCTCTTTCTCACCAACGCTGAAACGAGAAGCCTTTTTCTAGTTCAAAACCTAACCCCCAAGTTTGGTCGATCAATGGGAGGATGTACAGTCTGCCTTTATAGGCTGATTCACCATTTTCGTTGAACTCCCAAGAGACAAATTCACGCTGGCCAAAGTCAAACAAAACAAGGAAGAACCTCTTAAAGTCTTTCTTGCCCGTTTTTATAAAGAGTGCGTCCTCATCCCTACCCTGGGTTAAAAATTTTAGCTAGTGTGTGTCGTCTCAGCCTTCACCCCAGGGTTACCCCTACCCTATCATTATCTGAAGAACCATTTTGTTCCATGGAACAGTTCCTGGACAAGATCACACATATTTATTGGCGAGAAATAGACGTGGTTGGTGCCTCTCAAAACGTCACTTCCCAACGTAAGGATCGAGATCCTTTTCCCCACAACCGACATTGTCCAAGGCATAAGAACCACCACCACCATGAGACACCTTGGCTCAAAGGCCGGTACAACACCTATGCACCTCTGAACACCAACCCGAGCAAAATCCTCAAGAATGTGATGCATACAGAGCTAGCCAATGTCAGAAAACCCCTCACACTGAAGGCTTCAGCTCAAAAATATAAATTCAAATATTGTTCTTTCCATGAGGGATATGGTAACACCATTGGTGATGGCAACTGCCAATGGAGCTATGAGCTAGTAGTTGGGGTTTGTTGAGCTAGAAGGAAGGTTGGACCTGACTGGGGTGCTTGGAGCTGAACCAAGCTTTGATCAACCATATTATTGGTCAACCCCCAAGGGTCAACCTTTGACCAACTTGACCCAAGTCAACATGAAGACTTCATTTAATTAGGAGTTAATTAGGATTTAATTGTAATAGGACTTGTTTGTAATTTTCCTAATTACTACTCTTAATATGCAGTGCTACTTTTAGTGGGTTTATTGGCTAAGAGTTAGCTTAACTAAGAGCCTAGGAGGCCATGGGTTCAACACCCATGTAGAGTAGAATTTTAGTCTTTTATATTTTTCCTTCCCACCAGCTAGCCTCCTCCTTTTCCTATAAATAGGAGACCACCCCCCTTGTATTTCAACTTTGACTTTATGAGTAAAGACATTATGCCAAATTTCCTCCTCAACATTGTGAGTAGAGAAGGCTTGGTGGTTCTTTCTCAAACCAACCGAAGACTTATCTGATTCCCCCGAATTAGTGGCTTCTAGCAGCGAACTTATCTGTTGTTGAAGTTGCCTACTGCAATGGTGTTCATCTCCATTCCTTTTCTTACCCAGTTATCTTTTTAATTCTTCATTTTATTTCAATTATAGTCACTGCCTTGCTGCACTTATTTGATAATTTGATCCAATTTCTAATGGTGTTTTTGGTCCCTTGCTTCAATTCTAGATCCGGGAATCAATGTGCTATCAACTGACAGAGGCATTCAGCTGAGTTACATCATAGAGAAATTGATCAGCGATGGAAGGTTATCTAAGTACATGAGGAGGGGGCGTAACCAAGGGGGATACAAGCAACCTGATAACAGGAAGAGATCCCCAAGTTCTGATGGAGACGAGGATGCGAAAAGAAGAAAGTCAAACACCCCCAAGGGGAAACCAAAAGGGAAGCTGCTAATCCTAGTCCCAATAACTGAGACTTCCAAACCATAGCCCCAAGGGTGAGAATAAACATGATTTTTGGTGGATTGTCCAATAATTCAAAGAAGAGACATTTGAGAGTAGTATATGTCATAGACTGGTCAGACCTTGACCTGAGATCTTACTAGGCTCCCAACCTGGTCATCTCCTTCTCAGACAAAGACTTTCATGATAAAATCAAAGCCATGATGATTCATTCGTTATTAGATCTTTTATTCGGGACGGAGACGTCGATCGGGTTTTCATGGATCAAGGTAGTTCAGTCGACGTCCTTTTCTATAGGGCTTATTTACAATTGCTCCTTCCCCTTGACTCTTTACTACCTTATGAAGGTGATCTTGTTAGTTTTATAAGTTATAGGATTCATCCTAAAGGATATCTTCAAACCAATCTCTGCGTAGGATCTAAGACCAACAAAAAAGCAGTTAACGCAAAGTTCTTGGTGGTTGATTGCCCCAACCTTTACAACGCCATTCTCGGCTGCCCTTCGTTAAATGCCTTGGGTGCTATAATTTCCACCAAACACCTAGTGATGAAATTCCCCAGTCGAGATGGTCAGGTCATCATCGTCAGAGGTGGCAGAAAGGAAGCTAGAAAGTGTTACAACGCAACCCTTCAGCAGTCCACTTCAACTCAGCTGGAGAAGAAGCCTCTTAGGGGAGAACTCTGCATGGTCGACTTAGACCCAAGAGTTGACATAGACTTTAGAGGTTGAGGACGCCTATTTTGGCTACAATCAGATTCCCATGTACAAAGACGATGAGGAGAAGACGACATTCATCACAGGCAAGTGTATCTTCTATTACACTATGATGCTCGTTGGCCTGAAGAACGCAGGGGCCACCTACCAACGTTTGATGACCAAAGTCTTTAGGGATCTGATGGGGAAGTCTGTTGAAGTTTACATGGACGATATTATTGCCAAAACCCCAAAGACAAGTGACCATGTGACTGACTTAAAAGAAGTTTTCAACCAACTTCGACAACATAACATGAGACTCAATCCCTCGAAATGCACTTTTGGGGTTCCATCAGAACACTTCCTTGGTTTCCACCTCACCAGCAGATGAATAGAGGCTGATGGCACTTGGAAGTGGAACCCTATACTGCCGATAGCTGCCTTAGGTGCATGGGGACCTGACCCACAAGCTGCTTGATTTTCTGCATTTTTTCCTGCATTTTTTATTATGTTTCCCTGTATTCAAGCTTTATTTTCTTGTAATTGTTGGACTTTTGGACTATTCTAAGCCTGAGGTGCTCTTCTCCTGCTTTGCAGCTTCTGTTTGCCTGCATGATTGTCTGAATCTGTGTAGAATTGGGGTTGTTTTGAGTCGTGCAATACCCACTCCTTAGGTGTTTGTTTAAATGCCTCTTCAATTGTTCATTACTGTTCTTGCTTGTTTTTTTACATATTTGTTGCTTGATTTGGTGGATTGTGGTAAGTGGGAACATTGTTGTTTCCATTTTTCAAAGATCGTTCACCTACATTGATTCAATCTCACATTTCATCCCCATCCTTTTAATTTCTACTCATCCCCTTTAATTTTTATCGTTTAAATTCTTTCTATTCCTCATCCTTTTAATTCTAATAATCCCTTCTACTTTTTCTGCCATTTGATTTTGATCTTCCTCATCCTTTTTATTTTAGTTCATCCTCTCTACATTTAAGATCTTTATTTTGCGCAATTTTTGTCTTATTTTGGCCTATTTTATGCACATTTTTTGGGCCTGTTTTGTCCAATTTTCTGCCTATGTTCTATCTATTTTTCTTATATTCCGATTACAAATTTGAATTGTACCCTAGAATATCCTTAGGAAATGTGTGGTTGATTACGCAAAATGCTTAATTCTAGGCTGGGTTTTAGTCGGGAAATTAGTAGAAAATTCATCAATTTCATGTTGAATTTTTCCACTTATTTTCCTGTTTTGATCCATAAAAATTCATCAAGCGCGTTTATTTCATGTTTTGACCAGTTGCCTGTTAATCAGGAAAATGCTAAGCTTTGTGGTAAAAAATTTATTCTAGTTGCCAACAAATTTTATCCGATTTTTAGAAAACGATCAATTTATTACCATTTCTGGTACATCATTTTTAATCCTATTTTTAGGCTAGATACATGCAATTTTTTTAGAATAGGGAGTTATTTTCAATTTCTTTAATATTTCTGTTGTGACAAAAGACAATTTGGAAAAATACAAAAAAGGGTAAAATATGTTTTTGGCCTGTAAAATAAAGTTTTACTTTTAGTCCTTATAAATTTTTTTATTAAAGCATCCTCCCAAATATTTTTTGCAATTAGTCCCCCCCTCAATTGGCGTGTGTCATGTGCTAATGTTACACATTTTCTCTCTCTTAGGTGTCCAATAATATATTTTTGGCGGTCTAAAATTGGCAGAAAACCCTTCTCCCTCTCCCTCTCCCTCTTCTCCCCACCCCTGTAACCATTTAACTAACGTATCCTAATAGAGCCAGAGTTCTCTTCAGTGGGATTTACCTGTGTTGACGAATCAGAGAATGATGTCGTGTCCTTATCGGCCTTAGGCGCCTTTGCTGTATCAGCTGCCAAAGATGGTGCCTTTCGGTGCCTTAGCAATTGTAAAGAAGTCCATTGGAAGAAGTACCTTCCCACCTTATAGATAACAAGATGCTTATCCATATATATAATGCCATTGATGGTTGTGTTAGCTTCCCTTGTTGAGATGTTCACACTGCCACCATAGCTGATCACACCCACCTTTCTAGGTTTAGCTCCGGTATGTTTTCGCACTGGATTTGTCAGAGTATCAAAGTTTGAACTTGAGACATAGTCAGAAATAACGTGAAACTGTAAAAGTTTAGGCTTTTGTCCATCAGAAAGAGAGTTGAGGAAGCTTGCTTTGAGTTCAGAGAAGGCCCTATCATCAGGAGCAAGAATGGTAATGCTACCTGATTTGGTAGTTAAGAGTTGTGAGTTGAGTTGGTTGATCAATTGGGGGGTTTTCATGAGTCTTATTAGGACGTTGAATGACTTAGTTAGCCTTTCTCAAGATTCTGATGATGTCAACAACTGGTGCCGAGTCAGGGGTGGAATCACTAGGTGACTGTGGCAATGAGGGAACCAATGGTTTAGGTGTTGCAGCTGGTGGGGTTGAAGGAGGTTGGGAAGGTGGTACTAGTGCAGAAGCAGGGGATAATTGGGCTAAAGTGGAATTACTCAGAATTGCCTATAACAATTGAAAAATGAGCTAACCTACTGTAGCAATAATCAGAAAATGGATAGTGAATTATACAAAGACTAGAGGAACTAAACACTAATCACAAAATAATTGACTGCTTGGATTATATAGGTAGCAAGGTATTGCTAAAGTCCAACCAAAATTGACTCACAAAAATGAGGATTGTGTCTGATTTCTTATCTACTTGGACTGAACATGAATTCTATCATAGTAACAATTTATTTAAATTTTAAAAATGTATATAAACGAAGATTTAAACATTATTAAGAGCTTATACCCCCTAAAAAATATAATAATATATAGGACCTTTCCCCTTGCATGCATGGAAATAAAAGAAAGAAAAACGGACATTAACAAAAGTCGATAAACATTCACTACATTATAATGGCTTCATTCATCAATGACAGCCAAATAATACATGATGAATATCTTTCCACTTATTGCAAAATTATTATGAAAAGCATTAGTTAAATATAAGGCTAAAATATGTTTTTGTTCGCCAAAATAGCTCGATTTTCTCATTTGGTCTCCCAATTTTTTTTCTCAAGTGGTCCCCCTAAAATTATAATTCATTCCCATTTGGTCCCTTTGTTAGTGCATCGTTTATTATCCATGTTAAATGCTTACGTGGCAGCTTATGTGGACCAAATAAGCCACCTGGCCTGCCTATGTGTCACATTATCTGTCCTACATGTCTTTTAAGTAACTCATAGTTCATATTCCCGCGTGAGTGTTAGGGCACAGTGACTTGTGTTAGAAGGAGTTTTGCATGAACTTGCTCTGCTCCTGCAATTGAACTCCATTGAGTGGTTGATTGAACTCTATTGTCCGACAACAGTTGTAGAACAAGTTTTTCGCCAACTCTTAGTCAAGTGAAAAACTCAATTTTTGAGGACTAATCACAGTAATAGAAAATAACTAGACATGTTTGTCAAAGGGAGACCACCCTTTACCGGGGTGCGAGGTGGTGTCCCGGCTCAAAAATTAGATATCGCATCACCAATTAGCAATATGTGTCTCGCATCAAATGAATGCTTCACAAACCGATAAACAAGTAAGTCCCTCGCATCATTTGAATATGTTCTTGTCAGCAAATTGATAATCGGTATGTTTCTCGAAACCAATATTTGAGTCGAGGTTTTTACCTCACCGTGAACCTTTTCACATTTTAATGGCGATGAATAAGTCTTCAACGATTGGACCCTTTTTACACCCAAAGATATGAACTTTTCACGTTTTATGGAACCCTCTAACATTGCAACGTACTTATGATATCTCATAATAAATATCATGTTATAAATATCTAATAAGGACTTTTATTAAATATTACTCCCACTATTTTAATTCAAATCAACTACCCTCAACATTGATTCGGAAAAATCTCATTGCTAGATTTTTCTAGTAGGCCAAGATCCATATTTCACCTAATTCTAAGTCAGTTTTGGCTAATCACTTAAAATAGGTTATTTAGATAGGAAACAATTTCCAATTGTATCGTATACAACTCTTGGATAGTTAGGTGAATAACTCTTATTCTAGTTCATCTTATGAATTAATGCCTAACTTAATGCCTCTAGGTTTTCAATCCTATTGAATATACCTAGTTAAGTCAAAATCCAATGGTTGACAATTGAATATTACTTTTATCCCATTGTGCCTCACTAGAATAGATAAAGGTACCCTGCTTTGGCAGACCTACACTTAATCGATTCAAGCCTTGACAAGTGTCATGCATTGGAAGACATTTGATCACGACTTAATATTTGTTTGAGTGATTTATATTTTAATTTATCTCACCAATTTTAACATTATCACAATATGTGTGTATATATATATATATCACATACATCTATAATATGCATCTCATACATACAATGAATATAAATAGGTCTGACTTAGTTATGGCCCCTAAAAGATTGATTCTCCCAAGCCAATGAGGGAATCAGTAATTAAACCAAAGGTACAAGCATCTTTTCCAAGTGTCTTCCTTTGGGTGTCCTCATATGTCATTTCAATATTTGCCTCTTACACCTCCTTACATTTGTCTTTTCATTACCACGACTGTTATTTTACATTACATTAATATAAAGAAACATCTTTTACATAGAGGGGCATGGGATGAGAAAAGAAGTACAAGTACAGGATTGAGAGAAAGCCACGACACGCAGGCCGTATTTGAAAAACCCAAAAGGCAAAATAAAATACATACACAAGAACTAGGACCATAACCATGCACTAACCATCCAAGAATCAACACATATTAAATATTATTAATATTAATATTAATATTTTTCTAAATTCTCTTTGATTCCAAATCAAAGATAACCCTTTGCAATATCCTCAACTCAACTTTTGATATCCAAACAACACTTGTTTGCAATCATCATTTTGAAACATTTCCAATATTATTAAATTTAATAAAAAATCCCTAATTTGTAACTTTTACAAATCATATTGACTTTAAGAATCTTATTAAATTTATTAAAGATCAAATCTTTAATTTATAATTTTCACGTACGTATAGTATTAAATTTAACAAAGAATCAAATCTTTGATTTGTAACGTTTACAAATTCTATTAAATTTCATAAAATAAAATCTTCAATTTGTAACTCTTACAAATCCTATCCTATTAAATTTAATAAAAAGAGATCTTTAATAGTAACCTTTACAAATTTTATTAAATTTAATAAAGATCAAATCTTTAATTTGTAACTATTAAAAATCTTATTAAATTTAATAAAGATCAAATCTTTAATTTGTAACCATTACAAATCCTATTAAATATAATACAGATCTAATAGTTAATTTGTAGCCATTACAAATAAAAATTAAATATTTAAATTGTAACTATTACAAATAATAATCAATTTAATAAAGATAAAATCTCTAATTTGTAACCATTACAAATAATATTAAATTTAATAAAGATAAAATCTTTAAATTGTAATAAGTACAAATAATAATCAATTTAGTAAAGACCATATCACTAATTTGTTTTTTTTATAAGCAAAATTGAATTAAAGGGAGTACAAGGGGTACTCCAACCCGTTACAAAGACCAGCTAAGAGAATCCCGTAAAGCTACCAAATTACAATGCAAAGTTGACATAAACAAAAGCTGAAATTAAAACCCAACCCCTGTACAATTAATCCGGAATTCTAACATCTTCCAAACAGTGGAGCAAAAGAGTTCGAGACATTCTTAAACAAGCTGCAGTAGATGGAAAATAGTCATCCAAGAGAACCAACAATACAAGCAAATGGAGCCACTTGTTAAGTAATACAAGCTGCAGGATTTTGGGACCAAGAAGCAAAATCATAGGTAAAGAATCTATAACTTGTCCTTAGCCACCTCCAAGAACATACCTTGACCAATTCTAACATATCAGAGATAGATAAGGAATGTGAATTAAAAATAATCTCATTCCTAGTCAACCAGATTGTCCATATTGTTGCTAACCAAATCAAGATCCATATTTCCTTTTTGTTATGTGAATAATAAGATAGACCTGCAAATTGCTCCAAATTTGCTAGATTGTTGTTGTGAATAACCGTACTAAGGCCTAGCCAATGAAAACACTCCATCCAAAGGTAATATGCAATTTTACATTAAAAAAAGAGATGAGTTGTAGTTTCAATAGAGATCTTACAATGAGGGCATTCCGCCTGAGACAACTGCAAAACTCCCCTTCTGACCAAATTATGTTTAGAGGGTATTTTATTCAATAAAATCCTCCAAGCCAAAGCTGAAACTTTTGATGGGACCGCCTTTATCCAAATCCATTGAAAACCGTCAACAGATTTGAAAATCCTGTCATTCCTAAGTAAACTGTACGCTGATTTTACAGAGTAAACACCTTCTGCACTGGCCTCCCATCTCCAAGTATCTTCAACTTGATCTTTTAAATTAAAATGATTAAGTTCAGCCTCTACCAAGTTAAGTAACTGTTGTTCCCAAACAAATAGCCCTCTTCTCCACTTCCACTTCCAAACAAGCACACCCTCCCTCAAACCAACCATATTAGCTATGGATACCCTTTTATTCTCAGCTACTTGATATAATCTATAAAATCTTGTTGCCAAAGAATCAGACCCCACCCACTTATTTAACCAAAACAAAGTATTTTTTCCATTTCCCACTACCTTACTACAATTATTATTAAACCAATGGTTAGAAACCAAGTCAGCAGTTTCAACACTACATAGATCAGTCCACCACCTAGAACCTTTCAAATTCCCCCTATTACAAAAAGAAAGATCATCCCCATATAATGATTTGAGAACCTTAACCCAGAACGAGTTATGTTCAACCCGAATTCTCCACCACCACTTTCCCAACAATGCTAAATTAAAAGCTGAAAGATCCTTGACTCCTAACCCCCTTGCTTCCTATCTCTACACAAATCATCCCAAGATACCCAATGTATTTTTTTTATTGTCCCGATCTCCACCCCACAGAAAAGATGAAAATGAAGATTGAAGAGTAGAAATGATACCTCTTGGAGCCTTGAAGAAGGAAAGGAAGTAGATCGGGAGGGATTGTAAAACGGACTTCAAGAGAGTTAATCTTCCTCCGAGAGACAAATTGACACGCTTCCAACCAGACAGTCTTTTTTTAATCGTGTCAATAACAGGTTGCCAAGTTTGTAATCTCCTATGATTCGCACCAATAGGCAATCCAAGATAATTAAATGCCAAAGAACCCACCCGACAGTGTAAAATAGAAGCCATAGATTGCAACCATGAATTGTCAACATCAAACCCCATGAGCTTACTTTTGGTGAAATTTACTTTTAATCCCGAAGCTAACTCAAACAGTCTTAGGACAGATTTTATAACCATGACATTTGATTTCAAAGCCTGCCCCACAATGATAGTGTCATCAGCATACTGGAGTATATCCACCTGTACTTGAGCTGAACCCACTACATACCCTCTAAAATGATTATGCTGACTTGTTTTTTGAAACATGACATTTAACCCCTCTGCCACAATGAGAAAGAGAAATGGTGCTAGAGGATGACCTTGTCGCAGTCCCCTTGAGACACCAAACTCAGATGTTGGGCTTCCATTTACTAATACTGAAATTCTTGTTGTCTTAAGGCATTCCTCAATCCAGTTGCACCACTTCGTTGGAAATCCCATCCTCCTCATCATATATTGTAAGAATTCCCAACTCACCGAATCATATGCTTTTTCAAAATTCACCTTGAACATTACACATTTCTTTTTCTTTCTCTTTGCTTCCTCAACAACCTCATTAGCAACCAAAATGCTATCCATAATTTGCCTTCCTTTAATAAACGCTGATTGGCTTTCAGAAATGATACTCCCAATGACCTTTCGGAGTCTATTTGCTAAAATCTTTGATAAGACTTTATACAAACAGCCAATTAGAGAGATAGGTCTATAATCCTCAATTCGTTGAGGACTATCTACTTTAGGAACCAGGACAATGAAAGAACTATTCATACCTCTGACCAATCTACCATTTGTGTGGAATTCATTCAGAAACCGCATGAAGCCATCCTGCAGAATGTCCCAAAAGTCTTTTAAAAAGTAGAAATTAAAACCATCAGGTCCTGGGCTCTTGTTACTTTCACAATCCCACACCGCATTCTTAACTTCTTGTAGTGTGAAGGGTGGTATTAACTCATTGCACTCTGCTGGCTCTAGAGTCTTGCAGTCCAAGTCCTGGAGAACTGGTCTACAGAAGTTATATTCCTTGAAATGGCTTTCAAAGTGATCTTTAATCTTCTGTTTTAGTTCTGCTGGATCAGTGATTCTGCTGCCCTCTGCATTCAAACATCTAATTTCATTGACCTTTCTTCTTTTATTAATAATTCCATGAAAGTACGCTGTGTTTGCATCTCCTTCCTTCAACCACCTTATTCTTGATTTTTGAAACAATAAGCTATCTTTTTTATGCATTAACAATTGCCAATCAGCCAAACATTCTTTTCTACGAACCTCTTCTTCTGGTAAGAGACCGACATTTTCAGCTTTTAAATCAAAAACTTTTGCAGCCTCTTTTGCATCATCAATTTTCTGGCTTATTTCTCCAAGGACTTCCTTATTCCAGACTTTCAACTTATTCCTTATACCTTTCAAATTTTCTTTTAATACATAACCTTCCCAGCCCTCCACCTTTAAAAGCCCCCATTCTTTTCTGATAAAATCTGCATAACCCGGTTCTTGACGCCAACTGTTTAGTAACTTAAAGGGTTTAGGCCCCCAATTGATATCCTCAGATTTCAATACAATTGCACAGTGATCTGATATACCTCTACTCAAGGCCAACTGAGACAAATTAGGCCACTGTTCCAACCAATCAACTGACACAAGAAAACGACAAATCTAGCAATGCAGAATTTTCAATAAAACCTACAAAACATTGTGCCTCCTCACTTCTTAATTGAATAGCTGAGCCCTTTCTTTCCCCTGCATGTTTTACAGAATTAAAATCACCAACATAACACCATTTTCCTCCAGTATTACTATTCTGCAACTGATGAAATCTGTCCCAAATACTTTGCCGCATCTGATGTGTACAGGGAGCATAGACATTTACTATCCAGCAGTTAACCAAATCCTCACCCCACTTCCCAAATAATGCTATAAAATTAGCATCTATTATCTTCAATTCAACCTTGAACACTTTCCTTCGCCCACTTCCCAAATAATGCTATAAAATTAGCATCTATTATCTTCAATTCAACCTTGAACACTTTCCTTCGCCAAATAGATATTAACCCGCCGGACCTTCCTTGTGAGGGGCTAAATGTCCAGTCATAGTCATCATCACCCCATAAAGAGCCACACAATTTATTTTCAACCATTTCTAGCTTACTTTCTTGGATGCACAACAAATATGGTCTCTCTGCTTTCACTAGATTATTTAACTCTACCTTCTTCAACCTCCCCCCTAATCCCCTAATATTGATGGAGACAATCTTCATTACAAACTTTGTTCACCCCCACAAACCCCCAAAATCACAACTGCATACTACCCCTCATTACCCACACCCACCCTCTGAATCTCCATTACCCTTGCATCCCTCAATTCCATTTCAACTAATTTATTTACAACTTCATTTTCCTGTGAACGATATACTACCCCCACCTGTTTACCAAAATCACAGATTTTTTGAGCAACCACTAAAGGATCAGAATCATCACCAGATTGAGGAACAGATAAAGAAGTATTTACAACGTTTACTGACCTCTTTCGTCCCCGAACTTGACGCCTTGGTCTACCTCCTTTTTTCTTGACAGCAAGAGTAATAATTTGTTTTATGTCGAGTGCATCTTCTACTTGCACAACAGGTACCTCACACAAATTTTCAGATTGTAAAATAAAGAAACCGGCTGCTACTGTTTCCTCATTTGTGGATTGTGTGGATTTCGCTGGCCCCCCTGAGATAATCCTTCGACCACCACGCCCAATTTGTCCTAATCCCCTTGTAGCCGAACTTTCACTCGGACTCTTGAGCCCATTAACACCATCAGCCAATTGATCTGGTCCAGCGACTTCTTCATGGTCAACACAACCATCACACTCAACTTGTCCCATTCCCTTTGTAGCCGAGCTTTCACGTGGATTCTTCAACCCATTAACACCATCAGGCAATTGATTTGGAATAATGAGATAAGGCTTGCCATTAAGTCCAACATCTTCTTCATTGTTCGCGCAAGTGGTATATTGGGCCGCTAATATGACTTGCGTTTGTTCTTGTGGCCCACCGCACCCATTCAGATTGGGCGTTGATTGGGTCTGGCCCATTTCTTTTGCACACACGAGAGTAACGCCCTGCTCCAATTCAGGATGCTCCAATTCGGGCCCTTGACACCTGTCCGATGTTGTTTCTAGACCACAGCAAATACCCATCGTAATCTCCTCTAACTGTCCCACCAATTTATCCTTCTCAATTAAAGCATTTATATACCCATCTGCACCAGATTTGGTTAACTGATCATGATCATCTCCTTTCAAATTTTCATTTAAAATTTCCACTATCTCCTTCCTAACATCGCCACCTTCCTCTGCACAAATTTCGCCAAGAGTAAATGCATTTTGAAATTCAAAAAATGCATCATCAGACACATAGTGTTGGTTTTCCGATGAAGTATGATCGGAAAAAATGGTATCAGTATCACCATTGTCATTCATACTTAATGTTCTCCCATTAGTCAGCCCTCCAGTATAAATACTCCAAGGATTCGTAAATGGTTCTTCAACAATTCTAATTGGGAAAACAACATCATTGATTTTAATTTGGATTACCCTATTAAAGATCTCCCAAGAAGTTGTATGAATCAATACTCTTGGCAATATCAAACCTTTGTTTAAGCTTTGTTGGACTATCCACCGAAACATATCTTCCCATTAAACTGACTATAAACTCAAAGAATGACTCACTCCATGCATGAACAGGAATTCCATGACATCTCACCCATGTGTATCTCTCTCTTGGCATTTCACTTGGAGACCATGGTCTAATCTCAGCAAACCATGTGGAAAATAATTCTTCTGCATCCCTTAGTAATTCCTCAAAATTCTCCTCTTCTAGCATTTGAATTAGCACCAAATTTCCTCCTATCGGGGTAACTTTCAAGGACAAAATTCCTTCATCCAACATCTGGAGCAATAATATTTCATCAGTCTGATGCACTTGACCAACATAACATTTAGATAACCAAGCCATATCTTCTTCTTCAACATGATACTCTAGCCCTTTCCACTCAAGATCATCCTTCAGCCCCCCTTGTCTTTGTACTGGTTTCCAATGTTGTTGTACCATCCCCTTCACAACTGCAGAATAACTTACCCCTCTCACCACCGGCTTGACACTTTCATGGTTGCAATCAGTTGCTCTGTCTACTTTAAACCGTCCTTGCATATTTGGATATTGGTTCTTCGTCGAAAATTCCTTCCCATATTTGGCTTTATTCACTCTCATCTTATACATACCTATCCATATTTGATTAAGATTCATCTCCAGTTCATCTCCATTGTTGACATGTAGAAAACTGACGAAGCCAAACCTACCACCCTGTTGATTTGTTCTCTGAGGAATATAGACATCTGACACCCCTCCCCATCTCATAAAGATGCACCACAATTCTTGCACCCCAAAACCTGTTGGAAAATTAGTGAAATAATATTTTACCTCCCCAATTCTGTTTCTCTGAGATCCATCTCTAATCCGCTTATCTGTGTCCCTTACTTGTTGATGCTCACCGTAGTCTGTTTTCCATCCCGATCGTGTTACTTTCCTCCGGTCTCACCAACGTCCATCCATCTTCCGCTCTCTCATCCATCCGCCTGAGTTTGGGTCCCTAAATATATTACACATATATACTTGTGAAAAACCATTGTAACCATTACAAATATTATTAAATTTAATAAAGATAAAATCTTTAGATTGTAACATTACAAATTATAATCAAATAAATAAAGATTAAATCTTTAATTTGTAACCATTACAATCATCTTAAATTTAAGAAAGATCAAATCTTTTATGTACAAAATTTTGCAAATCCTATTATTATTAATAAAAATTACTTTTTAAAAAAAATCCCGATTTAGTAAAATACCAAAAAGGATTCGAAAAATTGAATCTTTACATTGCAACTCTTGAAAAGATTGAACTTTTATTTGAAAAAGATTAATCTTTCTTGAAAAGGCCAAACTTTTACATTGTAACTCTTGCAAAGATTGAAGTTTTATTGTAAAAGGATTCATCTTTCTTGAAAAGGTCGAACCTTTATATTGCAACTCTTGCAAAGATTGAATTTTTATTGCAAAAGATTGAATCTTTATTTACTACACAACTAATATCACATATTAACACACACTAAGTGAAACAATAACCAATTTATGGCCTTGCAAGTGACTCTGATACCACTGTTAGGTTTTGGAATGTCAAACGCAGCGGAAGAACTAAACTTTTAAAATTAAATATATTCAAAACCCTCCAAGGATCCATGCAAAAAAAACATAAATCGTGTTATAGAGTATAACTTTTAATGTTTTCCTTTGTGCCAAACCACGGGCATGCAAGAGTAGTTATGCCTCCATCGGTATCCACACGAACGCGATAATAGGACTCCCTCTTTCGTAGTGCTAGTGGCGGCGAAGGGATGGTTGCCTCTTCTCTCATTATGAGGGATGGTGATATGGTTTAGAGAAAACCTTTCCTCTTTCGTGTTTTGAAGTATTAGATTCATCACTTGTTTTAGCTACCTACCATCAATACATTTTATATATTGCGGTGCTAACCCTCCTAGTGAGCATTAGGCTTTAGTGATAGCTACCCATGTGTAGGTCCAAACTAATGGGTTGGTCCATTTAGTCTTACTAATTGAGCTTCACATCACATGGACCGTTAATCTAATTAAAAGCCCAATTAAAATCATCTAATGGCTTCAGTGTCCAAGTCATCCCGTTCTAAGTGTGTGATCCTATAGGTTCTCATTATGTTGGCAGTAAAATTAAAATCTTATTTTAATATTACAAGTAGCAAAATGATATCTAGCAAAATATCGCTACTACCCAAATAACAGGAATGTCAACGTGATTTGACATATAACCAATATGCGACCAATGTTACCATGTATGTACAGTCCCTTTTTCCATATATCTAGATTGAACACAAGGCATGAAATGTGTCATCCTTGTATAGTTCAATCTCAGTTTCTTGATTTCCCGAGTAGACTTCTAACAAATAATATTAATATCTCATACTAATTTTATTTGGGCACGACCATACACTTTTTAGTCTCACTCAATCAAGGGGCCCAAGATATAACTCCCATTATGTGGAGGGACAAATCTCATCTAGTCACTCCCATCCCTCCACATGATTTGTGGCATACTCGGTAACCACCTTTATAGTCACCGAGTTAGGCATGGCATTTGATGGCACCAAAGCATACGACTCCTCATGTTGGGAACCATAGTGACATCAGGTCAAAGGACCACATACACCATTGTCACTATGAGAATCGTTAATTACATACATAATAATCGATGTAGCATTCTCATTGTGGGTCAATCCAGTACACCATTAAAACCCTTTAATGTGCACCCATGTGAAAGATTTAATATCACATAATCATGACTAGTGAGACATAGTCATCAATCTACTCACATGCTAGTCTCGACATATTATTGTTGTCCTTTTTCACAATAATACTTTACTAGGGATGATTTGATAATGACGTTCTGATGTGGGCTATAGAATCTCACTATCAAGTCAAACTTAATATCTTACAGCCACGAACAAGTCATTCTAAGGACTTTATCATATTAAATAATTAATATAATAAATAATACCTTTTATAATTAACATGACATATATTCTATGCTAAAAGGGGTCAATATACCATTGGCCTCTAGGGCATACACCAACACTTCTCGAAGTAAAAAAATGATGGAATAAATAGAGTAAGAGATTAAGATAGGTATCACATAGAAAGTAGTGAGGGAGAAAGAAACTCTATTCATACCTATAAAAGGGAAGAATATGGAGAAAGAAGGAGAAGAGAAAGGAGAAATAGAAGGCGTGAGGAAGAAAGGGAAGATTATTATGATGATGGGTATAGAAGGAGAAGAAGAGAACCTAGGAGGGAAGAAGAGCCTAGGAGAGAGCAAGGACTAAGAGGAATCAAGGTTGAAATTCCAACATTCTATGAATGCAATGATATAGAAAAATACCTGGAGTGGGATCTTAAAATTGAAGAAATCTTTAGTTGCCATAGGTATCAAGAAGATGAGAAGGTCAAAATAGCTTCTCTTGAGTTAAAAAATTATGCACCATTCAAGACACCTATCTAGCTATCTTGAGTTAGTGGCGTCTGGCCTTGAACTTATCTGCTGAAGGAGTTGCCTTCACACACTACAAGAATGCGCTGAATTAGACGCGAAATCGTAGCGACGGCCTAGTCGTCGCTACATCGTTGCTATAACATTAAATGCACAGCTCAACGCGTAGCCGTCACTACGTTTTTAATAAAAATTTAAATGTGGCGCATCAGAGCAACTTTTAACCCTAAACCCTAAACCCACGTTTAAATTTTATGCGCAAAAAACTCTTTCCCCCTTCCCTCTTCTTTTTCCTCATTCCTCCTCCTCTTTCCTCTCCTTTCCTCCTCTCCGGCCACCTCCTATTTCTCTCGTTCTCTCTTTCATTTTCAAATCCTCACCGATTAAACACTCTCCCTCCTTCATAGGTTCATTTTGAACCGAGCAGAATCTCAAACAGTTGCCCCTAGGTCCCTCTGTCCTTCTTTCCCTCTTCCTCCTCTGGCGTCCACGACCACGAGCCACAGTCCACCACCACCTGCCGCCGTTCAGGTAATTATTTAATTATTTAATTATAGTTATATAATTATTTAGTTAGTTATTTAATTATGTAGGTAGTTATTTTATTAATATATGTATTTGAGTATATAGGTAGTTATTTAGTAATTATTAGTAATTAACTATTAATTATTAATTATTAGGTTATTATGTAGTTATTTATTTACTTTATAGGTATGTTTTTAATATTTAATTTAACCTTATTAAAATTAGGTAAGTATGTGTCGTATGCGTGGTAAAGGTGGACAGAAGGTTCCACCTACGTCGGGATAGGACCAACCTCCCTTACCTTGAGCAGCTACCAGAGCAGTCTTCCTCGTCTGCCCCCGCACCATACATGGTGCCCACCCATGCAGAGGTGGCCCAACCGGTTGCATCTGTTGGAGCCTTGATGGAGCAGATAAGGTTCATCCTTATCCCGATATATCAAGAGGTTCTCCCCGAGGTAGGTCATCAGCTTCCAGAGGATGGCCTGCCACATATTTCCGATTCGGAGGGTGAGGGCGACCCCCAGGCTGACATTGATGCGGAGGCTGACGAGGAGCCTGATGTAGAGCAGCCTCCACACCGGGGTGCCAGCTCCAATGCCGATCACAAGTAGGACCCTCAAGGTAGTGTTATCATCCGACCTTATGGTAAAGGGTGAGTTTCTACAATTTTTTATTTCTTTAATGTTTTGCATTTTTATAAGTTTCCGTTAACATTGAATTAATTTATTTTGCAGTTGGGTGCCTAACAACCCCCTATTGCGGCCATTGGTCTTGCGATTCGCTCACAATTCCGGGGTCCTCATTATTTGTGGGAGGTCACCCCGAAGGATGTGAGGGACAAGTGGTGGGAGGAGTTCACGATATGACATTTTCAAATGAAATTTTACATTATTTTTTAAACTTGTTATGACACTTTCAAATGACTAACCCTAAAAGTTTTTTCTTTTACAGAGCAGTTACGTGGGCCCCTGAGGACGAGACACAAACTAAGAAGGTGTACGAGTAGATGATTGCTTGACGCCTTCGGGATATGCTGAACAAGGCCCGGACGAGTGGGACTAGGCCGACTTGGTGTGCTGAGGAGGTCTGGGAGGGTCTTTTGGCCTATTGGGCCTCTGATGTTTTCAAGGGGAAGTCCGCTCGTAACAAGAGCAATCGAGCTTCTCGTCGAGGCGGGGCCATCCACACCACGGGCCGCAAGGCCGACATTGAGGTCGCGCTGGATATGGTATGTAAAAACCTACTCTTATATAGTATTTTTGTATTTGTAATTAAAATAATTAATTAGTATAATTTTTCTGTGTAGCGACGACAGCTTGGGCGGGATGCGGATCCTGATGAGTTTTTTTGTGGCCACCCACCCAAAAAAGGGTGGTGGCTGGGTAGACGACCGAGCGCGGTCACATAAGTAAGTCAATGTACACATTTTTTTATATAATTTGATATATTTTCAAATGAATAGCTAACTAATTATAAGTTTATCTCTAGCCAACAGACAAATTACCAGGACCGCCTAAGGGAGGTGGAGTCACAGATGGGGGACAACTTTATCACTGATGGGTCCACCAAGCTACAAATCTGGAAGGATGTTGTTGGTGGCAAGACTTGAGGCCGCTGCACCAAGATGTCGTCGAAGCAAAGCTGCAGGCTAGCTGAGCTGAAGAGAGGGCTGATTACTATCTAGCCCAGTATGCACAATTGGAGGAGGACTTCGCACGACTCTGACAACAGTTGTAGTTAGTGCTAGATGCCCACAGTGCAGGTGGTTCTACCAGCTACAGTCAGACTTAGTCGCACCCGCACTACGATGGCGACCTGGATGACGAGCCCGTGGATGAGGATGAGGATCAGGGCCAACCACCACAGCAGCGTCATCGCCGTCGGCTGTGGTTTTTTTTATTGTATTATGTGTTTATACACTTTGTATATATATATATATATTCTATATGATTATTTTTATATAGTATTTATTATTTTTCTTTTTATTTTAGATCGTTAACAAATAAGATATAAATTTATAAAATAAATAAAAAATTGAATTTCTATAATGATTTAACCATAAATCCGTAAATTAAAATAAAATTAAATACAAAACCATAAATTCAATTAAAAAAATTAATATAATCATTAGCGATGGCCATGGCCGTTACTAGTTATAAAGTTTTTCAATATAATATAAATGATAGTGACGGCTTAGCGATGGCCTTTGATCTTTTCTTCTAGCAACGGCCTCCAGCATAGCTTTAGGCAAGGAAACACTACTTAGCGACGACTGTTGTTGCTCCTCGCTACGGTATCTAGCAACGAGCATTTTAACGACGTCCTTGTGGCCATCGCTAATTGAGTTGTAGCGACGATTTTCCCCTTGTAGCGACAACCTTTGGTCGTCGCTAATAACCGAATTTCTTGTTGTGAAAGTGGCGTTCATCCACCCTCTATCTCCTCCATTTTCGAATTTCTCTCTTATTTTTGTCCATTTTATGCGCTAAATTTTCAGCTATTTTTACTATATTTTACACTGACCCATTGACTTTTGGCTTCAATTCTAGATCTGTACTTGTACTGCTATCAGAGGTGAACCCAGATAAGTGCAAGGCGATATTGGAAATGAAGAGCCCCTTCACGGTCAAGGAGATCCAACAACTAAATGGTCGTGTCACTGCCCTGAGTCGGTTCATCCCCAGAGCGGCTTTGAGATCACTCCCTCTGTTCCAGCTCCTTCGCAAAGGAAAGTCTTTTAAATGGAAAGAAAAGTGTGAACAGGCCTTCTAATGTCTGAAGACCTTGTTGGCTAACCCACCGATACTGGTAAAGCCATCCCTAGGAGAGCATCTTTATCTTTACGTTTCTATACTAATCACGAAGTCAAATTCATTTTGGTTAAGGAAGAAGACAAAAGCGAACACCCCATCTACTTCATCAATAAAGCTCTTCAAGGATCGAAACTGCGTTACCAGAAGCTAGAAAAAGCAGCCTTAGCAATCCTAGTTACTGCAAGATGACTGAGACCCTATACTTTCAATCCCACAAAGTCACAGTTAGGACCCACCTCCCCATCAGGATCGTATTACATGAGCCCGATTTATCGGGGCGGGTGACTGCCTAGGCAATCGAACTTTCAGAGTTTGATCTAGACTTCGAGATTTGTTCGGCTTTCAAGAGTTGAGTGTTGGAAGAATTTATCGTAGAAATAACCCCACAACTTTAAGAAGCAGCAATTGAGGAGTGGACAATCTTTTTTGACAGATCCTCCAACAAAAAAAGGAGCAGGAGCTGGGATAGTGTTGGAAGGACCAGGAGGAATTTGCATTGAAAAATCCCTCAAATTTGAGTTTAACACTTCAAATAATTAGGCTGAGTATGAAGCATGTACTGTCGGCTTACTGATGGGTAAGCAAGTCGGGATGAAAAAGGGTCATTTTATACAGTTTTCCCAGTTGTTAGTATCTCATAAGAAAGAAGAATACCAAGCCAATGAGCCACAACTTAAAAGATATTTAGAGAAAGTGAAACAAGTTGCTGACTAATTCCTTGAGATCACGTTCCAACACGTTCCGAGGAATGAAAATACTCGAGCAAGTGTCCTATCTCGATTGGCCAACACCAAGAAATTGGGGAATAATAAATTTATCCTGCAAGAAGTTATATCCACTCCCAGGATTTCTGAAGTTGAAATCCTAGCAATTGACGAGGTAAATTCCTGTATGATCCCCATCAAGCTTTATATTACGAGTGGAAAACCTACCCAATGACGCAAAAGAGGCAAGAAGAATCTGAAATATGGCATATCGGTTCACCATTGTGAACGACCGAATTTACAAAAAGGGTTTCTTCTCCCCTTTGCTCAAATGTGTTTCCCATGATGAAGTAGACTATGTGTTGGCAGAATTACACAAGGGAAGTAGTGGAGGACACCAAGGGGTAGATCTCTAGCGAGGAAGGCATTGAGAGTCGGGTATTACTGGCCAACTATGGTTCAACAAGCAATGGATTTTGTTAAACGATGTGATGCCTGTCAAAAGCCCGATGTTCACCATCATATCTCGTCTGCAGAACTGTCAACCATGTCGGTCCCATGGACATTTTACCATTTGGGGATAGATTGTTGGTGTATGCCCTAGAGACCAACGCTATATTAACCCCTTTTAGCATACAATATATGTCATGTTAATTATAAGAGACATTATTTATTATATTAATTAATTAATATGATAAAGTCCTTAGAATGACTTGTTCGTGGCTGTAAGATATCAAGTTTGACTTGATGGTGAGATTCTATAGGCTACTTCAAAACATCATTTTCAAATCATCCCTAGTTAAGTATTATTCTGAAAAAGGATAAAAATAATAGATCGAGACTAGTATGTGAGTAGATTGATGACTATGTCTCACTAGTCATGGATATGTGATATCAAATCTTTCATATGGATACACATTAAAGGGTTTTAATGGTGTACTGGACTGACCCGCCATGGGAATACTACATGGATTATTATGTATGTCATTAGTGATTGTCATCGTGATAATGGTGTATGTGGTCCTTTGACTTGATGTCACTATGGTTCCCAACATGAGGAGTCGTATTCTTTGGTTCCATCAAATGTCATGCCTAACCTGGTGACTATAAAGGTGGTTACCAAGTATGCGACAAATCATGTGGAGGGATGGGAGTGACTAGATGAGATTTGTCCCTCCCACATAATGGGAGTTATATCTTGGGCCCCTTGATTGAGTGAGACAACAAAGTGCATAGTCGTGCCCAAATAATATTAGTATGTGATATTGATATTATTTGTTATAAGTCTACTCAAGAAATCAAGAAACTGAGATTGAACTATACAAGGATGATACGTTCCATACCTTGTTCAATCTAGATATATGGACAAAGGGAGTATACATACATGGTAATATTGGTCATATATTGGTTATATGTTAAATCGCATTGACATTCTTGTTATTTGGGTAGTAGCGATGTTTTGCTAGATATCATTCGCTACTTGTAATATTAGAATAATATTTTAATGTTACTGCCAACATTGTAACATCCCAAATTTTATAAATAAAATAAAAGAAATAAATAATAGTATTAGTAATATTAATATTTTTATGAATAATGTTATTTAATAAAATAAGAATGAGTGGGTTGAAGGTTGGCCCAACCCAGTTAAGTATTTATGTAAGGAGGGGTTACCAATTCACCCTAATCCTTATTTTTCAAAACGCTAGAGAGCGAAACCATGAGGAGGGGAGAAACGACTCCACAAGGAGAAGGTGCTGTAGAGTAGATCAGTAAGAGGGAGCAACCATTCGCTTTTGGGATTGTCATCTCTAAGGTACGGGGGGAAAGAGTGCTGCTTATATGTGTATGTTGGGGTGCTTGGGTAGTGATGGCAACCATAAGACCCTCTAAGAATTCTAGAATTGAGAACTTATCTGTGAATGTGCTTGGAATGTGTTTGATTTGATGTATGCATGTGATGATCTTGATGAATTGGGTGTTGGTAGCGAGAATAGCGAAAAGGGGGTTAAATAAGGGTTTAGCGATGAGGAACCATAATTGAATAGATGTGATAAACTATAGAAAAGATTGATGATTTCACTTATATTGTTCGGTAAAAACGTGTAGGATTGAGTTAAGAACATTAAGAATTGAGTAAGGGTTGAAGAAAAGGGTTTAAAAGGGGTAAAAATCGCAAGAACAACGTTCTCAGTCACCGGTAATCGATTACAGCAGTCTGTAACCGATTACAGGGTTTTCTGGGCAGCGTTGGGTGAGTTTGGGTTGCTGGTAATCGATTACAGCTGTGTGGTAATCGATTACTAGGCTTTGACAGCTTTCTCGCCTGGAAAAGAATGTGTTTGTTAAGGGTGAAAATGAGCTCGGAATACTATCATATAGCATATCAAACTGAAGCCCCGGATCTTAACTTTCTAATAGAAGTGGAATTATATTAATTGGACACCTAAAACTCTATATATTTCCAAATTAGTGCACCAAGGTCATTAAGCTTAAAACTTGAAGACTCCAAAATTGAGTAACGGTCTCTGGTAATCGATTACAGTTGTGTGGTAATCGATTACTAGGCCAAAAATGAGTATGAGAGTGTTGTTTAAGTGGTGTTGTGATCCTTTAATTATTTGTTGATAATTATGTGAATTATTTGTAGAATTGATAGATTAATTGGATGTATAAAGTGTATAGATTGTGGCATGAGTATGGTGGCGTAAGTATCTTATGTGATAATCTATGTTTATAATATTGTGATGTGATGTGAAGTAATAGAGTAATAGAGATTGTATGAGATATATGTGAATTGATGATGATGCATTGAGTATAGAGATTGTATGAGATATATGTGAATTGATGATGATGTATTGAGCATAGAGAATGTATGTGATATATGTGAATTGATGATGATGTATTGAGCATAGAGATTGTATGAGTTATATGTGAATTGATGGTGATGCATTGAGCATAGAAATTGTGTGAGAGATATGAGGTATGATGATGATTGCATTGAGCATAACATTTGAGATATGAGATGTGTGTGATGCATAAGCCGGACGTGGCTAGCATATGCCCTAGAGTGGGGGTGACGACCAAGATGGGGGACATTCGATGCACGAGCCCATTGAGGGGGTGCAACCTAGGGGTGAATATATTTTGCACGGGCCCATTGAGGGGGTGCCACCTATCGGCCAGAGAGGGCGTTAACGGTGGGGCCATCATTGGTAACAACTAAGAGGATTGATGAGGTGCACCCATTGTGCGGAGTTCCGAATCATGATCCTTAGGATGAGTTTTGGTGTGCATGATCAGAGTGTGAGCATACATGGCATTGTATGATGGTGTTGAGATCTGAATTATATTATGAGTATTATGTGTAGAGTGTAAAGGGTGTGTTTTGATGAATTGTGAAGTGTGACTTATATAATTGTGATGAGTTTATATGTTGAATAATAAAAGTGTGAGATGATATGATTAATGATGATTATGTGATGAAATTAATGATTATGACTATGTGTTGGGTGAGGATAGGGTAGCCTTCTGCGTGCATGTATGAGTATGTGTTCATTTCCTCACCGTACTCTATGTGGTTATTTTATAGGTGACGAAGATGGCACCCAAGGTGCCGAGTATTGAATTGAAGGGGTTCCGCTCTGATACATGTGACATCAGGGCATTAGTAATAGGGTTTACTTTATTATGTTATTGAGTAGAGATAGATGAAAACTATTTTAAGTGCCTTGCATGGTCATGATGAATATTTTGAAGTTGACATTTAAGATTTGATGTTTTAGTTGTTTTGAAACCATTGACCTTATCTTTTATTATATGAAGTTGACTTTGAGTTCAATGGTGTTTTAAAAGAGAGAAATGTGAACCTTTTTACCCGATGTGGGTTACAACTTTTCCTTTTATTTCGATTTATTGATTTTGTTAGAGATTGGGGTAGAAGGGTGTCACAAACATAATGGGAACCTACAGGGTCACACACTTAGAACAGGTTGACATGGACACTGAAACTATAAAATGGTTTTAATTGGGCTTTTAATTATATTAAAAGTCCATGTGATGTAAAGTTCAATTAGTAAGACTAAATGGGCCAACCCATTAATTTGGGCCTACATGTGGGTAGGTATCACTAAAGCCTAATGCTCACTATGAGGATTAGCCACCGCAATATATAGAATGTATTGACGATAGCTAATAAGTGATTACTGTAATACTACAAACATGAAAGAGAAAAAGATTTTCTCTAAAACCATATCACCATCCCTCATAAAGAGAGAAGAGACAATCATCCATTTGTCGCCGCTAACACTACGAAAGAGGAAGTCCTAGTATCGCGTTCGTGTGGATACCAGTGGAGGAATAGCAACTCTTGCATGCACGTGGTTTGGAAAAAGGAAAGCCCTAAAAGGTATACTCTATAACACGATTTATGGCTTTTGCATGGATCCTTGTAGGGTTTTGAATATATTTAAATTTTAAAAGTTTAATTCTTCTGTTGTGTTTGACCTTCAAAAACTCAACATTGATATCCTGGGGTCTTTTCCTCCAACACCAGAACAAGTCAAGTTCCTTGTCATTGATGTTGCTTATTTCACAAAGTGGATATAAGCAGAGCCTCTCACTACTATTACTTTAGCTAAGGTCAAAAAGTTCTTTTACAAAAACATTATTTCCCAGTTTGGCATACCCAGGTCGGTCGTCATATATAATGGAACCCGATTCACTAATAAAGGTTTCCAGAACCTATTATCCGCATTGAAAATTAAGCAGCATTTCACATCAATGGATCATCCCCAAACCAATGGCTAAGCAAAAGTGGGGAACAAGGTCATCCTCAGAGCCCTCAAATGACTCCTAGATGAGGCTAAAGGGAATTGGATAGAACAACCGGATCACGTCCTATAGGCATATCAGGCTAATCATCACTCTTCCATGGAAGAAACCCCTTTTCACCTTACTTATGGTACTGAGGTCATGATCCCGGTCGAGATTGGCGAACCACTTAGAGGGTGGAAAACTTCAATTCTAAAGACAATGGCAAGGCCATTAGAGGGGGCTGGATTTCTTAGTTGAGAAGCAAGTTTTTGCCCATACCCGAGATGCAATGTTAAAAGAATGTTTGGCACTAAAGCATGACACCAAGGCCCTCATCAAGAAGTTTGAAGTGGGAGATCTCATCTTACGAAGAGTCGACATTGGAAACAAGAATTCGTCACAAGGATAGCACAGAACTGGGAAAGCCCTTACAGAGTCACCGAGACGAATGGGAAAGGGGCCTACAAATTGGAAACTCTTGTAGGAATGTTGGTTCCAAGTTTTTGGAGCACTTGCAATTTGAGAATTTACTACTCTTAAATCATTTAATCAAAATATTTTCTCCGAGGTCCTCTCATTCATCTTGAGTTGCTTCTATCATTTATAATTCTTTTCTAACATCTTATTGTTACAAAAAATATTTATCAAAGTTGGATGTGAAGAGCATCTCAGTCTCATAACAAATATTGGATGAGACGAACATCTCGATTCAACGTTAACACTGGATGTGAAGAGCATCTCAGTCCTATCAATTTTACCAGACGTGACAAACGTCTTGGTTCAATGTCAACACTGGATGTGAAGAGAATCTCGGTCCAATGCAGGACAAAATCAAGTGAATGAAGTCAAAGAATTTTGAACGAGATCACAAATTTAACAAGCGTTACAAGAACAAACACGTTAAAAGTGCAATGGCTGACATGCCAATACGTTACAAGTGTAATAAATGTTAAAAGCGTAGAGATGAAGGTAAAATGATTAAACGAAACATTAGTACACTTAAAGTCATCTGAACATTCATTAAAAATATTACAAAGGTTCAGGGACACAGCCCAAGGAAAAACAAAAAATATTACAAGAGGATGGAGCATCAGGCCTGCTTTTCTACATAGGGGTCGACTTCTTCCCCGGAAGTGACAACAACATAGACTTTCTTCTCCAAGTCTATCTTGCAGATTTGACCCTTAAACACCCCAAAGTTAGTTGACGCTCCCTCCACGACAAAATTCAGGTTAAGAATTTTTAGTTTAGCAATTGTGTTGTCTGAGGTATCTACCTCAAAATCAGTCTTAAACATTATATCAGGCTGAATCTTCAATCCCTTGGTTGTTCTCACCTTTCTTGGATTTTTTTTGTTGACCACCTTTCCCTGAAGAATTCTTCCTCTTATGTCACGCCTCATTCTCGACCCCGTTCTTGACCGAGTTGTCCTTCCCAGATCCAGGCCCAGACTTCTCTGGGACTTCTCTCTGCGCAGACGTCTCAACCCTATTACCATCCTAGGAGAAATCAAGATCCACTTCGATGTTGTTGTTTTCATTGGCTGCCTTAACTAGACACAACTTCTTCAAAGCATAATTGGCCATTGAAGCTACAACATAAACAAAAATGAGTTAGAAGCTATTTAATCAAATTCGACATATAAGTCGGACAAACTATTCACATTACACAAAGTCTCACCTATACGTGAACCTACACTATGTTGAGGCCCATCCAAAATCTTCTTACTCGAGAAAACACCACATTCCTTAATCGAGTTATCTAGCAATTCTTTGAGAGGCTTATCTCTTGGCAACAAGTCTTTCTTTCCTACCTCATAGTCAGTTGAACTCTTATCATAATGACGCTTACACCAATATATGTGAAACGAAGGTCTAGACTCGGTCTTTTCCTCCCAGAACGGCTTCACCCCCTCAGTCACTTGTACTTGGAAGAATTCCTGCTTAAAAGGGACCTTACCCCTTTTGGCCAATTCGGTGTAGGACAAGATGAGTTTTCAAGGTGCAAAACCCCTAAGATTAATCCAACTCTTCAACGTTTCCTCTTTTTTCCCTTTAGGATGTTTCCTTAACACTTGGAAATAATGAAAAAACAATTTGATGGAAGGCTGAAAATTAAACTCCTTTAATATCAACTGAAAGCAGTGTATGAAGGCCCAGGAGTTGGGATGGAGTTGGGAGGGGGCACAACTCAAATACATAAAACCCCCTCCTCAAATTTTGTGAAGGGTAAGGTAAGCTTCAGTTTGGAGTTAAAGTAATCATAAGTATATAAAAATGGGGTATTAGTTTTTAAAAGGTAACAAACCCAATTTTCGGAGGGTGGGATGACTATATTATAATCCTTCGCCACGTTAGGATTGTCAAATATGGGAAGCTCGAACTACCGCTCTTGAACCAGATCCAGACAACCAAGGCGATATATAATACTGGGCGTCCCAAGTCATTCCGACGAGGGGAGTACCTGCAAAGTCCGAGATCTAATTGGTTGTTCATTCTGCAATCACCAAGGTTCCCTTTCTTAGGATTCTCATTGGGTTTTTCCATGGTTATCAAAACCAAACTGAACTAACCGATTCAACCGGTCCGTCCGGGAACCAGCCTGGTGTCTGGTCCATACAACCCTGAAAACCGACTGGTTTTAGAACTGGTGGGAACCGGTCGAACCGGTCAAGAACCGTAAAAATCGGTAAAGAACCAGTGCCAAAAAACCGGTTAAACCAGCCAATTTAAAAAAAAAAATTATTTTTTATTTAATCTAAAATATTTTTAAGATAAATAAAAATAACTTTTTAGGAATTACACATAAATATTTATTATTTAATCAATTATTATGAATTTTTTATCATATAATACATATAATAAAATCTTTTATATTAATTTATAATCATATATCTTATATTCTATGATTTTATCTTATTTTATTACTTAAAAAATATTATATAATATTAAAAAATATATTTAATTATCATTAATTCGACCACGGTTCAACTATGATTGAACCAGTGAACCGTGAACCAATATCTTCACCAGTTCAATTACCGGTCCGATTTTAAAAACATTGGGTTTTTCAGTTAAATGCAATTTGTCAAAAAAAAAATTATGCTACATTACCTAGTCAAAAAAGTGAACTTAAATGTAAATTGTCAACATCTTTACGCTCCATTTCCCTAATCAAACATCTCCACTGTTCACTGTTCAATATTTAATGGATATATCCGATGGTTGCGGTGAGGGGCTTTTAATTTATGCTTCCTCACTGCAGCCGACGCGTGCAAAAGAGGCCTATAGACCATAACCCAATCTAATACTTTATCTCAATTTAACATTTTACAGAATTAATGTAACAGGAGAGGCCAGGGCAAGTCCTTCCTTCAACAAAAATAGAAACCAAAACTGGAACAGTCCAAAACTGATTCTAACTGGCTACCAACAAGAAAAACATTCCGTAGGATGATCTTTGCTTCTGTTGCATGCGATACATTGCATCCTACTGCAGAGAAAAAAGCTGTGCAGGCCAACTGCATCTCCGACCATCAGGACCAACGCCTGCAGCTTCTAAGGAAATGTCAATGCTGCGATGCTCTGTAGACCGAACAATGCTGACACGCAAATCAATCTTCACAGCAGGGTATGCTTCGGTGCCAATTGCTTCCGCTTTTCCTTTTCCAATTTCTTTTGCAAATCCTATGGCAATGGGTTCCCGAAAAGTTAAGATTGTTTGAGACCAATGTGTCTTTGGAGTGTAAGGAGATGTGGATAACACAGCTGGTGTTTCCCGGCAAAATCTACTTGTAAATCCAGTTTCAAACCATAGGACAACTCCATAACACCAGCAGCATGTTTTAGTATTCAAATGTGTTTTTTCTTCTGAAGCATTCAATTTTGGTTCTAGAGTAGCAGTTGCAGTGAAATCCACTTCATTGGGCTTCATGGTAGCCAAGTCAAAGTTCTGATGAGTAAAAAATACACCCATTTCAACACAGTTAGAATACAACTAAAACCAAAGATAAGAGACTGACAAGATCCTCAAGGTAATTGCAAACATACACTTGGTTATCAAACATGAATAAATAGTTCACTGTTCACTAAACTAATGTCTTATATCATATCCACACATACAAAAAGTACCAACCTGAAGAATCGCAGAATTGGTAACTAAATCTTGATGGTCTACAACATCAACTATAGGAATTTGGGCAGCATCTGTGACAAGCTCCTTCCCTATGCAAGACATGTCAAAATCATGTACATTCTCCCAAAATGGAAGACTTGTACCTCCTTTTCCAAATCCTGCAACAAACTAAAAGAGAAACTGGAATAAATAAATAATACTATATATATCAACTTACAGCACAGACAATCCCTGAACAAAATATTATGAAAATTAAACTGCTGACAGGTGGAATTTGGATGGTTGGACTCACAATAGTTGCTGTGTCAGGAAGAATGGCACCTCCAGGCTTCAACCACAAGTCTCGCGCATAAAGCACTGAACCAAGCATGGATTCATACAGCAGGCAATATCCCATCCATTCACTTAACAATACATCAACACTGTGAGGTTGAAGTTCAACAGTTTTGTCAGTCTCTTCAACCATGCCATGAACCACTTCTATGACTCCATTTTGGAGGCCATTGACTCCACTTTGACTTTTACTTAGCCAGAGACCATTATCTTTCACTACCTGAATTAAAAAATTTGAAGGTAAAGAGAAGTAAGCATGGAACTAGACATGTAGTTGAAGATGTAATTATAGAAGCAACTAAGCAGGAAAACTATACCTGAGATGCCACTGCTGCCATCTTGGAACTAGCCTCAACTGCAATAACCCTCAAAGCCCCTGCTTGAGCTGCAAATAGGCTAAACAAAAAAAACAATATAATATAAAAAATGTCAGAAAGACAAAATTACTCATGACTGAGCAATAAAACATGGCAGGTGATATATAACCCAAAAACATTGTTTATAAGTACAGAGTAACAAATTCATGAACATGCACTTAATAACTGTTTTGCGTATTATAATCATTACTTCCATAAGTCTTTCATGTCATAAGTGAGAGGAAAGCCAAGAAGTCTAAACCCCAGAAATCTAATCTAAGCCCCGTTCTTCCTGGAAACTTTCTCTATCAGACAGTTCTTTGCTACTTTCTAAACAAAGTAATTTGCTAGAGTCCATAAGATCATAATAGAGCCCAAAAAGGGAGTACCAGGGAGAAGATAAAGTTAACCAAGTAGATCCACAGCTAGTCTAGCCCAAACCAATGCACATGGCACAAAGAAGCCATATTAACATATTTGGCACAAAATATTTTTCTATAATAAAAAGAGACAAAAACAATTAATAAGATTGTTAAATAAACAGAAGCAGAGAGAGATAAATTACTCGAGAACAATTATCAGTTTTTTTTTACATTTTGAAAAATAGAAAAAAAAATGAGCATTCTGACATGATAATATAAAAAATCAGATTCATCATTCCCTCACTTTATAAAAGCCACAGTTTCACGAGCTATGGTTGACGGAACAGTAACACAGTGCTTCCAACCTATATACACAATATTGGTAATCTCTAGAAATCTTCTTTCCGTAAACTTTTTACTATGAAAACATCATATGTCCACCATTAATTATCATCAGATTGTGTCATTGCATGAGTACAAAATAAAACTCCATAAAAGGTATAATCCAAAATGTTGCTAGAGATAAGAGACTGTTTGCTGTACCACATATTTGACAAAAGTCAAGGATGATTCTTACCTGAGGATGCCAGTTCCACAACCTACATCCATAACAACAGCACCATTTAGAAGAGAGGGATTCTTCAAGATTGCTTGGCCATAAGCATCCATTCTCACCTACATAAAGATAACTATGACTTTAATAAAGCAATGATAGCATGGTTATTGGTTAAACAGCTTCAAATTTTCAATTTATTTAAACCTGAAGCCAACAAATGAGAAGTACATTTTATACCTTATCGCTTAACATCTCTCGATGGATGCCAAATGAACTGTAAGACCCAAAATAGTTTTCATTAACCTTCTTAATATGCTTTGCAATGTGACTTTGAGAATTAGCCATCGAGTGCCCTTCTTCTGGATCTTTATCATTTGATGAAACATATCCTCTTGAGCCTTTTCCATTAATGAGTTCCTTATCTGAAGAACTAGACCAGTTCGGCTGATCACCCGCATCAGAAGCAGTCTCCTTTCTTGTACAAACATCATGTACATCATCATTAACAACCAACTTTTCCACAGCTTTTTGATCGTTTCCGTATATTTCTTCAGTGCTCTTCAAATCCCTAATAAGATCTTCATCAACCAGTGAAATTTGTTCATCTTCACCTTCTTCGCAATCACCAAAACTGTACAACAGTGAATCATCTTGCATGAAAGGCTTTAGATATCTATCATCATCCCACAGAGGCTTAATATCATTGAAGTCAATTACATCGTGCAAATGATTCTGCAAGTCATGGTTGGACTGACACGATAATCCACAGCTCCAACATCTGCTCTCTACAACCTGATAAAAAAACAGAAGAAACCAACTGTTGACAAAATGTACAAGTGAACTTACACACTTCCCGTCAATTGAAATTTTTTTCGATTATCCAGTCAATTGAAATTTGATAAACAGTTAATATACAACAAAAAGATACAGTTAATATACAAAATCATTAAATTAAAAATTTGCTTACCAGATGAAAAGGAAATATTAAGAAAAATAACAGAAAAGACAGAATCAGGAAAACTAGAAGTTAGAACGTTTACATGTAGGTAGCCAGTTACAAACCCATTTTTATACTTTTCCATTTCTTTCTCATGAACCAAATCAACAAGAGTGCGAAATTTGCAAGGTCAATTCAATCCCTAATTTGATAATGCACAAAACAACCAACAAAAAAATCCCTATATTTTCATGGTAAGTGTTTCTTCCATCTGAAATTCAAAATACAGGGGTCAATTCTATTAATGTTGATTCATTTCCTCCGCCCCAAAATCTTCAAAATACATGAATTGGGTGGGTGGGTGTTTTTCCACCCTCATACTTTCTCTCAATTTCTGCACCACCAAACAGGGAAATATTTAAAAAAAAAAACAAGGGTAACCTGAGAGCGGATGTAGTTAATGAGTTTGAAGGAGGCATAAAAATCCAAGTTAAGAGCTCTCCTAACGGCGTGAAAATCAAATTGGTGAATAGAAGCACAATGGTCGAACAAGGAACTGCATGAACCGTAGTTGGAATCACAGAACAGACAGAGTAATTCCGATTCTGGCTCTCCCTCCTCTCCTTCCCAGTCGCCCCAGTCTTGTTCTTCTTCTTCTTCGTCATCATCGTCTTCCTCCTCTTCTTTTACTATGTACGGTTCTTTTTCCTCTTGCTTAGCGTTGAAAGCCATGAGTGGCATGTTACTTACTACCAGCTTAAACCCTTTCACAAACCCTAAGGAATAAACCCTAACATATATGTAAGCACGGATTATGACATGAGTATGGAAGAGCGATTGTGAGTGAATTGTAACCTCATAATTTATAATTTATACGAGGAGGGTTGAAATTTTACCGGTAACTTATATCAAGTATTACACCGTAATAATTACAAATTGAATATGTTTTTTTAGTAATTCAACCGTTGAATTATGTTTATTTATCATCATTATTATATGTGTCAAATTTCGTAAAATTTTGACACTAATAACTTGATAATCAAATGATTGGATTTTTCATATATTTAAAATGAATATATAACGTTAATCTTGAGATATCTCAATAACATATCAAATAATTTCGGATTAATGTAAAATTTTATATGTATGATCTATATGATAGTAACTTTCAATCCAACGGAGGATGATTTAATACAATGATCCGTTAAAAAATTATTCGGCGCTGTAACACTTGGTGTAACTTACACCGGTGTAATTTGAACACTCCTCATTTATCATATATAATTTATGGTAAGGGATGGTGCCCCCGGTACGTGACAAGAAAAACCTCTGGAATTAAGGAGAGCATTTATAAAGGTACTTCCATTTACTTCACTTCAAAGAGATGAGTGGGAATTCGAACCTGCGATCTATATCTTGTATGTATGTGATTATATTCTTAACCACTTATATTTAATTAATGGTGTGATCCCACTTATATTTATAATATATATATATATATATATATATATATTTACAACCCCATTCTACACCTAATTAAATCCTTCTTGAACAAATTTGAAGAAAAATTACCATAAATAGAAATAATAGAAATTTAAAAAAATGAAAAAAAGGACAACAAAGAGAAAAAGAGAAAGAGGTAAAGCATGCACATAGCTTTAAGCGGTGTGGTTGAGATAGAAAATTCCAAGGAATGAATTGATAGTATTCATCTGAGAATCAGTACATGTATTTATATACAAAACAAATTATCAAGGGAGACTAACATCCTATAATTAAGGGATACTGATAAGTGTTAGAATTGAGTAAATTTCTACGTAATTACAACATTTATTGACTATGAATTATTGAATTTATGATCCAAAACTACCCTTCTTTGCTTAGTTTGTGGCAATTGTGGTTAATGGAGTCTCGTTTGAATTTGATGCTATTTGGATGAAGAAACTGTTGATTTTTACAAATGAGAAGTTAAGGTACAAGTAAAGCATCAAGTGAATAGTGAGATAGACAGAAGCTGTGTACAGCAAGATTCAAAGGCAAGGCTAGCTGGGAAATTAGTTCTTGTTTCTTGCGCTTCACCTGCGCTAAGCGCAGGCAAAGCGCAAGAGGCGTAACCCTTGCGTTTTAATGAGCCGTCAAGACAACTTTTGAAAAGACGTAACCCTTGCGCAAGAGTTTGACAGTTTCTAGAGACCATTCTCGAGCAAGAGGGAGACTACAACAGAGCTGGAAGGCTTCGCTGCTCATCTTCTTCTTAATCCTTGTTGGTTGTAATGGCTACCATGAGTAGCTAAATTTCTTGTTAGGATTCAATGTAGTCAATTCAAACCCGAATGTGATTTTGTATTTTTAACATTTAAGAATCACTGTTTTATAAATAAACTGGTGTTTTTATTTCTATTCTTAATGCTTAACTTCCTTCTTGTAACGAAGTTATGATCTGATTTCTTGAATTGGCCGGGAAGCTATTTTTTAAATCTGATTTGGGTAAAAACACTCAATAGGTTGAATGCCTAGGAATAGGGTTCAATTTATTGATAACTTTTAACAACTGATCTTAAAGGTAGGCAATTTGTTAAACATCCAAGGGATTGGTGTTTAGGGAATTGTTCTAAGAATTTCATAGTTGAGGGATCAATGTGAATGAAATTTATTTGTGCTTCAGTATTGATAAATTCAAATTTCTAGATGTTATTGATTTTCAATATCACATGAAGGGTGCGATAGACGAAATTCAATCCTAGTTTTCCAACTGAATCTTTATCAAATATTTCTTTTTGCTTAAATTTCTTACTGCACTTTTTATTTTATTTTCACAACAATCATTCCACAAATTCTTTTTATATACTCAATAAGATTGGCTACTAAGAATTTAAGTACGCTTGCCAAGATCTCAACAAATATTTTTGGCACCGTTGCCGGGGAACAGTGTTCAAATTAAATTCTTAGTTCATCTTATTGAGTTTTTAATATTTATTTTTATTTCTATTTTTCTGCAAGTTATTTTATTTTTATTCCTCTCTTCTGAGCTAATTCTTGCTATAGTTTTTGTGGTTTATGCTCTTGCGAGGTCAAGTTTCTCAAGACCAACTGGAATTTGATCCTGAGATTGAAAAGACATCTAGAAGGAACCGGAGCAAAAACAGGAAGAAAAGGAAAGAACAAGCCAAAGGAGACAATCTCAACACTCTCTGTTCAACCACCCTAGGAGAGATAAAAGTTGAAGGTATGGCTGAGGAGCGAGCAAATCCCCCTCCGCCAAGAAGGACACTTGGAGACTATGCCATGCAGCAAGGGCCACGATATTTTTCAAGCATAGTCATACCTGCCACTGCAAAATCTTTGGAGATGAAGCCAACATTCTTGAGCCTCATAAGTGCTCATCAATTCACGGGAATGGATCATGAGGATCCTTACACTCATCTCTCAACTTTTAATTTTATGAATTGATTGGTACAATGGGTTTTGAGGAAAGAGATCTAAAAGCTGTTTACTTACGTTTGTTTCCTTTCTCTTTGATGGGTAAAGCTAAGGAATGGCTGAAGTCTCACCCAAATCAGAGTCTAACTAGTTGGAGCAATGTGGAAGAAAAGTTCTTGAATAGATTCTTCCCACCATCTCGATATATCAAGGCCAAGTCAAACATCTCTACATTCAGGCAGGGACCAGAGGAGCCAATTTGTGAAGCTTGGGAAAGATTCAAGTCCTTGCTAAGGAGGTGCCCTAACCACGGTTTTGAGGATATTGCTCAACTGAACATCTTCTGCAATAGACTCAAGCCTGATACCAAAATGATTCTAGATGTTGCGGCAGGTGGCACCATGATGTCAGTGGATGCAGAGCAAGCCGCTAGAATAATTGAAGCATTAGAATTAACTGATCAACAAGCTCAGCATGGAAGACAACCAGTGCAGAGGAAGAGAGTGTTAGAGCTTAACACTACGGATGCGATCTTAGCTCAGAATAAGATCCTTACTAAGCAAATAGAAGCACTCACCAAACAGATGTCCAAGCCTCCTCAGCAATTGCATGTAGTGCAATGAAGTCCTGGTCAGATTCAACAGTTAACTTGTGATTTTTGTGGAGGAGATCATCCAAATGGCCATTGTTCTTACCAAGGCATCCAAGAAGAGTAAGTGAATTACATGGGAGCTCAAGGAAGACAAAGGAACTTCTCCAACAACAACAACTTTGCAAACAATTATTCACAAGGTTGGAGAAATAACCAGAACAATAATTCTGGTTGGAGACAAGACACAGGGCCTTCTAATAGGCCACATTCTTTCCAGTAGAAACAACAAGGTTGCCCTCCGATACATGACAGACTATCAAAATTGGAGGATACACTAGACAAGTTCATGCAATCTTCTATATCCAATCAGAAAAATACAGAAGCAACCATCAGAAATTTAGAGACACAAGTTGGCCATTTAGCAAAGGACATAGCACAACACCAAAAGGGAAAGTTTACAGCTAACACCCAAACTAATCCCAAAGAGCAGTGCAATGCGATCACTACAAGGAGTGGTATATTGGTGGGAAGTGGTATAGGGAACAACTTGATAGTTGAGGAACAAGTGTTTCCAGAAAAAGAGAAGGACAAAGAACAGAACAAGAGTGAGAAGGAAGCAAACAACTCAGAGAAGAGTGTGTCTTCAGAAAGGAAGCTGCCCTATCCACCTGCCCCATCCAAGAAAGCCAATGACAAGATGTTTGCTCAATTCATGAGATTGTTCAAGGGATTACAAATCAGTATTCCTTTCCTTGAGGTATTGGAGCACATACCTAGTTATGCAAAGTTTATGAAAGATCTTCTGACTAAGAAGAGAAAAATATCTGATGAAGAGACAATGCAGTTAGAGGCTGGCTGCAGTGCTATTATTCAGAAGCATCTACCACAAAAGACACAAGACCTTGGCGGTTTCACAATTCCAATCACCATTGGCAACTTATCAGTGAGAAAAGCAATGCTTGACCTTGGAGCTAGCATAAATCTGATACTTTTGTCCATGCTCATGAGGATTGGTGATTTGAAGGTGAAACCTACAAGAATGGTTCTGCAGGTGGTAGATCGGTCCATCACACACCCATATGGAGTAGCTGAAGATGTTCTAGTAAGGGTGGATAAGTTTGTGTTTCCTGTGGATTTCATCATCATGGACATGGAAGTGTTGAGTCTCAGAATTAATTTAAGTATTCAAATTAGATTCAAGACTCATTATCCTTGGTTTTAATGATTAATAAATTAGATTGTATAGAAACAGGTTCTACTAAGAAAGGTATTGTCTTTTGTATTTCAGGAATCCTGCAGAAGCATCCATCTGAAGACGATCAACCTGCTGAACTAAAGAAGCAAAAGAACAACTGCGCTAGAAGAACTGAAGAAGAAAGTCATCAGAATTTCTGAAAGATCAACAACCAAAAGAAGAGCAAAGAGCAATGAAGAAATATCTGTGCAAGCTGAAACGAAGATAACCAAAGAGCTCATAGAACAACGAAGAATCAATCTCAAAGCTAGTACAACCAAACTAGAAATTAAAAAAAATTAAAATTAATTAGGATTAGTCATTTTAACTTTGGAATTAGGAATAAAATTTGATGATTCGAGATCAACTAAATGTCTCAAAGCTAGTACAACCAAACTAACTAAATTAAGTGGTTGAATTCATAATCAGTTAGGATTAGGATTTTGTGCAGGAAAATTAATTAAGGTAGTTAATTGTGCAATAAGTGATTTACTCAAGGAAAATAACCATAAGCCTGTGAGTTTGTGTGACCAAACACTTTAAGAGTTTTCACTGTTGCTTGTCAATTGCTATTTCTTGAGTTTTTTATTTTATTACTGCACATGAAAAGCATGGAAGTGACTAGGGCAACTTGTTAAAAATGTAAATTACTCAGTGCCAAAATAGCCAACCTGTGAATAATATTTCCTGTTTTTGATAGTCCATTTGAGCTTGAAATTTTCTTGGATTTTGCACCATAGCCTTGTTAGCGATCATAATCCTTTTCCCTTACACACTTAGAGATAGAGAGCATAGGTGCATTTTATTCAATAAGAATGGGTATTGGTTGGTTGATTGTAATTGAAAAAGGGCATAGTGAGTAATGGAATTCACTCCTTATCCAAAAAAAAAAAACTGCATATGCATAAAGGAGTGAATTACCAAAAGAGGCAAAAATTTGTGCAAAAATGTTTGAATTCAAGAAATAGATTGTGAATTGAGAGTTATTTGAGAAAATTGTTTAAATTGTAGTTATGCTTTCTTTTCTCTGAAATTGTGTTTATTGATATATCCTGAAAAAACATAATTTCTTGATAGCCAGGCCTAATTACAACCCAAGAAAGACCTCATGATCCATGCTGATTATGTGTTGTATGTTAACTGAAAACAAGTAGCAATTTTACTTGTTCAACTACAGTGGAAAATTGAGGGAAACACTTACCTATGAGAATTGAGAGAATTTCCTTGATTTTATAATTTGTTGTTATAATTGCTATTCTTGAGAGATTGAATGCACTTTTATCTTATTTTAATTGATGATTGAAATCACCATTTGGTTCTAATTTTTAATCTGAAATTTGGAAAGTAATAACTATCTAACAAGAGATGTTGAAATTGTAGTCATGTCAGTCAAATTCATAGTTAGGAATTGTAATTAACTGTCTATATCTGATTTTCTTGCTTGAGGGCAAGCAAGAAGCTAAGTTGGGGGTGAAGTTGGCTGAACGTCTCTAGAACGGGGGTTGAATAGAGACTTTAAAATTTTGTTCCTGAAATTTGCACACTTTAAATTTGCAAGTTGAGACGTGATCTCAAGTTTGATGACTTGGAGTCTCAATTAGTATGAATGAGGAGCAATTTCAATTTCAATCTCAATCAATTAATCAAGTGTGAGTTATTTCAATTATTCAAATCTGATTTAATTTAATTAATCAAGTAATCACATATTTGAGACGAGCTAAGAGCAATGTGAAATAAAGAGATAGGGAAGAGAGATGCATCGTGATCTTATCCTGGTTCACCCACTCCTAGGGCTACATCCAGTCCTCACAACACGTGAGATTTCCACTATTGACAAACCTGTCAATTACAAGTATTCTTACAGCCTCTTCAGGACGTCTCTCACACCAAGCCTAGGCACTCCTATCTTGGTTGAGCCACAAGTATTCTTACAGCCTCTTCAGGACGCTCACACTCACTCTGAGACTAGACTTTCTCCTATCTCAGATGACACTAGTTACAATGATTGGTAGGTTAAGATGGGTCTAGCTTATAATCATACAAAGTATGGACGGGCAGTGATCTTAGCTAGAGTTTATCTCTTCTATGCAGATAGAAATATTACAAACTGAGAAGAGAAAATAGAATGAGACAACAAGTGTTCTCAAGTTGAGATCAGATCTTTAAGTGATAGACTTGAGATGTGGACTTGAGATGTGAGATGAGATTCAAGAATGTTCAATGATCAGCGTAGTCTCTCACTCCTCTTCATTGTAGACTTCAACATTTATTTCAAATGCGGTTAGCCGTTTATGGTCTTTATTATAGCCGTTAAGAGCCGTTACATGTGAGAGGAACTTTTCTGTTGAGAGGAGAGCTTGCTTTTCAGGGTCTGATGTCATTGTGTCAGCGTACAATGTACTTGTCTTGACCCTGTGTTGACTTGATGCCATGTCTTCTCAAGCTGAACTTGAGTCTCAACGTTCATTTTGAGTCTGGCTCTCAACCTTTGCATCTGAGCTAAGGTCTCAACTCTTGCATCTGATCTTGAGCTTACGTCTCAAGCTGATCTGGAGTCTCTTCTTAAAATAATTGTGATTCGATCTGATCTCTTCTACAATTAAGTCTGAGTCTCATCTTCTAACTGACTTTGTTTTCTGGGTGAAGGACGATCAAACCAATTTCTGAATCTGCTTCTCTTTTATGAGATGACCCTTTGTTCTTGAGTCTGTATCTGACCTTGAGACGACGTCTCAAGCTGTTCTTGAATCTCTTCCTTGCTCATTGATCTTGCTTTAAGTCTTGTTCCTTGGCATTTCTTATTTCCAACTTTTAATGTTTTGTAATCTCAAAGATCTTATTTGAGCTTTATTTTCTTGATCAATTTCTACAAAACAAAGTCTAGAAATTATGCCATACACTTGAGCACACAGTTAGTAAAAATAACAAGATGCATCTCATTCATTTTAGCACATAGTCAAACTTAATGGTTTGGCATATTAAAAACTTCAGGAGTTAGTTTGTCTTAACAATATCCCCCTTTTTTTATGATGGCAAACCATGAAGTTTTGGATTTGAGAAGGTACAGATTTTAAGTTTGAGTTTCAATGATCAGCTCCCCCTGAGATGTGCAATCCTTTTCTTTTTAGGAGATTTTGCTCCTTTTGAGAGATGAGCTCCCCTTGAGTCTAAGGCGTTATTACTACTGATTTTGTTTTTTTTATCAGTACACAAGAATTTTAGTAGATAAAATTTGATACAGAAAATTGAATGCAAACAGGAAGATTTTCATTAATCACAGAGATTCAAAATATTAAATTCTACAAGATAAAGAGAAAGATGCCACTGCATCTCATCACTTAAACAGAAAATATGCTATTACATCTTACACTTACAAGCTCACAAGATTCATAATTAAAACTTAAAAACTGAGACTCTTATCAGGTGAGAAACAAAACAGCTAACCAAACTCTCCCCCTTTTGCCACTATCAACAATGAAAACTAGCCAAGCTAGGATGAAGGAGAAGAGGATGAGTCGGAGTTTGAAGCAGGTGGACGCACAACAGCTTGTGGAATCTCAAGAAGAGGAGGCAGATTGGAGAGATGAAGATTCATCTTCTTGTTGAAATCATTGGAGGTGCGAATTGCTTGAAGGACAGTGTCTAGTCCATCAAGGATGGCCTCTTGCCTCTTTTTCTGATGCTTCAGCTTCTTGAGGATCTTCTTCTAGTTATGTTCAATTCTGGAGTTAAGATCCTGCTGGTGTTGTTGTTGTTGTTCTTCTTGTAGTTGATTAAGAAAGGTATTGATGGAATTGGAGATATGAGTGGGAATAGATGTTAGAACCACAGGCCAACACTAGAAAGGGGGGTTGAATAGTGTTTTAATCTTTTTAGACCATTTCGAAAATCTTTGATAAAACAATCGTAAGAAACGATCAAGGTACAAAACAAATCTTAAGATCAGAGTTAGTTTCAAAACATGCGGAAGATAAGAGAAATAAAGATAGAAAATCTTTCTCTTAAACTTAAGATTGTTTTGATCGAAAGGCTTCTCAAAATATCTTCTGAAGATTATTACACAGAGTATCTTTAGAACAGTTTCTGAAATACTTCAGATGATCAAAGATCGTCTGTTTCTGAATTCTGAACTGAGCTCTTTTCAGACTCACTTCAGACAGTTATTTCAGAAATTCTTCAGAGAACATTCTTTGTAATACTCTTAAACAACATAAGAGATGTTTTAAGTGATGTTTGCTTGAAAGCTCATTTTACTGAAATCGTTGTGTTAAGTTTATTATGAAAAATGCTCTTCAATCCCCAACGTAAATGTAAAGACTGTAAATAAAAGAGATTAAGGGAAAGAAGACTTAGACACAGAAATTATCTTGGTTCACCCACATCACCGTGAGTTACATCCAGTCCCAGTGGCAAACCACCACTGGATTTTCACTATCTGAAACCACAGATACAGGTATTCTTCACAGCCTCTTCAGACCAAAAAACAAGTATTCTTCACAGCCTCTTCAGACCAAAGAATGAGTATTCTTTTACAGACAAGCCTCTCCAGGCTCACAAGTATTCTTTCTTCCACCAAGCCTCTCCAGGCTCTCAGACACTTAACTAAGTGTAGAGTATTCTTTCTTCCACCAAGCCTCTCCAAGCTCTCAGACACTTAACTAAGTGTGGAGTATTCTTTCTTCCACCAAGCCTCTCCAGGCTCTCAGACACATAAAGTGTTTACAAATTATAACCAAGTTTAAGTTTCCATGAAACATAAACTTAATCTCTTCCTGTACTAGAGGTTAACTGAGTACTACTCAGGATACAATGTATGAATCTAAGTACAAGGGTAAGACAGAGACATAAGTGTTTAAGTTAAGTACAATCTTGATGTGGACATCAGTCAAGCAGTCAGCAGGTTAGGTGGGCCCATGACAAGGGCGCAGGCTAGGAAGGCTAAGGAGGCACTACAACTTGTCATCAAAGAAGTCCAGTCTCAAAGCATACAAAACATTAATGGGAGTCCTCAGTTCATTAATTGCACTCAAGTTGAAGAGGATGGACCAATTGATGGAGAGACAGATGCATTTAATGCAACTACCAGTTGAAGCACTTTCAAGCAAGTGAGGTGGCATTGTGGGCGGCCACATATGACAAATAATGGGCGGCCACCTCATGATTTATTTTGCTGAATTTTAGTTTATATTTGCTTTCAATAAGCTTGTAACAAGGTGTTAAGTTTTGGTGGTTATGTTTCCTATTTTGATGGTTACAAAACATGATGATAATTGTAATAAAATCATGTCTACTAGCCGTTGGAAGGAAGCTTGCAAGGTGTGCATGAACCTAGCCATATTTTGAGCTACATGGGAGCCTAAAGTCTCATCAAATTGTGCGGCCACATGTGTGTATTTTTGGCTGAATAAAGAGTCAGCAAGAGGGGCCAACAAGGTTGTAAATGGCTGCATGAATGACCATCTAAGTAGCGACCAACATTCATGAGTTGGGAGTTACAAATTGAAGCCAAACTTAATCACAATGGCTGTTTTGGGCGGCTACATCATGGCTGAATCAAATGGCCAATTATTTCATGTTTTGGTGGTTACAAATCAAAGAATAATTCAGCCACATGTGCAAGAAAAGCTGGCTGGTTTTTGCGGCTACACAAGCTAGGAAAAGACATAGTTTCTAGTTAATTAGTTTACCACTTTCCTTATTTATTTTTGTAGTAAAATTATGTATGCATGGGAATTATTTGAGGGGCATTTTTGGGATGAATGAGGCGTGTAACCCTAGCTGGTTGCATGACTAATGAATCACTTGTAATTCTTATAAATTCATGCATCATGCATGCAAGAAAGGTTAGATATTTTATGCAGAAAAATTATTCATACTTTGAGAGTGTTTCTCTAAGTTTCTTGCTAGTCAAGAGTGAAGATTATCGAAGGTTCCATCTTTTGTGTGTGTATCTTCAAGGACTTATCTTTCAAGTCTTGAAAGTGTGACGTCCATCCTTACCTCTTCTTCTTTCTTCTACGTTTTACTATATTGTGTTCAGAACCAGTATTTTCCTATACGTATTACTTGGTTTATGAGTGAATTATTTATCAAGTTATTCAAAGGGTGAATATTGTTTTTTTGGCAAGGTTACTACTTGGTTTTTTTCATTTTTTATAAAAGAAAAAGAAATTATCAAAAAGAAAAGAAAAGAAAAGAAAAAAGATACGTACGTGACAAAAGAAAAGAAAATAGAAATATTGAATTTTTAGTAGAAAGGTGTTTGTCAAGAAAAGTGCTCTTTTATTCAGAATTTTCTAAGGTCCATTCTAAATTGAACCTCAAGGTTCATATCATTTGGTCATCAGAGCTCCGGTTATTAGAATTTTGCTGAATTCTTTTCCTAACAAATACTATTTTTCTTCTTAGCTTTTCTTGTTTTATTTTTTTTTCTGACTACACGAAGGTGGTGAAATTCTTTGATTTTATCCTCATTGGTGTGGTAAGAAACCCAAGAGAAATAGAGTGGAAAAAGGCAAAGAGAGTTACGTCATAGAAAAAAGCCAATATTGTGTGTAAACACGAGAGTGGTGAGTTTCTAAACAGTTAAATTTTATTTACTTTCTCTGTTACGTGTTCTTTGTTACTATGGCAGAAAGGAAGGTAGAGAATCATAAACTTAATCTCTTCCTGTACTAAAGGTTAACCAAATTATAACCAAGTTTAAGTTTCCATGAAACATAAACTTAATCTCTTCATGTACTAGAGGTTAACTGAGTACTACTCAGGATACAATGTATGAATCTAAGTACAAGGGTAAGACAGAGACATAAGTGTTTAAGTTAAGTACTATCTCGTCTCTAATAAGTGAGGTACTTCTCCCTCAACTAATTTAGCCTAAGTGAAATCTCTGAGAGTAGGCTAGGTAAGATATGAAATTGAGCTTCAGCCTCATTCTCCAACCATTGGTTTCCATGGGTTACATTCTCACCCATATCATTGGAATACCCAAGCTGTATTCATGGCTTCAACCTATTCTAGGTTGACTGTCATTTTGGCCAGCATAACAGCTTCCTATTTGTTCACCCGAACAATAATGACAAGCATAACCAATGTCTCTTTTTCTATGGTTGTTCTTTTCAATTGCAACAACATCAACAACCACTCTTGGTTGGGCAGTAATGTCAATTCCTTATTAAATTCAATCTTGAGGCTATTTATATGTTCTGATGAAATATAGTCGTTTGAAGATGTTTTATAATACCGTTGAGCTATAGATGATGTGGCTCAAATAGCCGTTGTGTAATAGCTTCTCAGACGGTTGCTTCTCCTTAAACAAATTGAGTGTTCAAAATGATCCCGTTCTGACACTTCTATAGATGAGCTCTGTTTGAGAGATATTTCATGATATTATTCTGCGTATTCTCTCTTTTGAATTTCTTCTGCTTTCTCCAGCTTTCTTCTGTTTTGTATATGAGTAAGTATCCGTTGAATTTGTCCCTTAGCCTATTCTGTATAAACTCATTTTCTTCATTTGCTTCTGACACTGGTTCAGGATTTCATTCTGACAAAAGCTGACACTGTTCCTCTACAAGAACTGCGTTGCAGAGATTTCCTCAGTGGTGTATGTTGTAGAAACACAGGGAAACACTAGAAGGGGGGTTGAATAGTGTTTCTTAATATTTTTGAAAGCTTTTTCAAAGCAACAAGTATAACACTGTTTCAGACAGATTTTTGAGGCCTGTCTGAAGTTTTTAAGACAACTTCTGAAAATGTATTTTAAAAGGTTTCTTAGCTTTTAAAATATTTAGAATTGTTTTTCAACACCCTTAAATTAGTATAAAAGAATTGACAAGAGTTAAGGGATAGAAAACTTAGCCAAGGAATTTATCCTGGTTCACTCACTACCACTGTGAGCTACGTCCAGTCCCAATGCCAACTAGCACTTGGATTTTCTCTTAATCTTTCACAAAGATTACAAGTATTCTTTTACAGTCAAGCCTCTTCAGGCTCTACAACCAAGTATTCTTTACAACCAAGCCTCTCCAGGCTCTTACAGACAAGTATTCTTTAGACAACAAGCCTCTCCAGGCTCAAGAACAATTTTACAGAGGAAGATAAGTTTAAGCTTTTGAACTAAACCAGTTTTTAAGCTCAAACAAATACAATGTACAAAGATAACTCAGGTATACTCAGGATATACAAATGTATGTACAAAGAATATTATCAGAGAGTTTTTACACAGTAAAAACTGGCAGCGATTTATTTCTCTTTGATTTTCTTGAATATGAAATCCTTAGCACTTGTGATGGTCTTCATGAGGGGTATTTATACCCAGACTTCAGTCCATTGAAAAACCACCCTTTAGATATAGCATTAAATGCTATTTAATCCGTTGTGAGACATGCTTCTGAGAGTCCTGACATTTCTGACACAGTACAAGGTTGCACCTGCCAAAAAGCTGCTTCAAATGCTGCTGCAGAGGCTGCGTTGCAGGAATTTCCCCAGTGGTTTATGAATTTCAAAAACACCAGGAAAGACCTATGTGTTCCTTGCCATAAATATTCTTGAAAAGGTACGTGCAGTAGAGACTCAGAAAACGTCTTCACAAAACTTCAGCAAAGGTGCCACGACATTATTGAGACTTCAGACAGCTTCAACACTTCAGACGGGTTGAACCTTCAGAAGGCTTGATCCCTCAGACAGGTTGAAATACTTCAAAGTCTTTTTGTAGGATCATGGTGGCTTGCTGAAATCATAGATAAATCATTAAAAACATATGTGTATCTATGATAAATTATTTTAACCCAAATTTGTTAGTCATTAAAACTTGGGAATTATATTGTCTTAAAACATCATAATTTACTTATGATATTTTTGAGACTCAACATTCTCCCCCTTTTTAATGATGACAAATTTGCTTAAAAATATACAAATCTGAAAGGAGTTTTTAATATAAAGAGATGATAACTCCCCCTCAGATGATGAACACTTAAACTGATTTACTCTTTACAGTTTTATCAGTTTTCATATACTCCCCCTGAGTCCTGTAAACACTTAAATACTCTCCCTGAGTCCTGTAAACACTTCAAATATTGTTAGTTTTATACTCCCCCTTTTGTCATTAATCAAAAGGGATTCCAAAGCACAACAACAACAGTATTGAAAAGTTAAATCATGAAGTATAAACTTAAAGAAAAGAACAACATTCAAAGAAATTCTGATATATATATATATGCCAAGAAATGTTCAGACACACATGAAATTAATGCACTTATCAGAAATAGAACTTAGAACATGGCTACATCATTGACTACCCATCCTTCTTCAACAAAGCATTCTTCATGAAGGATATGAGCTCATCCTTTGCCTTGTCAATCTGGGAGAGAAGAGCAGTCTTCATATCTTCTTGGCCATTTCTAATCAGCTGTTGCTCATGCAGAATCTGGTCTTGCTTGGCAATGAGATCAGCATTGTGCTTTTCCAGTTTCTGTATCTTCTTCCTCAACCTCCTATTCTCTTCTTCAGGGTCAGGGTCTGTTTCATAGAAGATGATTTGAATGTGCCTACATACAAATCTCAGCACTTCAAAACCTGGAAACAACCCATACTCCCAGAGCATTGTTGATCTAGACTTCCCTTGTACTTTTCCCTTTCAGCTTCAGCAGTGTGCTTGATCAAACCTTGATGCAGAGAGATGGGAGGTGCATCTCTGAAGTACAGTAATTCTTCATAGAGGTTTGGGAATTTTGACACTCTCTCCCTTTCAAAGAAGGATCCCTCATACTTTCTATGTGGTACTTCAGCTTCTTGAGCATACTGAAAATCAGTTGATGGGAAAGCATATGGATCAAAAGTGGGTTCTGTGAAGAAATCCCTACTCTTGGGTCCAAGTCTGATGTGCTCAGGTAGCATGCTTCCTTTCCACACCTGGATCTTCAGAATGAGCTGAGTCTGAAGATGATGTTGATGATGGTGAGGATGGAGGTGATGGTGGGGATGATGGTTATGGTGGTGCTGGTTCCTTTTCTTCAGTAACCATAGGTTGCTCAACAACCTCCTTTTCTTTTTCTTGTCTTTCTTCTTCTACTTTCTTCTCTTCATCCTTTTCCTTTTCAGCAGGCCTCTTTTCAGGTGAAGAGGGTGGTGAAGGGGTCACATTGTCAAACCTGACTCTAAGCCTCTTTACTGGAGTCTTATCTTTTTCAGGTTCAGACACCTGCTGGTTTTCTCTTTCAGCTTGCTTAACTTCTCTAAGCTTCTTGAAATAGAGATTGGCTTTGACAAACTTCTGGTATTTGTCAGCCATATCCACAGCTTCTTGTTGACTAGCCCCACTCCTTGTAACCCTAGCAGTAGGTTCAGGAGCCATCTCATGAAATCTACTTCTCTTCTTCTTCCTCTGAACAACACTGGATATTTTTCTTTTCTTAGAACCTTGAGCCAAGGTTTCTTGCCTTTCATCCTCAGCTAAGGCAAGCTGTGCAGCCACAGCAAGTGCATGATCAGTCTTTTCTTGTTCTTCTTTTTGTTCCAGCTCCTGTTGCTCCAAAGCAGTAGCTATGGCAGCCACTTGGATCAGTTTTGGATCAGAGGGGCAAGCAACCAATGGTGGTGCTGCTACAGCATCATCATCAGCAATCCTATCCTCATGAGCCTTTCCTTCTTTGTCTAAAGTAGGCTTAAGAGGCCTTGCAATTTCAGACCCCTGACCCACAATTTCAGACGGCTTTTGCAAAGCCTTCTGAACAGGTTCAGTTGTCTTAGAGTGCAAGTTAGGGTTTGCTGTAGACACTTTTGCTGAACTTCTTACAGGTAACTTCTGCAGCTTTGGTTGAGGGGAGGGCTTGGAGCCTTTGAACTCCTCCTTTCTGATGTCTCCCTGCAGCTCTCTTTCCAGTATCTCAATTGTGCTATTCCTCCCGGATGTTTTCTCCATCAGTACACTCTCCTTCAAAGTAGGAGATGGGGGCCTTGGAACTAGAGCATTCTTCAGTTTCATGCTCTTAATGTTTGATTCTCCAAAGAAGACAGGACCCTTGTGATCAAATCTTCTTTCCAGAGGTACTTTGAAATGAAGAAGTACCTTGGTGATAAGCAGATTGTGGGGAAGGTTTGCACCTGAGTCTCTAATCTTCTTCTGCATATGGAACATCAGAATCCTTGGTAGATTTGCCTTCTTTTTCAGCACAAGGTGGATTAAGCAGAACCTTTCCAACTCAGAAACATGGTTCCTGCTTCCACTCTTAGGGATTATGGAACACCCTAAAATGGAGTGTAGAACTCTCACTTTGTCCAACAAATATTTGGAATCAGAACTCTTGGGTTCTTCAGACCCATACAACAATCTTGTATACATTTTCTGACCACCATTCTTCAGCTCCCATCCAGGGTAGAAGATTTCTCCTTCAGCCTTCACTTTTGTGATGTTAGAGAGGATCTCCACATCAACACAAACAGGGACACCAAGCACAGATGACCTGATGCTCTCGTATTCACCTTTGGAGTTGGGAATACCTCTTGCTGAAGCCCAGAAATCCACTATGCTTTGTTCGTGCCATGAGCAGTAGATGCTCTCAAAGAAAGGAGTTCAGCCAGCAGCCTCAAACTCTTCAGTTAAATCCATACCCAGATTCCTGAGATCCTCAAGGTCAATACCCTTTGACCTGACCACATTGCCTCCTGAGTTAGACTTCTTAGGTGCCATTGGAAGTTGCAGAGAAAAGCTTTGAAGAAAACCGGTTGCAAGAGAGATGAAGAAGTTCAATCAATAGCTGAGAGAAAGTGTAAGGCTTCTCCAACACACTAACTCCTGCATTTATAGACACCCACGATGCAATGATGGCATGTACTGGCTGCGCAGACATTGGGTAACGTGCGAAGTGGAAGAGACAAAATAAATGTAATTCAACTGTCTCAGATATCCACGTCATCAAGTTATTTCAGACAAGCGAGAAATTTCAGACACACATATAAAATTTCAGATACCCTAAAATTTCAGACATGTCACAATTTCAGACACCCTGAGATTTCAGATGCTCTTTTCAGACAGCATACATAATCAATTAGAAAATGCATGAATGTTCAAGTTATTGCATATGAACTTAAATCTATCTTCAGCCAGGGGTTTTGTGAATATATTTGCCCATTGATGCTCTGTTTCAATGAACTTTATATCAAAAACACCTTTCTGAACATAGTCTCTAATGAAATGATGCTTGATTTCTATATGTTTAGCCCTAGAATGTTGGATAGGATTCTTAGACAAATTAATGGCACTTGTATTATCACACAACACAGGTATAACAGATATAGGAATGTTAAAATCCTCAAGCTGATACTTCACCCATAGCAGTTGTGAACAACAACTGGCTGCTGAGATGTATTCTGCTTCTGCTGTTGATAATGCAATGATGCTTTGCCTTTTGCTTGACTAGCTGATCATGTTGCTTCCAAAGAAGTGACATCCCCCACTGGTACTCTTTCTTTCTATTCTATCTCCAGCAAAGTCAGCATCACAGTATCCTATTAACCTGCAATCCTTGTCTTTCTTATAGCATAGACCAAGATTAGTAGTACCTTTAAGATATCTAAAAATTCTCTTAACAGCTTTGTAATGAGTAGTTCTTGGATCTGATTGAAATCTAGCACAAAGACACACACTGAACATAATGTCAGGTCTGCTTGCTGTTAGATACAATAAAGAGCCAATCATTCCTCTATACAAAGTTTGATTAACTGGTTCTTCATTTTCATCCTTGCTTAAAGATGAAGAGGGATGCATAGGAGTTGACATTGCAATCACTCAAGTTGAACTTCTTAAGCATTTCTTTTGTATATTTTTCTTGATGGATCCATATACAATCAGAATCTTGCTTAATTTGAAGTCCTAAGAAAAATTTTAGTTCTCCCATTAAGCTCATTTCAAACTCTGATTGCATCAACTCAGAAAACTCATTGCACAAAGAAGAATCAGTTGAATCGAAAATAATGTCATCAACATATATCTGGACAAGCATAAGATTTTTGTTAGACTGTTTTCTAAAAAGGGTTGTATCCACTTTTCCTCTTTCAAAACTATTTTTGATAAGAAAACTGCTCAATCCGTCATACCAAGCTCTTGGGGCTTGTTTCAGACCATAAAGAGCCTTTTTCAGTTTGAAAACATGATCAGGAAAAGCAACATCCTCAAAACCAGGGGGTTGTCTAACAAAAACTTCTTCTTCAATGAATCCATTGAGAAAAGCACTTTTGACATCCATTTGATATAGTTTGATGCCATTATTTATAGCATAAGAGAGAAGAATTCTAATTGCTTCTAACCTGGCAACAGGGGCAAAGGTTTCAGTAAAGTCAATGCCTTCTTGTTGATTGTACCCTTGAGCCACCAATCTTGCCTTGTTTCTGACCACTTTTCCTTCTTCAGACAACTTGTTTCTGAACACCCATTTGGTTCCAATAATTGTTTTCCCATGGGGTTTAGGAACAAGGGTCCAGACATCACTCCTAGCAAATTGATTCAGCTCCTCTTGCATGGCTAGGATCCACCCTTCATCATGCAAAGCTTCATCAATGTTCTTTGGCTCAATTTCAGACAAGAGAGCAAGAGAATTCAAATTCTTGAATTTTGATCTTGTCTTAACTCCTTCTGAAGTACTGCCAATGATTTGCTCTTTAGGATGATGTGACTTGTATCTCCAGTCAGGTTTGTGAGGTGATACTAAGTCAGTCTGAGACTCAACATTTGTCTGAGGAGGTTCTGATAGATCTTCAGACACCTGTTCATCCTTGGTGCTGTTGTGTGTGTTTAGCTCCATTCCTGCAAAATCATCTTCTAGATCTGATAGTTCCCTATCAGTCTCTTTCATGTCATTGAATTTAACATGGATTGATTCTTCTACAATTAAAGTTCTAGAGTTATAAACTCTATAGGCTTTTGATGTTTCAGAATAACCTATGAAAAATTCTTTGTCAGACTTTGCATCAAATTTTCCAAGATCATCCTTTGTGTTAAGTATAAAACACTCACAGCCAAAGGGATGGAAATATGATATGTTGGGTTTTCTTCCTTTCCACAATTCATAAGGAGTCCTTTTCAGAATTGGTCTTACCAATATTCTGTTTTGAAGGTAGCAGGCTGTGTTAATAGCCTCTGCCCAGAAGGTCCTTGGTAGACTGTATGAGTTGAGCATGGTTCTTCCCATCTCTTGCAAACTTCTGTTCTTTCTCTCAACAGCCCCATTTTGTTGAGGTGTTCTAGCCACAGAGAAATTGTGTGAGATCCTATTCTCATCACAGAACAGCTGAAAGTTTGCATTCTCAAATTCTCCACCATGATCACTTCTAATGACAGATATACATAATCCTTTTTCATTTTGTACCTTCTTGCAGAATATTGTGAAATTCTTAAAGGTCTCATCCTTGCTTCTAAGGAATATCACCCATGTATATCTAGAATAGTCATCAACAATGACCAAACCATATTTCTTACCACTAATGCTTTCTGTTCTAATAGGACCAAACAAGTCAATATGTAAAAGTTCTAATGGTCTGCTAGTAGAAACAACATCCTTACTCTTAAATGATTGTCTTGTTTGTTTCCCTTTCAGACAGCTTTCACATAAAATATCAGATTTGTAAGAAAGCTTGGGCAAACCTTTAACAAGGTTGTGTTTTGCTAACTTTGAGATTAATCTCAAGCTGGCATGCCCTAGTCTTTGATTCCAAATCTGTTTTTCATCTTCAACAGAGATAAAACATTTTACATTTTGACTTTCTAACTCCTCTAGATCGTTTTTGTACACATTGTTGTGCCTTTTAGCAGTAAAAAGGATTTGATCATGAGAGTCTTTGACTATACATCCTTCCTTAGTGAAGGAAACCACATATCCACTGTCACACAATTGACTTATGCTCAATAGATTGTGTTGAAGTCCTTCTACTAGGAGAACATTGTTAATAAGGGATAAAGGAGTCATACCTACAGTCCCTATACCAGTGATCTTCCCTTGCTGATTTCCACCAAAGGTGACCACTCCTCCTGCTCTGGGTCTAAGGTTTTGGAACAAAGACCTTTCTCTTGTCATGTGTCGCGAGCAGCCACTGTCCAGGTACCATTTGTGGGGTTTCCTTTGTCCTGTTAAACACATCTCAACTTCAGAGCTGTCTGATGAGGGCAGGCTGGCCATGAGACATAGGTTGGCCTCTTCTGAAGTGTCCTCCTCTTCTTCTGAAGTGGACTCATCAAGATCTTCCCATGTTGCCATCAGACCTTTCTTTTTCTTGAAGAACTTCTTCTTTTTGAAGGTATTCTTCTTCAGCTTTGGGCATTCTGCCTTCATGTGACCTGGTTGTATACACTCAAAACAAATAATCTTGTCATTTTGAGAGTCTTTACCTGACTTACCTCCTTTAGAGGTTGAAGGTTGGTTCCTTCTGAACTTCCCTCTATTTTGCAGCATTCTTTTGATCTTTCTACTTAAAAGAGCAAGATCATCATCTTCTGAGCTATCTCCAGAATCTTCATCTGCTTCTGAAGTTTCTTCAGCTTGCATAGCCTTCATCTTGCCATGCCTAGGCTGACTGGCTATGGAGTTTAGTGCTAGAGACTTCTTCTTATTGTCATCTTCACCAAGCTCAAGCTCATGAACCATAAGAGATCCCAACAGTTCTTCCATTCTAAGAGAGTTCAAATCTCTTGCCTCTTGAATGGCAGTAACTTTGGGTCTCCAGGACTTAGGCAAACTTCTTAGAATCTTTCTGTTATTATCTCCAGATTCATAAGTTCTACCTAAAGACCTGAGTCCATTGGTTATGGTCTGAAACCATCCAAACATTTGATCAATGGTTTCGGTTTCTTCCAGCTTAAACATCTCATATTGATGTATAAGCATGCTGATCTTGGATTGCTTGACAGTCTCAGTCACTTCATGGGCTGCTGCAAGTGTATCCCAAATCTCCTTGGCAGATGTACAACCATGAACGTTCTCATATTCTGATTTATTTAAAGAACATATCAGATAGAGCTTGGCTTAGGCATTCATCTGGACTCTAGCCTTTTGCTCCAGGGTCCATTCAGCCTTAGGTATAGGCAAGCCATTATGCACAGGCACATAGTCTCCATCAGTGACCACATCCCAAACATCAATGTTGTTTCTCTCAATGAACAACTTCATATGATCCCTCCAATAGTGGTAATCCACACCATTGAATGCTGGGGGTCTTGTGATAGAGGCTCCTTCAGTGATATATTTCCTGTTGTTGTTGGAAGCTTCCATCTGGATCTTTAATCCTCAACATTTGTTAGGTGCTCAACCCTGAGTTGAGCTCTGATACCAACTATAGAAACACAGGGAAACACTAGAAGGGGGGTTGAATAATGTTTCTTAATATTTTTGAAATCTTTTTCAAAGCAACAAGTATAACACTGTTTCAGACAGGTTTTTGAGGGTTGTCTGAAGTTTTTAAGACAACTTCTGAAAATGTATTTTAAAAGGTTTCTTAACTTTTAAAATATTTAGAATTGCTTTTCAACACCCTTAAATTAGTATAAAAGAATTGACAAGAGTTAAGGGATAGAAAACTTAGCCAAGGAATTTATCCTGGTTCACTCACTACCACTGTGAGCTAGTCCAGTCCCAATGTCAACTAGCACTTGGATTTTCTCTTAATATTTCACAAAGATTACAAGTATTCTTTTACAGTCAAGCCTCTTCAGGCTCTACAACCAAGTATTCTTTACAGCCAAGCCTCTCCAGGCTCTTACAGACAAGTATTCTTTAGACAACAAGCCTCTCCAGGCTCAAGAACAATTTTACAGAGAAAGATAAGTTTAAGCTTTTGAACTAAACCAGTTTTTAAGCTTAAACAAATACAATGTACAAAGATAACTGAGGTATACTCAGGATATACAAATGTATGTACAAAGAATATTATCAGAGTTTTTACAGAGTAAAAATTGGCAGCGATTTGTTTCTCTTTGATTTTATTGAATATGAAATTCTTAGCACTTGTGATGGTCTTCATGAGGGGTATTTATACCCAGACTTCAGTCCGTTGAAAAACCACTGTTTAGAGATAGCATTAAATGCTATTTAATCCGTTGTGAGACATGCTTCTGAGAGTCCTGACATTTCTGACACAGTACAAGGTTGCACCTGCCAAAAAGCTGCTTCAAATGCTGCTGCACAGGCTGCGTTGCAGGAATTTCCCCAGTGGTGTATGAATTTCAAAAACACCAGGAAAGACCTCTGTGTTCCTTGCCATAACTATGTTTGAAAAGGTACGTGCAGCAGAGACTCAGAAAACGTCTTCACAAAACTTCAGCAAAGGTGCCACGACATTATTGAGACTTCAGATAGCTTCAACACTTCAGACGGGTTGGGCACTTCAGACGGCTTCAACACTTCAGACGGGTTGAACCTTCAGAAGGCTTGATCCCTCAGACAGGTTGAAATACTTCAAAGTCTTTTTGTAGGATCATGGTGGCTTGCTGAAATCATAGATAAATCATTAAAAACATATGTGTATCTATGATAAATTATTTTAACCCAAATTTGTTAGTCATTAAAACTTGGGAATTATATTGTCTTAAAACATCATAATTTACTTATGATATTTTTTAGACTCAACATATGTAATTCAAAAACACCAGGAAAGGTCTCTGTGTTTCTTGCCATAAATATGTTTGAAAAGGTACGTGCAGCAGAGACTCAGAAAAGTCTTCACAAACTTCAGCAACGGGTGCCACGTCATAAATGAGACTTCAGACGACTTCAACACTTCAGACGGGTTGCGCCCTTCAGACAACTTCAATCCTTCAGACGGGTTGCGCACTTCAGATGACTTCAACACTTCAGACTGGTTGAAACTTCAGAAGGCTTCTTCCTTCTGATAAGAAGATTGTAGCTTCGTTCTTCTTTGTATCTTCTTCTTCTAAGATTTAGATAAACAAAGATGTTGAATTGTATGTACTTTATTCAACCATCTTTCTTGCTTGCTTTTGTTCAGTCTCCTAATACATTCTGGACAGCAGCAGGTGTAGATGCAGTTGGTCTGCGCACACAAATCCTTTTGTTGCAGGTGTAGCAGGCGTTGCAGAAAGTCTTTGCAGTATTTCCTTATTTGTGTAAGACTTTGATCGAGGTAGAAAAGCATGTCTAGCTTTATCTGCTGAAATGAGTGAACTCCATTTGATGAAGTGTGCTTTACGCTTTGCAACGTCTCCAAGAGATCATTTCTTGATTCTGACATGTTCAATCTTCAGATACATAGACTGCTTCATATTGTCTTCATTTCTTCAGATGATAGCTGTTCTTCAGACGATGCTTCTTCTTCATATTTATGAGATTCCTTAACTGTTCTTCAAGTCTTCAGATAGTCTTCAATTCTTCAGTTCTTCAATTAGTCTTTGAGTCTTCAATTCTTCAGTTCTTCAATTAGTCTTCGAGTCTTCAATTCTTCAGTTCTTCAATCGATTACTTCTTCAAATTGCTTCAACCTTGTTGTGGATTACTCTTCTTAGGATTCTGCACTTTGTCCTTTTGATTCGATCTTCTACTCTTCTTCTTCAGATAATTATTCTGACCTGAAACACAATCAACAAACCAATACCTTTCTCAGTAGAACCTGTTTACGTAATCTTATTAAGTTCTTATACAAACTTATTTGTCCTTAATATAATCTTATTTGTTAATCATTAAAACTTAAGGATGTTAAGTCTTATAGTCATGTTTAAATACTTAAACTGATTTATAGACTTCACAATCTCCCCCTTTTTAATGATGACAAATAAATTATATATTACTGAAAAAATGTGTATAAAAGGAAACGAGAGATAATAAACAAAATATTTAACTCCCCCTATCTATATTACTCCCCCTGAGACAGACATTGATTCTTTTAGTTATCTTCTAAAACAATTAAATCTTTTCTATGCCAATTGTTGGTTAAGTCTTTTAGATATCTTTTCTATACCAATTGTTAAATTATTATTATTAATATTTTAGATACCGATTATTGTTTTGATTGTTATTCTTACTTATGTGATTCCACCTTTGAACAGAGAGGTTCCCACACTTGCTGCTGGAACCCCTATGTGATTCCACCATTTCTCCTCGTTGTAGAGTCTATTCCCAGCCACTGGGGCTTGAATGATGGCCCCCAAAGATTCCTCAGTAAGCTCAATGTGTACCCCTCTGATGTTAGCTATCACATGGGGAAGCCCTTGAGATGCACCTATAGCTTTGGAGCAGGCAACATAAAAAAGCTCTAGTCATCTTTGGAAAGACTGGCTTTGTCATGGACAGATAGTCTTCCCAACCTTGCTTTCTGAGATAGGGACCAATGTCCCAATTCTCTTCACTCAGCTCCTTACGATCAATGACCCTTCCTATTACAATTCTCTTCTGATAAGAACCTTGAGGTTCTGTTTTTCATGGACCTTAGAAATTTCTGAATAAAAATAACTCTTTTCTTGACAAGCACTTTTCTTTTCTTTTCAATACTCTTCTTTATGCTATTTTCTTTTCTTTTTCTTTCCTTGACTTTCAACCAACAAATAAAATTAAAGTAGATGAAAATAATGGTAACCTTTGCCAAAACGAAATTCAACCCTTAGAAAAACTTGAAGAATAAATCACATATAATTCAAGTATTACGTATAGGAAAAATAGGTTTTGATCAAAATAGAAAACGTAGAAGAAGAAGAAGAGATAAAGGATGGACGCCACACTTTCAAGACTTGAAAGATAAGTCCTTGAAGATACACACACAAAGGTAAAGAACCTTTGATAATCTTCACTCTTGACTAGCAAGAAACTTAGAGAAACACTCTCAAAGTATAGATAATTTTCTGCATAAACATTCTTACCTTCTTACATGCATGAAGCATGGATTTTATAAGAGTTACAAGGTATCTCAAGAGTCATGCAACCAGCTAGGGTTTGCACGCTAAATCCTTCCCAAAATACCCCTCATACATATCCCATGCATCCCTAAATACATTACTAGAAATTAATTTAATTTAAGAGATAATTTAAGCAAATAAAACTCGGCCTAAACTGGCTTAGATGGCCGCAAATTCCAGCCAGCATTTTAGGCACATGTGGCTGCATTATTCCTTGACTTGTAACCACCAAACATGGATTAAAGTAGCTAATGAATCAGCCAATAAGTGGTTGCATGTAACAGCCCCAATTCATCAAGTTTTCATTCAATTTGTAACCTTCCTCTTCATGATGTTGGCCGCCACTTTGATGGCTATTCACTCTCCAATTTACTTCCTTGTTGGCAACTATTTGAAGACTCTTTATTCAGCCAAATCACGCACATGCTAGCCGCACATTGATGGCATATAACTCAGCCATTCTATCACATGTTGGCCGCAACCTTTGGCTAGCTAAAGGGTCTCCATGTAGCTTCAAAAATGTCCAGGTTCAGCCGTACCTAGCAAGCTTCTTCCAACGGCTAGTAGACAAGGTTTTAATGCAATTAAACAACATTATAACCTTGTTTTGTAACCACCAGAAATTTATTTCCTTGTCTTTGTAACTCCCTAAAGTTTATTAAAACAAATAAAACTAATTAAATCAGCAAATTGAAGGCTAAGTTGGCCGCCCCACATGGCCTTCTTCCATGCTAAATGATGGTTCTTCAACTGGTAGTTGCATTAAATGCAACTGTCACTTCATTTAAAACCATGCCACCATCTTATTTATTCATACCCGGTTGGGTTCACATCATACCCTGATTCTTAGAGAAGATTCGTCCCGAATCTTAAGGCTTTATTCACTTGAAATTGGAACGAACAAACCCAACCTCCAGGATCAAACACAAGGTATCGAAAAAATGATGAGAATCCGAGGGGGTTGGATTCGTTTTACGGATCTATCTAAGCTGGAATGATCATAACTAAGAAATTTGGGAAATGGTTTAAACGAAAAAAAATGGGAAATAGGTAAGAAGATGGAATAGGATATGATAGACGTCACACTTTCAAGGATGAAAGATAAGTCCTTGAGATTACACACACAAAGGTGATGAACCTTTGATAAACCTCACTCTTGACAAGTCAAGAAAATAAGAGAAACACTCCTTTTGATTGATAATTTTTAGCAAAAACATTCTTAGTGTCTTGCATGCATTACACGCCCCTTTAATAGTGTCATGTGAGCCATGCAATGACCTAATACAACCAACTTGTAACTCCTAGAAATTCATGAAACAATAAAATAAAAACAATTAAAACTATAGTCTAGAATTAACCTATGTAGCAGCCCATTTGTACCTCTTTGTGGCTATTCATCTTTCTCTTAATTATGGAAATATAATTCAGCTATTGGAACCCTATGATAGCCGCCCCATGTGACTAAACAACTCAACCAAAATATGTTACAAATTGAATGAAAATGATCTAGCATTAACATGTGTTGGTCGCCCACAATGAATGGTCTTTACTCTTCAATTTCATCACATGTTGACATCTACTTTATGAGCATAACTCAGCCCTTTATTGCACATGTTTGGCCGCCCCATTTAGGTCAATGAATCAGCCATTTGATGCATTGGTTGGCCGCATTTGATAGCCTAGAAGAAACCTCCAACAAGTGCTTCAATTTGTAACCCTTTTGCCATTGATGCCTGTCTCCTTGTAACAGTTGCAGCTTCAATTCCTTTCAATTCCTTCTTGTAACAACCGGCCACTTCATGATTCATTTGTAACAACTACAATGTTTATTGAAAACAATAAAAATAAGAAAATCAACCAGCCACAACTCCCCTTGGCCGCTCACCTTTTGGAATTAAAATAACTGGGATTTAATTAAAACCATGTCCCCATTTTTTTTAATTTTACCCGGTTGGATTCACATCATAAATGATGAGAATCCGAGGGGGTTGGATTCGTTTTACGGATCTATCTAGATTGGAATGCTCATAATTAGGAAATTTGGAAAATGGTTTAAACAAGAAAATGGAAAAAGGTAAGAAGATGGAATGGAAATTGAAAGACGTCACACTTCCAAGGATGGAAGATAAGCCTAAGAGTTATACACACAAAGGGATGAAGGACCTTTGATAAAACTCGATTCTTGAATTAACAAGAAAATTAGAGAAACACTCTCTGATGAACACATTTTTATTCACACTTTGCATAATTAATCTTAGCTTGCTTGGACTATAATTGTTATTAAATCCACTGTTTTAATTGGAATTTACCAAATTGGGCTTAATTGGGCTTTAATTGTGAATGTTGTTTAAATTCGGATTTTTAAGCCTACTGACCTACCTGTCTTGTTTTGATGATATCTGGAGCTATAGGTGTCCGATTTGAGAGATTCCAGTGGCATTGGAAAGCTAACTTCCGGGGCTTTAATTTGATATCCAATATGACCATATTACCATGAAGCAATTAGGAGCAGTTGCTGTTTGAAAATCGCCTACTGTTGCTGTCTGACACAAGTCCGAATTTGATTAGTTTTGTAATTAGTTTGTGGGCCTGTTTTAATTAATTTCGGCCCAATTAAGGCCTAATCAGATTGTTAGTGATTTAGGCTCTATAAATAGGTGTGTTGCTGAGTAGTTTGAACACTTTACATTCATTTTTCAGATTTTAGAAAAAAAGACTCTCCACTTTCCCTCTCTTTTCTCTCTTCTTGCAATTTTCGAATTTGGTTCCTCTTCTTCATCTTCTTCAATTTTCGAGTTTCTCCTCCAGGGAAATGGAAGGCTAAGCTTCAAGGATTGTTTCTCTACTGAATTCACAAAGGAAATTGAGGTTATAATTTCGTTTTTCATGTCTTGAATTCTTGGACAGATTCTTCACTTTCCTTCTCCTAGTTTCTTGATGTTTAGGTTTGAATTTGAAATTGAGTTACATGCTTTATGGAATTCGAATTCTAATCTGAATCTAACTCACATTTTAGGTTGCTTAATCTGAAATGAATTCTAGGTTTGTTTAATTCCAAGGATTAGAAATTAGGATTCATGCTAGTTTGCTTTATTCTAGTGTTAAAATTAATGAGGATGCTTAATCCGAATTTGAATCTGTCAAGGAATTGAGGAATTTTGTATAAACCAATGATTGATCCAATTTGTGAATGAGGTAGAGAACCAATTCGTTTTTCTGAAATTGTTTTCTGCAAATTTAAATTCTGTTTTGGAAATTAGGAAATTAGTATGAACAACAATCAAAATCCTCTTGTGTGTGTGAGTTGCTATGGGATTGAAATTCTGAATTTGTAATTGGATTCCTTGAGAGAGACGACTTTGGGTTAATCAACCTACTGCACTTTAATTCATTTTATTTGGTTGAGTACGGCCTCGACCACTCTCCAATATGAAATAAAAATTCTGATTCAAACTAGTCTGTAAAATTCTGCATGCATGATGCACCCCTTTTAAAGGTGCCTACAATTCTTGCATGGCTTTTCACATTCAGCCACTTAATTCTTCTAAGAATTCTATTAAAATTTAGAAACATAACTACCAACAATTAAACTAATATGCCTATAACTACCCATGTAGCCCCATTTAGTCTTACTAATAAAAAATAAACTTAGGAAATAAAACTAATAAAATTCAGCCTACAATCCTCCACATGTGGCCGCACATTTAACATGGATTTTGTAACAACCAACAAAAGAATAATAGGTCTTGATTCAGCCATGAAGTGGCCGCTCCAATTGCTAGACATAACAGCCCCAAAATTAAGTGTTGGTGGCTCCATCAATTTGTAACCCCCCATGTTGAATGCTAGCCGCCCCTCTTCAAGTGTTGTAACAACTCTTGAATGCTAAATTATTTTGTAACCTCCCTTGTCTCTTGAACCATAATTCAGCCTTCATAATCCTTTAATTGGCCGCCCCATGTGATGAATTTGATTCAACCATTTATTTAAAATAAGAAATGAAAGAAAACTTCATTAAAAACCATGTCACCATCTTTTTTTAATTTTACCCGGTTGGATTCACATCATACCCTCCTTCTTCGAGAAGATTCGTCCCGAATCTTAAAGTTTTATTTGCTTAATTTAAATCACTAACTACTGCAGAAACTCAAAAGCTTCCTCCTGGATCAAACACAACTTGTAAAAATTCATATTTGGTTTTTCCTTCCTGATGCATCAAAGAAATCTTCCTTTTTGATTTCCAAACCCAAACATCATGATCATGGGCAATTCTTCTTGTCAAACAAACCTGCAGAATTTCTTTGTTAAACAAATGTAATTCAGTTTCAAAATCAAAAGACTCCATGTGTTTGCCTTTAATATCCTCATAAGTTTGGCTTTCAATAGTGGGTTGAACGTATAATGGAGCACTAGGAACAATATCAACAAGCTTCCTCTTCAAACATGGGAGTTGGTGTATTTCATTCACATGCTCATCCTTTTGTCCCTGTAAATTAACATCACAAATAGTAGAAGAAAAATCATTAACAAATAAAATTTCTTCACTTGTCCATTTGCAATGGGCAGACATAACTTCTCAACCACCCTGTTACTCACGACATTTTTGAAATCGAGTTCATCTACTACAACCAAGAAAATATGGCCATCAAAAGAACATCTTGTATAGTAAATTCCCTTCGCCATTCCAGACCCAGAGCCAAAGCTCTGATACCAAATGATGAGAATCCGAGGGGGTTGGATTCGTTTTACGGATGTATCTAGATTGGAATGCTCATAATTAGGAAATTTGGAAAATGGTTTAAACAAGAAAATGGAAAAAGGTAAGAAGATGGAATGGAAATTGAAAGACGTCACACTTCCAAGGATGGAAGATAAGCCTAAGAGTTATACACACAAATGGATGAAGGACCTTTGTTAAAACTCGATTCTTGAATTAACAAGAAAATTAGAGAAACACTCTCCAATATGAAATAAAAATTCTGATTCAAACTTGTCTGTAAAATTCTGCATGCATGATGCGCCCCTTTTAAAGGTGCCTACAATTCTTGCATGGCTTTTCACATTCAACCACTTAATTCTCCTAAGAATTCTATTAAAATTTAGAAACATAACTACCAACAATTAAACTAATAAGCCTATAACTACCCATGTAGCCCCATTTAATCCTACTAATAAAAAATAAACTTAGGAAATAAAACTAATAAAATTCAGCCTACAATCCTCCACATGTGGCCGCACATTTAACATGGATTTTGTAACAACCAACAAAAGAATAATAGGTCTTGATTCAACCATGAAGTGGCCGCTCCAATTGCTAGACATAACAGCCCCAAAATTAAGTGTTGGTGGCTCCATCAATTTGTAACCCCCCATGTTGAATGCTAGCCGCCCCTCTTCCAGTGTTGTAACAACTCTTGAATGCTAAATTATTTTGTAACCTCCCTTGTCTCTTGAACCATAATTCAGCCTTCATAATCCTTTAATTGGCCGCCCCATGTGATGAATTTGATTCAACCATTTATTTAAAATAAGAAATGAAAGAAAACTTCATTAAAAACCATGTCACCATCTTTTTTTAATTTTACCCGGTTGGATTCACATCATACCCTCCTTCTTCGAGAAGATCTGTCCCGAATCTTAAAGTTTTATTTGCTTAATTTAAATCACTAACTACTGCAGAAACTCAAAAGCTTCCTCCTGGATCAAACACAACTTGTAAAAATTCAGATTTGGTTTTTCCTTCCTGATGCATCAAAGAAATCTTCCTTTTGATTTCCAAACCCAAACATCATGATCGTGGGCAATTCTTCTTGTCAAACAAACCTGCAGAATTTCTTTGTTAAACAAATGTAATTCAGCTTCAAAATCAAAAGACTTCATGTGTTTGCCTTCAATATCCTCATGAGTTTGGCTTTCAATAGTGGGTTGAACGTATAATGGAGCACTAGGAACAATATCAATAAGTTTCCTCTTCAAACATGGGAGTTGGTGTATTTCATTCACATGCCCATCCTCTCGTTCTTGTAAATTAACATAACAAACAGTAGAATAAAAATCATTAACAAATAAAATTTCTTCGCTCTTTTTCTCTTTTTCTTTTTCTTCTTTCTCTCTTTTTTCTTCTTTTTCTTTCTCTTCTCTCATCTGCTCTTCTCTTTCTTTTTCTATTTTTATTTTCAATGTCAACTGATCATCACGTACAGCGTCGGATGATAGACATATCAACTTAATCCTTCGTCCGCCATGTACAAAAGAAATAGAAGGCCTCCCAGGATTTATACTTTTATTAAACAACCATGGCCTCCCTAATAGCATATGGCATGTCTCCATGGGTGCAATATCACAAAGAACTTCGTCTTCATATTTCCCAATAGAGAATTTAATCGTCACTTGTCCATTTGCAGTGGGCAGGCGTAACTTCTCAACTACCCTGCTACTCACGACATTTCTGAGATCGAGTTCATCTACTGCAACCAAGAAAATATGGCCGTCAAAAGAACATCTTGTATAGTAAATTCCCATCGCCATTCCAAACCCAGAGCCGAAGCTCTGATACCAAATGATGAGAACCTTGAGGTTCTGTTTTTCATGGACCTTAGAAATTTCTGAATAAAAATAACTCTTTTCTTGACAAGCACTTTTCTTTTCTTTTCAATACTCTTCTTTATGCTATTTTCTTTTCTTTTTCTTTCCTTGACTTTCAACCAACAAATAAAATAAAAGTAGATGAAAATAATGGTAACCTTTGCCAAAACGAAATTCAACCCTTAGAAAAACATGAAGAATAAATCACATATAATTCAAGTATTACGTATAGGAAAAATAGGTTTTGATCAAAATAGAAAACGTAGAAGAAGAAGAAGAGATAAAGGATGGACGCCACACTTTCAAGACTTGAAAGATAAGTCCTTGAAGATACACACACAAAGGTAAAGAACCTTTGATAATCTTCACTCTTGACTAGCAAGAAACTTAGAGAAACACTCTCAAAGTATAGATAATTTTCTGCATAAACATTTTTACCTTCTTACATGCATGAAGCATGGCTTTTATAAGAGTTACAAGGTAATTCAAGAGTCATGCAACCAGCTAGGGTTTGCACGCTAAATCCTTCCCAAAATACCCCTCATACATATCCCATGCATCCCTAAATACATTACTAGAAATTAATTTAATTTAAGAGATAATTTAAGCAAATAAAACTCGGCCTAAACTGGCTTAGATGGCCGCAAATTCCAGCTAGCATTTTAGGCACATGTGGCTGCATTATTCCTTGACTTGTAACCACCAAACATGGATTAAAGTAGCTAATGAATCAGCCAATAAGTGGTTGCATGTAACAACCCCAATTCATCAAGATTTCATTCAATTTGTAACCTTCCTCTTCATGATGTTGGCCGCCACTTTGATGGCTATTCACTCTCCAATTTACTTCCTTGTTGGCAACTATTTGAAGACTCTTTATTCAGCCAAATCACGCACATTTTAGCCGCACATTGATGGCATATAACTCAGCCATTCTATCACATGTTGGCCAACAAAGTATCTGTCAAAGTCAGAAGACTTTCTGTGCAAAGACTTAAAGGTCTCTAAACGTCTTCTGCCATCATCTACAAAAGGAAGATTTTACAGACTTCTTTCCGTATCTTATGGAACATCATACAAGAAAAAGGAATCTCTGAACCTGTTGTGTGTCAGAGCAGTGCTATCTCTGAACACCTACTCTACTCAAGGCAAAACTTTCACAAGTTTATCTCTCAACGTCTACTTTCTCAACGGCTACTTTTCTGATGCTATATATAGCTCAATGAAAAGCCTTGAAAAAAAGAGAGAGTGAGCAATATAGAAAAACCTCATAGAAAGGTGAACCGCTCAAGAAAAGAGGATCAAGAAAGCATGAAAAGTTAAAGAAGCTCTCCAGAAAGAAGAAAAGAAAAGTCCTAGCAAAAAGAGTGAATCGGGCACATTAAGAGAAAATTCTTTCAATCCAAAACACTCTGTTGAAGTTCATTTCCTTGTACTTAGATTTATTCTTTGTATCCTGAGTTATACTCAGTTATCCCTTTGTACAAGAGAACCCGAGTTTAAGTTTCACAGAAACTTAAACTTATCTTATGTTGTAAACATTGTTAAGTTTCTGAGAGCCTGGAGAGGCTTGGAGCAACAAAGAATACTTGTTTTCAGCCTAGAGAGGTTGTGTGTTAAAAGAATACTTGGTTTTCAGCCTGGAGAGGCTGGGTGTTCAAAGAATACTTGGTGTTCAGCCTGGAGAGGTTGTGTGTACAAACAATACTTGGTTTTCAGCCTGGAGAGGCTATGTGTACTAAGAATACTTGATTAGAGACTGGAGAGGCTAGGCGTGCAAAGAATATTTGTATTTGTGTTCAAAAAGTGGAAAATCCAGTGGAGTGTTGCCCTGAGACTGGACGTAGCTCACTGGGTTAGTGGGTGAACCAGGATAAATTTCTGTGGTCAAGTTCTCTCTACCCTTATCTCTTTACATTTTGTTTTAAACTAACCAAGGAGGGTTTTAGAAAAGTTGTTTTATTAATCCACAAAGAAAAAAATCTTTTCCTCATAAGAAAAACGTTTCAAAAGCTTTTATACAACCTTCTGAGTTGCATCAACAAGTAGCTGAACTCCCAGTTTTGGAAGGTTGCTCAAATATTTTCAAATCAGTTTTGCTTGTTAAAAGGTTTCAGAAAAATCTGTAAAGGTTTATAAAACACTATCCAACCCCCCTTCCAGTGTTTCCTGTGGTTCTAACAGTTGGTATCAGAGCTCAACCTCGGGTTGAGCATCTAACAAGTGCTTAGGGAAGAAGATCCAGATGGAAACCTCAACAAGCTATGGTGTCAACATCTTAGAAACTGCATCTGTATCCAGACCACCAATCTTCAACAGAAAAGATTATTCTTTCTGGAAAGAACATATGAAGCTATTCATGGACTCCAATGATCTTGATCTCTAGGATATAGTTACTGATGGTAATTATGTTCCCATGAGAAATGGAATGCCCATTTCCAAAGTTGAGTTTGCTAGGAATATGCACTAGAGACTTATATATTTGTGAACATCCATCACTTGTATCATGTTATTTTATAAAGCCAAACTTATTCTTTTAGAATATAATTATTGTCCTTAGAATAGTAAGCTTAAACTTCATAAGGAATCAAGTAGATGACTTGATCGTGAGAGCTTATGAAGAACTATTCTTAAATAGTCCCTAGTCAATTATCATCTTAGGACAAAGATGCATTTAGATTAGCATGTGAGTTCATTGATGATCACATCTCACAGATCATGTATATGAGATATCATGTGCTCACATAGGTACACATTAATAGTAATGGTGTACTGGACAGACCCACCTTAAGAACGTTGCATGGGTTGTTACATAAGTGTCATGAACGTTTCTTAAAATGATAAATGTTATATGAAGTCCTTCGACCAGAAATCACTACGATTCCTACATGAGGAATTATATGTTTTGAATATCATCAAACGTTGCCTGTAACAGAGTGCTCATAAAGTTGGTATTTGGATATATAATAAATTATGTGGAGGAATGTGAGTGCCCTAGATGGGATTTGTCCCTCCTATGTAACAGGAGTTATATCTGTAGGCTTCTTGATAAAGTGAGACTGCAAAATGCATGGCCATGCTCAGGAGAATAAATATGAGATATTTATTTTCTGTACAGTCTACTTGGGGATCAAGAAAATATAAATTGAACTATACAAGGTTGACACAATCCATGCCCTTGTATTCAATTAGATATTTGGACAAAGGGACAGAGCATATAAATTATTATAATAAAATAGGATTTATCAAAGTTATTGATAATCGTAATATTTGGATAGTGATGTGTTGCTAGATACCGCTCACTATTTATGATATTAAATATAAAAAGGTTTTATTTTAATATTATAACCAAATATTAAAATCATATTGGGTCACACGCATACAACATGCCACTAGGAAAGGATAATAATTCTAATTTAATTTAATTAGAATTATTACATAATGGGCTAGGCCCATAAGTGTGAGGGTTAAGTGAGTGAGGGGGTAAAACCCTAGCCACCTGTCTATAAATAGAGCATAAGATGCACTACCCTGATACACATAAGCAATCGCTTCTTACTTTCTAGGGCTTCAAGCAGAGCTGAGGAGGAAATCCTAGTCCGGCTGTTGGCGTGGATACCAATAGAGACGCGGCTACACTTTCCTCGTTTATAATCCTAATAAGGTACGACCTTTTGTTTCAATACCTTTTGGCCTTGATTCGTGTTTTCGCAAAATGATTATAGCAAGGGAGGGAATCCATTTATTTCCACTGCACCCTGACCACATGCTTGATTCCCTTCAATTGGTATCAGAGCTTTGGTTTACGATTAACACGTTTTGGGCTTTTAATCCTTTGAATATAGTCATATTCTGGTATTATTATTGTTTGTATATCGTACGACGTTTTTGAACGTCGTTTCGGCGCTTCACTCGCGCTGAAGCGCAGGTAAAGCGCATATGAAACGGAGATGAAGCGCAGGCAAAACGAGCGTTGTTTTCTGCGCTGCAAGCTGCGCTATAGCGCAGACTGAAGCGCAGATCTGCGCTACAGCGCAAGCGGAGAGCAGTTTACGAAAGTTACGACTTTTTATTCTGATGCTTGCACTTCAACTGCGCTATAGCGCAGACTGAAGCGCAGGTAAAGCGCAAGCGAAGCGCAGCTTTCAGAATTATGTTATTTTATTCCCTCGTTGATCGTTTTATGAGCGATGCATCTTTTATTGATTGTTTTATAAATGATGTATATATATGTTGTTTATATGTTCTAATGTTGGAGGGTTCCATGGAACATGAAAGAGTTCATGTATTGGGAGTCAAAGGGTTCTATTGTTGAAACCTTGTTTCGACTCAAATATTGGCTGCGATAAACATGCCACTTATCAATTTGCTGACAAGTACGTATTCAAATGATACGAGGGACTCACTGTTTGTGAAGTATTCATTTGATGTGAGACACTTATTGATGATTGGTTGAATGTTTATCAAATCTAATTTTTGTTTCGGGGCGCTGCCCCGATCCCCGCAAGGGGCGGCCTCCCCTTGACCCCCGGTCAGCGGGCCCCCCGTGCTACTCTGTGTAATGTGTTATTTCGTATACGCGTAATCAAACCTCACTATATATATACATCTTATTATATCACGCATTTTACAATCAATGGATGTTGAATTTGCATGATGATTGGTTATGGCCTTAGTTGTTTTAATTTAAATACGACCTGCGCGTCGTGCCTTACCTCTTGACATTCCTCTTGTAATTCTCTTCTCATCTCTATCCCCTCGTATGTTAAACGAGGTTTCTTATTGTTATGTAATGTAACCGGAAAGAGCATAGAGTCAAAGGAGCATGTGGAGATATGTGGATGGAGACTTCAAGATTATATGTGATGTAATTTTGTATTGGATTTTTAGGAGGCCATAACCATATCATGTGTGTTTGTATGAGATGCATGCATGTTTGTTAAATGGTTTAAAAAAGGAATAAAATTAAAGCGATCAAATCCCTCGAAGGGAATGTTAAGTTATGTTTTTCATTCCAATGAATAACACTCGTCAAGGCTAGAATGGATTAAGTGTGGGTTTGCCAAAGCAGGGTACATTTATCTATTTTAGTGAGGGGCGATTATGTTTTTGTTAAATGGTTTAACAAAGGAATGAAAAATGAAGTGATCAAATCCCTCAATACTTATTAAATAGTGGGAGACATATTTATTTAAAGACCTTATTAAATATGTTTGTTATATGATACTTACGTGCATAGCAACAAGCACAACAAGTAAACTTTTATTGCGATCTGTCCTTGAGAAGGACAAACTGTCTAGAATTAACTTTCTAGACTGGTATAGAGACCTAAGGATTGTCCTTAGGCATAACGAAAGGTTGTATGTCCTGGAAGGGCCTATTCCCGAAACACCCGCTGCAAATACTTTGAAAGCTGACAAGGATGCTTTTAGAAAGCATCTGGATGTTGCTCTCGATGTAGGTTGCCTTATGCTTACTACCATGAATGTTGAAAACAACATGAGAACATGGAGACGTACAATATGATTGTACACTTAAAGAGACTTAATCAAGGACAAGCTAGGCTTGAACAATTTGAAGTCTCGTAAGCACTTTATCAATGTAGATTGGCAAAGGGAACCCTTGTTGGTTCTCATGTGCTCAAAGCAATTGGGTACATTGAAAACCTAGAAAGGCTTGGATTCCCATTAGGCCAAGAGTTGGCCACTGATCTTGTCCTGCAATCGTTGCTGGACAACCATAGTCAATTCATCATGACCCATAACATGAATGAATTTGACAAACCACTGCCAGAATTGCTAAGCATGTTAAGAACAACTGAGCAAAACATTAATAAAAGGGGAAGGCCATATTGATGGTCCAACCTGGAAAAGGCAAAGGGTAAGAAGAAGTTCAAGAAGCCATATTTTGAACCAAAGGACAAAGGCAAGGATAAGCCTAATACCTTTGTTTTCGAAGACTATGGGTGGGTTAGTTAAGGAAGGAAAATGTTTCCACTACGGCTAATCAGGACATTAGAGACTGTGTAAAGTACCTAGAGGAGATCAAGAAGAAGGGAAGTGAGACTTTCGCTTCGGTTATCTGTGTTATAGAAGTCAATTTACCTAGTTCTGCATCTTGGGTATTGGATACCGGATGTGGATCTCACATTTGTATGAATGTGAAGGATCTAAATGAAGTAGGTCATTGGCTAAAGGAACCTATTATTTAACTTTGCCAACTGGACCAGTTATTGAACTGGATGATTGTTTTTTGTGAATATTAATTTCCGTTTTCTTATTTTGACAAGAGTGGTTTTTCATTCATAATAAATAACAATAGTTGTTTAATTTATTTGAATGATATTTTATGGTTGTGCAAAGTTGAACAATATGTTCTTGAAGTTCCTATCTATAACATAAGTGCTAAGAGGGTCAAAGACAAGATGATTTGAACCTGGCTTATCTTTGGCATTGTCGCTTAGGGCATGTAAATGAGAAATGCATATCCAAACTCCACCTAGATGGTTATTTGGACCCATTTGATTTTGAATCAATTGAGACATGTGAATCTTGTTTATTAGGGAAGATGTCCAAAACCCCATTCACCGATAAGGTGAGAGGGTCGGTGATCTTCTTGGTCTCATGCATAATGTTGTATGTGGGCCCATGGGCACAATGGCTAGAGGAGGTTTTCAATACTTCATCAATTTTACTGATGATTTCAGTACATATAGATTTGTGTATCTGATGGAACACAAATCCGAATCCTTTGAAGAGTTCAAGGAATTTAAAAATGAAGTATAAAACCAACTTGGCAAGACTATTAAAACACTTCAATAAGATCGAGGTGGAGAATACAGAAGCCAATAATTTGATGACTGTCTAAGAGAGTGTGGGATAACATCTCAACTCACTCCTCCTGGAAGACCTCAATGGAATGGATTTTCAGAAAGGAGAATCGAACTCTATTAGATATGGTTCTATTTATGATTAGTCATACTGATCTCCCTGACTCCTTTTGGGGTAATGCTTTGTTAACAGTAGCCTTCACACTAAACCATGTTCCATCTAAGGCTGTCATAAAGACACCATATGCGATATGGACTGGGAAGCAACCTAGTATGTCCTTTATGAAGATTTGGGGTTGTGAAGCTTATGTGAAACGCTAAGTCTTAGATAAGCTAGGACCCAAATCATATAAATGCTTATTTGTGGGATATGCAAAAGAGACTATGGGTTACTACTTCCATAATCCTAGCAAAGGCAAAGTGTTTGTTGCTAGGACTGCTGTATTCTTAGAGAAGGAATCTGTCTCTAAGAAAATGAGTGGGAGGAAAGTAGAACTTGAAGAAATTCAAGTACCACAGAGTAGCAATGAGCCGGTAATGGAACAAGAGCAGATACCACAAAGTGTTGTCGAGCCACCTGCTCAAGTAGCGCAAGACTTGCGTAGATCAGATAGAATACATCACCAACCTAAGAAATATGGTTTCCTTGTGTCTCAGGAAGGGGATGTAGTGCTAATGGATCAAGGTGAACCAGTGATCTACCAAGAAGCTCTTTTGAATCCAGAATCTGAGAAATGGCTTGATGCCATGAGATCTGAAATGGATTCCATGTACACTAACAAGGTATGGACCTTGATTGAGCCACCCGAAGGGATAAAACCCATAGGGTGCAAGTGGGTTTTCAAGGAAGAAAACTGACATGGGTGGTAGTGTAAGTACCTTTGAAGCACGGTTGGTGGATAAAGGGTTTCACGCAAATTCATAGTATAGACTATGATGAAACCTTTTCCCCAGTTTCCATGCTTAAATCTATTCAAATCTTGCTTGTTGTTGCAACTTACCATGATTATGAAATCTGGCAAGTGGATGTCAAGACAGCTTTCCTAAATGGAAGCCTTCTTGAAGATGTGTATGTGATACAACCTGAAGGTTTTGTTATACCTAAAGGTATATAAATTGCAACGATCCATTTATGGATTAAAGCAAGCCTCTAGAAGCTGAAAGCTTCATTTTGATGAAGCTATAAAACAGTTTGTTTTCATTGAAAATGAAGACAAACCTTGTGTCTACAAAATGGTTAGTGACAACATTTGTGATTTTTTCTGGTTTTGTATGTAGATGACATACTCCTTATAGAAAATGACATTCCTACCCTTCAGTCTGTAAAGACTCGGTTAGGAAATTGTTTTTCTATGAAAGATTTGGGCAAAGCGACCTATGTGTTAGGTATCAGGATCTATAGAGATAGATTTCGAAGATTACTTGGCCTAAGTCAAAGTACATACATAGACAAAGTGTTAAAACGATTTAACGTGCAAGATTCTAAGAAGGGATCTTTGCCTATGTCACATGGTATAAGCCTATCTAAGGCTCATTCTCCTTCCAGTGAAGAAGAGAGAGGTCGCATGAGTAAGATTCCTTATGCATCCTCTATAGGGTCTATCATGTTTGCCATGTTATGTACTCGACCATAAATATCATTCAGCATGACTAGCAAATACCAATCTGATCTTGGTGAAGGTCACTAGAAATCAGTCAAGAACATCCTTAAGTACTTAAGAAGAACTGAGGATTCATTTTTGATGTATGGAGGTGAGGAAGAATTACTTGTAAAGGGTTACATGTATGCTAGCTTCCAAACCGACAATGATGATTGAAGATCGCAATCAGGTTATGTGTTTTGTTTGAATGGTGGCGCTGTGAGCTAGAAGAGTTCGAAGCAAGAAACAGTCGCTGTTACAAACCCATTAAAACCCTTGTGCAGCAGAAGCATGAAGGGCACACTAGATCATTAGGCATAATAGTTATGTCCGAATGTCTCTAGTGCAAGTGGGAGATTGCTAGGAATATGCACTAGAGACTTATATATTTGTGAACATCCATCACTTGTATCATGTTATTTTATAAAGCCAAACTTATTCTTTTAGAATATAATTATTGTCCTTAGAATAGTAAGCTTAAACTTCATAAGGAATCAAGTAGATGACTTGATCGTGAGAGCTTATGAAGAACTATTCTTAAATAGTCCCTAGTCAATTATCATCTTAGGACAAAGATGCATTTAGATTAGCATGTGAGTTCATTGATGATCACATCTCACAGATCATGGATATGAGATATCATGTGCTCGCATAGGTACACATTAAGAGTAATGGTGTACTGGACAGACCCACCTTAAGAACGTTGCATGGGTTGTTACTTGAGTGTCATGAACGTTTCTTAAATTGATAAATGTTATATGAAGTCCTTCGACCTGAAATCACTACGATTCCTACATAAGGAATTATATGTTTTGAATATCATCAAACGTTGCCTGTAACAGGGTGATCATAAAGTTGGTATTTGGATATATAATAAATTATGTGGAGGAATGTGAGTGCCCTAGATGGGATTTGTCCCTCCTATGTAACAGGAGTTATATCTGTAGGCCTCTTGATAAAGTGAGACTGCAAAATGCATGGCCATGCTCAGGAGAATAAATATGAGATATTTATTTTCTGTACCGTCTACTTGGGGATCAAGAAAATATAAATTGAACTATACAAGGCTGACACAATCCATGCCCTTGTATTCAATTAGATATTTGGACAAAGGGACAGAGCATATAAATTATTATAATAAAATAGGATTTATCAAAGTTATTGATAATCGTAATATTTGGATAGTGGTGTGTTGCTAGATATCGCTCACTATTTATGATATTAAATATAAAAAGGTTTTATTTTAATATTATAACCAAATATTAAAATCCTATTGGGTCACACGCATACAACATGCCACTAGGAAAGGATAATAATTCTAATTTAATTTAATTAGAATTATTACATAATGGGCTAGGCCCATAAGTGTGAGGGTTAAGTGAGTGAGGGGATAAAACCCTAGCCACCACTCTATAAATAGAGCATAAGATGCACTACCTAATACACATAAGCAATCGCTTCTTACTTTCTAAGGTTTCTAGCAGAGCTGAGGAGGGAATCCTAGTCCGGCTGTTGGCGTGGATACCAATAGAGACGCGACTACACTTGCCTTGCTTATAATCCTAATAAGGTACGACCTTTCGTTTCAATACCTTTTGGCCTTGATTCGTGTTTTCGCAAAACGATTATAACAAGGGAGGGAATCCATTTATTTCCGCTGCACCCTGACCACATGCTTGATTCCCTTCAGAGTTGTCCCATGAGCAAAAACTTAAAGTTCAACTAAATGCTCAAGCCAAACTCTACTTGATTTGTTCTCTGAACAAGTGTCAGTATGACATGGTTAAGGGATTCTACTTTGCCAAGGAAATACGGGATTGGCTAGCCTCATATGCTTATAATGGAGATGAAGATTTTGAGCTATCAGAAGAATAATCCACTGAAGGTGAAGAAGATTCATCAGAAGAAGAGAGTCTATGCTTCATGGCAAATCAATCAGAAGAGTGTGACTCTATGGTAACATCCTTAACTCTTCTTGATGAATATGATGATTTAGTTGATGGAACTAAGGAACTCTTCAAGAAGTATAAGAAGCTTTCTAGTGCCTATACTGCTGCATGCACTAAAAATAAGGATTTTGAAAAAGAAAACCTTATACTTAAAGAAGAGCTTCTGAAGTAAGAGAATAATAAGCTCAAAAGTCTACTTGAAGAAAAACAAGGTCTTCAAGGACAGATTTTAGAACTTGCTAAAGACATGGCCAACTTTACTGAAGGAACTAATAATCTTGATAGATTATTGAAAACTCAGAAAAGATTAAATGATAAAAGAGGCTTAGGAATCTCTGGAAAACCATCATTTAAAACATTAAATTCTGATAAGCCTAAAAAGGAAAAGAAAAAGGTAGATGGGTGTCCTCACTGTGACAAACATAGATTATTCAAATCTGAATGTAAGCAAAATGAGGAACCTATTCCCGTAACTAACCCTGGTGGACCCAAGAAAGTATAGGTACCAAAATCTCTTATTGTTGCTTATGCAGATATTTTAAATAAAAATCCAAAGAAGGCAACATAAGAAATGGATGGAAGGAACTCTCAGTAAGAAGAAAAATTCATGCTTCAAGAGCCTTCGTCTTAAGCTGCTAAAGCAAACTATATCATTAATGAAGCAATGTTGAGTCTCAACAGATAGACATCTTCTAAATCCTTAAGTATCTCTGCTGGTAAAATTGTTAATATTTCAGCATTAATTCATGCTTTAGTGAAAATATTTATTTTTGTGTGATATATTATATGCATGTATTTTTTTTAGCATCAAAATTTATTGCAATTTTTTTGGCGTAGTTATTATATTATTTTTGCTAAAAATAATACTTTATTAACCGGAGATTTGAAAAGTCATAATTTCAAAAGTTTTTGAAAACTGTAAGCAATGATGTCATGGATATTTAAAAGAGATGGCTTTTCACCTATCTGCCACACGATGCACATATTCCCAAGTCAGCGCTGCCTGTAACCGCTATCATTAAAGGCTATCTGAGTTCATCTGAGTCTATTTATAGAAGATGTGGAAAGTTGTTCAAAGATCACTTTTGCTCTCTGCATCTCTCTACTTTCTCCGAGTTGTCATATCCTTTTGCAACCTAAACTGGAAAGACTCATCTCTCCTTCCCTTTATAATGGCGTCCTCTGCTACCATCTTTCAAACACAAGTTGTGGACTTCAAAAGCCTTGCTGAGGAAGGCTACGATATTACTGACCTTTTCGAAAGTGCTGGGTGGCTATCCTTCTTCGAAGTCATCGACTGCAAATGGCATGAAGCCAGTGTTCAGGAGTTCTGGAACACTGTGAAGATGGTGGAGGAAAACAAAAGAATTTTTCTGAGGGCCCAAGTAAAGGGTCAAGAAATCATTGTCAACACTGCCATTCTGGAGAAGGTGTTGGGCGTCAAGGCTGACGGTGCCATGTTCTCTTCTAGTTGGGAACCTTTAAATGGTGGTGCTGGAAAGTTCAACAAGCTGATCTACGGTGAGAACGGGTATGTAAAGGATATTTCGAACGTCCTCTTCACCATTCTGAAGTGTTGCGTGATTCCAAGTGCAGGGGATAATCACACCTCCGAGATGGAGAGGTTCTGTGTTATCAACCTTCTGGAGAGGAAGAAGATTAATCTTCCTTGGATCGTTCTATTCGGAATGATAAGAAGGGAAAGGGACTATGCTAAAATCCTGCCCCACAATACCATAATCATGAAGCTTCTCCAGCTTCACAATGTTCACATTGAACACCTGTATGACCACAGGCGTCCTAGTATCTTCAAGGTTGGTGGTCAAAATACAATATTATATTATGCAATTGAAAGAAGACCAACCTTGGAGCATGATGAAGTCAAAAGGATGAAGATGGAGAACATCATCCTTCGCAAGGACTTGGAGAGGACAAAGACGACATTACTGAAGTTGCGAGAAGATATGGGAATTGAAGAAGAAGATGAACTCAGTGATATCCAGTCTTTTAAATAATCTTTGTAAAAAATGATTATAATTTCTTTTCTTTTTATATATGTTTTAAACATTTGCTGAGCTCTGTTCTGACTGTTGGTTGGCTCTTGCTTCTGCTATCTGTTCAACTGTTGCATCAGGAAACTTTCTCTTCTTGTTGAGCAGGTCCAACATGAATTGCTCCATGGCCTCCAACATTGGGATGTTGATTTGCACTATTTTTTTACTCTTCATGAAGGCTGCAAATAGCATGTTCATATCTTTCATGGAGGGATTCTTTAGATATGGTAATTCCCTGTCTTGCAGTGCATGTGTGAACTCTTCTTTTTCTTCTTCTTTTTCTTCTTCTTTATTTTCTTCAGCAGCTTCTTCTGATTTCCTTTCTTCATGAAAGTCTGGATAAGAGAAGTAACCATTGAGATGGTTACCTCCGCAAAAATCACAAATTAATTGTGGTGACTGGCCAGGATAAGAGTGAACTTTCTGCGGTGGCTGAGAAAGACTGTCTAGCTGCTTTTTGAGTGCTTCTAATGACTGCTTCAACCTCTTATTTTCTGCCCTGAGTTCATCTTCAAAAGTTTGCTTATGGGATGAAACAGCATATTGTTGCCACCCAAAATTTTGATCCTGGTAACTTCTCCAATCCTGTGAAAAATTGTTAGAATAATTGTTGTAATTAGAGAAGTTACCTTGAATTGATGTGTGGGAGAAATATTTTAGCTCTTCCTGCCTAACATAATCTCCAAGGGTTCTTCTCGGTGGATTTTGATAATCTCCAAGCGTTCTTCTTGGTGGATTTTGCCATTCAGAAGCCATTAAACATTTATTTCACTTGGGGTGGTTGAACAGAGAGTGTTGAAATTGTCTCCTTAAGCTTAGCCTTGCCCCTTTTTCTGTTACCTGTCCTCCCAAGGATCTCAAACAAATGTTAGCTCAGGAGAAAGGAACGAAAATTATTATCTTTTTTTAATAATAATTTTTTTATTTATTTTTTAAAATAAAAAGTTTTTTATTTTTTTTTTAAAATGAAAATAATAAAAATATTTTTATAAAAAAAATCCTAAAATCCTAAGATAAAACTTGATAATTCGACCTCCCAAGGTTATACAAATTGAAACACCGTTCCCCAGCAACAGCGCCAAAAATACTTGATGATGTTCTGGCAAGCGTACCAAAATATCAGCAGTATAATAGTAAGTATAAGATATCGTATCCGCAGGGAGTGGTTCACTTCGTATGATTTCAGTGGTCGAATTAGCAAATGAGAAATTGTTTAAAAGAGTGATTGTGGTGCAGAATAATAAAAGTAAACAATGAACAATAAAATTGAGATGAGATAGAATTACTTGGACTAGGATTGGATTTCGCTTCTTCGCACCCCTCTTGTATGTGAATCTCTCCTTTTAATTATAAACTTGCTAATACTTTTACCTTATCTTTTGCTTAATTATATTATCTATAAGGCATCCATTGGTAGCCATTACCTAGGACATTCCCCTATATTACTATAACTAGGCGCCAATTATATTATAAGGCATCCATTGGTAGCCATTACCCAGGACATTCCCCTATATTACTATAACTGGGCTATCAATTTAATCATACGTTCCTATAGAATGCCTATGAAGGGGTGTCACTCACCAAAACACTTCAATCCTCGAGATAGAACTATATTCCTTTATGATTAAATGAGTACTTTTAGCAATCGGAGGTTAGGTTCCCTATGTCTAGGCTCCCCTAAACTCTAATACCAGCCAGAAATCTCATTCTCGATGTATCTTGATCACTAGCCTACGACTCTGGCGCACGCGCGGAAGTAATGCATTAAGAACAGCATAAAAGTACCGATATAAATAAAAACAGGGATTTATAATTAAAAACAAGAGAATTCACATACACTTGGGGATTGAATCCACTACATCCAACCCTACTGGAGAGCTTAGCTACTCATGGTAGCCATTACAAACCACTGAAGAATCTGTCACCTTCTTCAATCCTTATGCTTCTATCCTCAATTCTACGCTCCGCTGGGGTCTCGACGACCTACTCTGATCTTTGCAAAAGGTTCTATTTATAGACTAAGGAAAACCTAATCTAAATCTGGAAAAGATCAATCTGTTATTTGAATTTAAAAAGCTGATTCACGAGCTGGGCTTCACCTGTGCTAAGCACAGATGAAGCTTGTCTTTCAGTAAGCTGCGCTTCACCTGCGCTAAGCGCAGGTGAAGCGTGAAACATGTTGTAGACTTTCTCCAATTCCTCATTTATCCACTTGATCTCTTTCTGATTTTGCCTTTGCTTGATTGGTTTCCCTTGTTTCCCCTTTTTGGCTTGATTTTGTATTTATTTGAGCTTGAATTCAAATTGGGGAAAGTTATCCACATGATCCTTTGTTTAAATGGTTGCTGATCTTATCTTTATTTTATGCTCATTTAAACTTCAAATCTGCGAACAATCTCCCCATTTAATGTTATTTTCTCTTCTATTTCAAATCTTCCATAAATCTGCATAAATTAACAGATTTCTAATCAAAATAGCATCAAATTCAAATTCTAACCAAATAATTACAATTATCACAATTATTCACAAAAAGGGATTTATTTTGGGGCATAAATTAATATTTTAGCCTTCATAAGTGTAATAAAAACAAGGAAAATAACGCCTAATTTACACTTATCATGCAGGAAAATACTATCATAAACATACTAAAACTGCTTGTGCCAAACGATCTGATGATAGCTTACAGTGAACCTGTTGAAACATGCTTGAAGCAACCTTCTGAAGAAAGAATACTTTGAACCCGCTGATCTAGAGCAACATGCTGAAGTTATGCAACCTTATGAAAGAAGAACTTTCTGAAAGAAAGGAACCTGCTGAAAGTATGTGCATACTGAATTTGTTCTTGCTGAACACATACTCTCTGAACTATCACTTGATGACGTGGATATTTGAGCTCACTGAAACGAAGAACTCTCTGAAATGCTTGAATCTGCTGAAGACTCTCTCAACCCTCTGATGATGTATACCATTCTTTAAGCTGAGAAGTCTTACTGAATTTGTGCAACAAAGTATCTGTCAAAGTCAGAAGACTTTCTGCGCAAAGACTTAAAGGTCTCTAAACGTCTTCTCCCATCATCTACAAAAGGAAGCTTTTACAGACTTCTTTCCGCATCTTATGGAACATCATACAAGAAAAAGGAATCTTTGAACCTGTTGTGTGTCAGAGCAGTGATATCTCTAAACACCTACTCGACTCAAGACAAAGACTTTCACAAGTTTATCTCTCACGTCTACTTTCTCAACGGCTACTTTTCCGATGCTATATATAACTCAATGAAAAGCCTTGAAAAAAAGAGAGAGCGAGCAATATAGAAAAACCTCACAGAAAGGTGAACCGCTCAAGAAAAGAGGATCAAGAAAGCATGAAAAGTTAAAAAAGCTCTCCAGAAAGAAGAGAAGAAAAGTCCTAGCAAAAAGAGTGAATCGGACACATTAAGAGAAAATCCTTTCAAGCCAAAACACTCTGTTGAAGTTTATTTCCTTGTACTTAGATTTATTCTTTGTATCCTGAGTTATACTCAGTTATCCCTTTGTACAAGAGAACCTGAGTTTAAGTTTCTCAGAAACTTAAACTTATCTTATGTTGTAAACACTGTTAAGTGTCTAAGAGCCTGGAGAGGCTTGAAGGAACAAAGAATACTTGTTTTCAGCCTGGAGAGGTTGTGTGTTAAAAGAATACTTGGTTTTCATCCTGGAGATACTGGGTGTTCAAAGAATACTTGGTGTTTAGCCTAGAGAGGTTGTGTGTACAAAGAATACTTGGTTTTCATCCTGGAGATGTTGTGTGTGCAAAGAATACTTGATTAGAGCCCGGAGAGGCTAGGTGTGCAAAGAATACTTGTATCTGTGTTCAGATAGTGGAAAATCTAGTGAAGTGTTGTCCTGGGACTGGACGTAGCTTACTGGGTTAGTGGGTGAACCAGGATAAATTTTTGTGGTCAAGTTCTATCTACCCTTATCTCTTTACATTCCGTTTTAAACTAACCAAGGGGGGTTTTAGAAAAGTTGTTTTATTAATCCACGCAGAAAACAATCTTTTCTTCACAAGAAAAACGTTTCAAAAGCTTTTATCCAATCTGAGTTGCATCAGCAAGTAGCTAAACTCCCAGTTTCGGAAGGTTGCTCAAATATTTTCAAATCAGCTTTGCTTGTTAAAAGGTTTTCAGAAAAATCTGTAAAGGTTTATAAAACGTTATTCAACCCCCCTTCTAGTGTTTTTTGTGGTTCTAACACTGACATGAAAAAATTTATCCCATAAATTTCTCTCAATCCTTAACTGGTTGGATTCAAACAAGTCGAGATTAATTTTTCTTTCTAGAATTTAATGTTTAATGTAAAACCTTCTCTTTTCTGACTGATTGGAGTGATGCATCCAATTGTTGATATCCCAGGTTCTTTTTTTTAAAAAAAAAATATTTAGTGATATCTGAAGATCATGTCTCGAACCATGAAATGGGTCGTTGAGAGATTTTCATTTCATCACATTGTTCATCCTCTGTAAATAAATTTGAAAGCAAAGTTTTTCTTTCTGTCAAGTTTATCACTCTCTTACCTTATATCTTACCCACTATCCAACACCAAGGCCAAGTCTCTCCGCCCCTTTCTCCAAAAAGTGACTATACCTTGTCCTTGAACTTAGGGTCACACCCTTTCTGCCCCTTTCTTAATTTTTTCCAAGCGACGAGCCAAACTTGCTGTAAGTTTCTATTCTAATTCTTTTACCATTTTTCTTTGTTGTTCTATTAATTATAAACATAGTGGTGCCAACAGTTTGGCCACCTTGTAAAATTTTTGCGTTTATGAGAAGGGCTTTGGCTATAACTTCTGTTTACATTTTAATATCTTGCTAAGCAAATGAAAAATGTGAATAGTGGAATATCACAGTCCATGCTATATAGTGCCCTTCAAATGCAGGGATGGGGGAGAAGGGGCTGGGGTAAGAGACCAGGTAAGAGATGAGTGTGAGATACAGGACGAGGGAGAAGGGGGTGGGTGGTTTTGGGGAGGGGAGAAGATGAAGTGGAGGAGAAGAGGTAGAGCGACGAAGTGGGGGGAATAGTTGTTTCTTTAATTTCGGGCAGTTTAAGACCGCTAGAAATGAGCTAATCGAAATTTAGGAATGAAAAAATGTGTCACATCAACAATTGACACACGTCAATTTAGGAGAGGGACTAAAAGCAAACAAAAATATTTTGGGAGGAAGTTTTATAAAAAAAATTTATAGGAACAATAAGCAAAACACGCTTATTTTACAGAGATCAAAAACATATTTTACCTTACTTTTATATAGCATTTTCTATTTTCATTTCTTATTTTTAGTTTAAATTATAAACAAATGTTAATTTGTTTTTCATTTTATTTTCTGATTTTAAAATTTTGTCCAATAGACAAAGAAACTAATACAAAATTATTTTTATTGTTTTCTATACAAATCTTTGAAAACAGGAAAATTAAATGTACACAGGCTGATATTTGATCACTAAAATTGAAAATAATGATGTAATTAAAACTAAAAAATAATAAAATAAAAATAGAAAATGTTTTTCAAAAATAAACTTGTATAAAACTTTGTGGATATATTGTTTGATCAGGGCCGGCCAAGGGTAAGGCTGCTCAAGCCCTTGCTTTAGGCCCCCAATTGTTAGTAACATTATTTATACAAAAAATAAAAAATTATTATAATTAGGCATAGTTCATTAGTTTATAAATTGATTTTCCTCCTCAATAGTTGATGGTTCAATCATTGCTAAATGAATTTTAACTTTTAAAGCCTCTTTCTTTCACTTCATGTATTTAAAAAGGCTCCAAAATAAAAGTTTACTTGAGACTTCACTAAATATTAGGCGATATTGGGCTGCCTGTGTTTGATGTTGACACTGTCCAAGCTCCATACTTTGAAGATTCGATTGGAATTTGTCTGGAAAGGTCAACCTTTTGATTCATATATGATCTCATTGCAACCCTCAGAATTGTGGCGTTTTGCTAAGATTAAAGGCTAAACCCAATTGAACTTGTGCCAATGATCACGAACTTTCTTGCTCCAAGAACAATAAGTTGAACTTAAACATGATATTCACCCACCCTTGCCACTTTTTTTTTTCTCTTGTATAAATCACATGTATCCCTCACTGCCTCACCGGAGTCAATCCTGTTTGGGTTGGTGGGTCTAGCTCTTCCGGCAGGAGTTTTTTTTTATATCCACAAGATTTAAACCAAAAACTTTTTTTTAAGGAGAATAAATATGTATTACTTGAACCAACCTGTTTGTGCACTGTTGCCACTTTGCTATCAACAGGAACAACACTGAAAATAATATAATAAATATAAGCCGAATATAAAGCAAATATATTGTGTTGCAGCAAATATAGGGTGTTTTAGTAGATACCTGAACAATAAGATAGGACAATTCCATAATATGAAGCTTGTTCCTATTGGACCAATTTCTTGTTGATTCGTATCATGGGAATGTGAGCAATTTTGGACCAATCTTCAGATTTCTTTCCTTTACATCTTTCTTCAAGTCTTGGACATTTCATGATATGAAGAGCAGAAATTGAAGAAGGAAGGTTTGCCGGCATACACTGAACTTTTGGGCAGCATGCAATCCCCAGAGTCTCTAGAGAGGCCAATTGCTGAAGGCTGTCCCCATCTAGATACTTCAAATTCCAAAGTGCAAGGATATGAAAGGATGTTAGAGTGGATGGCAGCAACTCTCTTTCAGGAAAGGATTCCCCATCTTGACATGTATCTGCAATAGCAAAGCTTTGAAGAGAGGGAAGTCTTTGCAAATCCCAGTTTTTTCTGTTGGTAAACAGTTTAGCACAATGAAAGATCTCAAGTACATTCAGACTATCTGGCAAGCCTCCCTCTGAAAATGATTCAAGTTCTGGACACTCTTTTAAGTTCAATGTCATGAGGGATGGGAGCAGCTCCTTCATTTGCCAAGGAAGGAACTTCAAATTCATACATTTTTCCAAATGTAAATTTGTCAAATTTGGAGCAGGGAGTCCACCTTCAGGGAAAGATACAAAATTAGGACAATCACATATCTTTAAGGAATTCAGAGATTGAAGATGTTGCACATGCACCCTGGAAACTACAAGAGACTCTAGAGTCTGACATCCTTGTATTTCAAGGTGGACCATCTTTGGAAACAAGTCCATTATGAAAGACCTCAGGGAATTACAGCTCCATTTGATGCATAAGATCTCAAGATATACAAAGCATTGGTTCATAGGAAACTCAATTTTCTCACAGTTAGTAATGTTAAGTGATTTTAATGTGTTTGCAATTCCATTACTAGGGAGCTGCCTTATGAGAGGACAACTTGAGATGCTCAATTTTTCAATGTAAGAACTTCTGTTGTCTATTCCCTCAAATAGTGACTCTACTGCATTATAGCTTCTGATTGTCAGGTTCAATAATTGAGGCAGTGGCCTTTGGATTGAAACCTTCTCACAACATTCTAATTGCAATTCACAGATTGTTGGGGGAACTGCAACCACAAGCTGTTGACAATTTGTAATCACAATCTTTTCTAGAGCAGGTAGTTTTTGGATCAAGTTCAAGCCCTTTAGTTTAGGACAATTTTTTATATAAAGTTGTTTAAGACAAGGAAATGATCCATATTCATCTTCCTTCTCTTCCTCCTCAAAAGGAAGCCATTCTTTCCATTGTGGCATGTTCTCAAAACGCAGAGTCTCAAGGCACCTAAATGGTACAGTATTGTGTCTCTGAGATCGCTTTGCTTCCATAGAAAAATTGTTGTAAAACACACCATCAATATGAGTGACAATCATGAACCCCACCAATGAGAGGGCTTTCAAGGAAGGCAATTGCCCCAGTGTTGGCAAAGAAAGACAATTTACACAATCATACAGGCCAACAGATACTAACTTTGAGAACTGAAAATCTCCTAACCAGGCTGGGAATGAAGTACTACCATAATTTCTAATGGTAAGTTTTTCCAAGGTCTTAGGAGGCTCCAACCAATGCAATACACTTCTAACATTTTTTGAATCATCTGCATTTTTGCTCCAACTCAACATTAACTCATTAAGTTTCATATTTCCCAACAAATTAGCCTTCATATCATTAGGTGGATCAATGACATTTTGGAGATTTGAAATAGAGATCTTTCCCTTAAGAGAAGGAAAATTCTTCAGCTCTTCAATGCCTGACCCTTGTCCACTGCCCAGAACAAATCCAGTTAAGGTTTGAAGATTTGTCAAACTACCCATATGAGGTGGCATTTCATTTAAGTTTGTTCCCCTAATATCCAAGCACCTTAAGTTGGTTAGCTCTCCCATTTTGAGAGGCAATTCAGTAAGATAAACACAGTTTATCAACAACAAAGTCTGCAAATTATACAGAGAACTTGTGGACTCAGGTAACTTGGAGATTGGAGTGAAACTGAGGTCTAGATATCTTAAATGTATCAAGTCACCCAAGAAATCAGGTAAGGCTGTCAAATTACCACAGTGTGAGAAAGAAAGGACCCTTAAACTTGTGTGATTTGATATTAAGCTGCCCACAGCATCATAGTTCAGACATCTTGGCCATGACAAAACTTGTGATGGAAGAAAAGTCCGTAGGTTTTGACATGTAGCTGTAATCTTCTCCAAATCATCAAACTGAAGCTTTGAATATGACAAATGGCGAGTTCTTTTTGACAGATGACTATTCTTCTCTCCCTCCAATCTGAATGAGAACTCTCCTGAGACAAATTCAGCTAAATCAACAATGAGATCATGCATGATAAAGCGTTTCCTACTTGAATTAAGAAAGAATGATCTTGATGCTAGATCATTAAAGTATTCAGTACCAAGTTCTTCCACATTTCCACTTCTTTTGGGATGTGGTAGAAGATCTTCTGCTATCCACAAGCGCACTAGTTCCTTTCTTCTAAATTGGTAGTATTTAGGAAATATGGAGCAATAAGCAAAACAACGCTTAAGAGTTGAGGGAAGATAGTAATAGCTCAACATGAGAGCTGGAAGAATATTGATCCTATCATTTGGAAAGTCCCATATTTTACTTTCCAGAACCTTCACCCATTCTCTTATATCTACTTTGGAACGCAAGAGACCCCCAAGGGCTTTTGCTGCCAATGGTAGTCCCCTGCATTTTTTCACTATCTTTCTGCCAATATCTTCCAACTCGGTACTTTTTATGAACCTTCCCCCATCAAATGCATGCTCAGAAAACAGCAACCAACAATCATCATGTGCTAGTGGTTTTAAATGGTAACTTTGAATTGGAAAAGTAAGCATAGCTGACATAGCTGATGCAACATTTTCATTGCGGGTTGTTACTAGGACACAACTTCCTTGAGCTCCAAATTCAAATGGACGCATTAAAATCTCCCACATGGCACAACTTTCGTTCCAAACATCATCTAAAACAATTAAAAATCTCTTGTTATGAAGGAACTCTTTCAACTTAATCTGCTGTAAGTTAAGATCCATTGCATCACTTGTTAAAGGGATTGCTTCCAGAATGGTCTTGGTCAATTTGAAGACATCAAATTCTTGGTTAACACAAACCCATGCTTTGATGTCAAAATGTTGCTTTACTTTTTCATCATTGTATACAAGTTGAGCAAGAGTGGTCTTCCCAACTCCTCCCATACCAACTATGGGTAAGACACATATCTTATCATTACCATAACTTGACACTGAAAGCAAAAGATTGATAACATTGTCCTTATCAACATTTCTTCCATAGATAGAAGATTTTCCTGCTAAAGAAGTTGTTTGAAGTTTTCTAGATGGTATCTGATGGACACCTTCCCTCAAACCCAAGACATCCTTTTGATGCACAAGAGTTTCTAATTTATCTATAATGTTCTCCATCCTTTCACTAAAACTACCAAGTGAAGAGTAACATACCTTGCTTGTGCTGCTACTCCATAACACACCTTCCAGTAGTTTCTGCCTTGAAGGTGAAGCATTGATCTTATCCAAAAGGTCTTCTGCTTGAAACATGGCATCCTTGAGATCATTCAGCCATTCCCTTATGTGCAAATCTTGAGTCTGCTTCTCCTCAGCATGGTTGACCAGAGCATCAACAGACCGTAATGTTATCTTCAACTTGTGTAGCAGGTTAGGACCATTGTCATGTTTTATTCCTCTAATGAAGTCTAGCATCTCACGAGTGGCCATCCTCTCAAACATGGTTTGGACCAAAGCAGAGAGAAAAGCCCCTCCTACCAATTCAGCTGCCATGATCTTTTTTTTCTTTCTTGATGATGGAACTTGGAAGTGGAATGATGATATGGTATACAAAGAGAGCAGTAATAAATGACAGAATTCAAGGTCGTGGGCTTCAATATACTAGTATGTGAACTGTGTGCTGTAACTAATAGCTGTTGAGTTGACACCAATAAATAAGTCATGTTGACTTGGCGTATTAGGCGGAGTGGCGGACACTTTCATGCATGCCGAATTGCCGGCCTGAGCTATGAAGATTAAAAATATGATTTTGCATCTTCAATGACGAATATTATATAAGCAGTTCAACTGGGAAGTAGTAGTAATATATTTGACTCTTGAGGTCAGAAATTATTTGTTGATACGAAAATGTTTTTTCCACACCTATTTGCCTACACTTCCCGCACACTTGCATCCACGTAGGCTTGTAATATGACATGGAAAGAAGGAAGTGGACGACAGCTAATAGAAAGAAAGAGCGCGAAATACTTCTCCCAAAATTGAAACCTATTACCCCTAAAATTGAACAATCCTGATATCCCCAAAATTGAAACCCATTGCCCCAATGCTACTGACAGAGGTTCCCACAAGAGAAATAACACAAGGAAGAAACAATCGCGATATCCCCAAAATTGAAATCCATACTCAAATCGAAGAAAAGTGAAAACAAAAAAGCAGATGACGAAATGCAAGTTTTTGAACGATGACGGAACCAAGCATAGACGGAGTGGAGGCCACCGCGTTAGGGAGGAAGAGGAAAGCGTTGTTGGGAAGAATATAATCGAGGCCACCACACTTAATCATCAGTAAAGAGAAAAAGCGGAAACATGCGTCCAGTTGGCGACGGGGATCCAGTGGAGGTATGCTTCTGGACTTTAATGTCCGTATGCTATTTGGTTTCTTTGAATGTTAAAGACATGCGTAAATAACAGGAATGGTGATGTTGGGTTTGCCCTGTACAATGAATATTGCTTAGGATTTATTAGATGATTTGCAATTGAAGGGGTTAGATGATTTTCTTGGCACCGAACTTGCTTTTGTTATAATAGTAATTAGAAAATCAGTTATTATGGATGTTATTGGTGGGTGGCATGATGAATATTGATGTGTTTTAGATTTGAGTATGGTGTTGCCAACAACCATGAAAAAGTATAATTATTAAGTGAAAAATGTTCGTTCACTAATGATTGAGATAAGATGAATGGTATTTGGTGTTCACATATAATTTTTAAGTGAAAAATCTTTGTTAACGAATGATTGAGATTAGATGAATGGTATTTGGTGTTCACATGGGTTATTGAGGTGAGTAGTGGTTTATGAAGAAGTGAATCGTAGGCTTGTTTGACAAGCAGTGAGACCTGACTTATTAACCAAGTAACCAACTTGATTAACCAAAACAAGTAACATTATTAACCAGTTTGTAACAGGAACTAGTGAGTGACAGTACAATTACAGGGCCATGAAGAGCAGTTTTGGTAATTATAAGAACTGTAGGAGAAAAACATGTAGAAGACCTAATATGCAAGTCACAAATATAAAATCATTAGGGTGGTATTTAAGGGGATTTAATTTGAAAAAAAATCTGAAAAGTTATGGTTGTCCTTGTAATGTTTATGAAGAGGAATTGTTGACTCTGAAGCAAGCAATACAAAGTGCGGATGCTAATAACATGTCACAGGATGGAGGTAGAAGAAGTGACGAAGAAGAGTTGGAGGGTGATTTTATAGATATGGAGGGACCAAGTGTTGCCTTTGGTTCTAAATGTAACCCTCTGCAACTTATGCCATTAAAATTAAGTGTTATTGAAAAATTCTTTTTTTGTGTTGTTGACTGATGTTTTAATGTAAGTTTTGCAGATGATATACAAATGGAACCTAATTTGGAGGACACAAAGAAGCATGAAGGATCAAACATCTACATGAGAGTGAAAGGGCAACCAAGGAAGCGTGTGGTTAGTGCAAGAGTTAGAAGCCCGTGGATGACATACTCTAGGAAAAGAAAGAAACAGGACCTTTAGGGAAGGTTTAAGACAATACATAGAATGCATAGATCTTTTGGAGTGATATACACTTGTTATAATTTGAACCCTTGGTAATTTATTTTTCTTTTTGGCATACGGGTCTGGTTGTACAAAAAGAAATGGGGCAAGAAATGAGACCAGGATTGTTATATCTTAACCAACTGTGTATAGGTTATGTGGATGTATTTGGCTTCGGTATTTATCATTTTTGGTCAAAAACAGGTGAAGCATGGAGAAGACAACTTCTGAAATTGGAAAGGACATACAAAATGTTGCATTAGTCATATTTTGGCATATTAGTTAATAGGATTGCATCTGAAAGAGTCTTGATAGAACTCCTTGTAATGAACAGTCAATTCTAATGCAATTAACTATATTTATTACTGCATTAACCATTTATGTTGACGAAAGCAAACACATTAAATTTGTTGATTTCATGCAATTAAATATTGCCTACGATGTTTGTGACAATAGATTGATAATGTTCATTTACATGCTGTCAAACAGTGGTTAATGAGTTATGTAGGACATGTTAATATATTGCAGAAAATGGTGAAAATCAGAAGAAACGTGGGCAAACAAATTATGTGCACATGTGGTTAATGAGTTCAGGAACATGGGTTAAAAAGGTAATGAATGTGGTTAAATCTATTAGATTAACATCCTTGTGGTTAAAACTTTGGAGATGAGATGATTCCTCACATGGAAGAATTGTTAACAAATGAACTACTAATTGTGACTGATTTAAAAAACCTTAGTGATTGAAGTACACCTTTGGGAAATGTTCATTTCCATCTTATCAAACACTGTTTAATGACTTATGTAGGACTGGTTAATATATTTCAGAAAATGGTGAAAACCAGAAGAAAAGTGGGGAAGCAAATTCTGTGCACAGGTGGTTAATGAGTTCAGGAACTTAGGTTAAAAAGGTAATGAATGTGTTTAAATCCATTAGATTACCATCCTTGTGATTAAAACTTTGGAGATGAGATGATGGAAGTATTGTTAACAAATGAACTACTAATTGTGAGTGATTTAAAAAAACCTTAGTGATTGAAGTACACCTTTGGGAAATGTTCATTTACATCCTATCAAACACTAGTTAATGACTTATGTAGGACCGGTTAATAGATTTCAGAAAATGGTGAAAACCAACAGAAAAAGTGGGCAATCAAATTATGTGAACATGTGGTTAATGAGTTCGGGAAGTGAGGTGAAAAAAGTCATGAACGTGGTTAAATCCATAAGATTGACATCGTTGTGGTTAAAAATTGAATATGAGATGATTACACACAGGGTAGTAATGTTAATAAATGAACTACTTGTTGTGAGTGATTTAAAAAACCTTAGTGAGTGAATGACACCTTTGGGCAATGTTCATTTACATCCTGTCAAACACTGGTTAATCACTTATGTAGGACTGGTTAATAGAGTGCAGAAAATGGTGAAAACCAACAGAAAAGTGGGCAAGCAAATTCTTTGAACATGTGGTTAATGAGTTCGAGAACTGAGGTGCAAAATGTCATTAATATGGTTAAATCCATAAGATTGACATCGTTGTGGTTAAAAGTTGAATATGAGATGATTACTCACAGGGTAGTAGTGTTAAGAAATGAACTACTTGTTGTGAGTGATTTAAAAAACCTTAGTGAGTGAATGACACATTTGGGCAATGTTCATTTACATCCTGTGAATCGGTGGTTAATGACTTATGTAGGACTGGTTAATAGAGTGCAGAAAATGGTGAAATCCAACAGGAAAGTGGCCAAGTAAATTCTGTGAACATGTGGTTAATGAGTTCGGGAACAAAGGTTAAAAATGTAATGAATGTGGTTAAATCCATAAAATGAACATAATTGTGGTTAAAAGTTTGAAAATGAGATTATTCCTCACAAGGAAGTAGTGTTAACAAATGAACTATTTATTGTGAGTGATTTAAATAACCTAGTGAGTGAAGGATATCTTTGGGCAATGTTCATTTACATCCTGTCAAACATTGGTTAATGACATATTTAGGACTGGTTAATAGATTGAAGAAAATGGTGAAAACTAACAGAAATGTGGGCAAGCAAATTCTATGAATAGGTGGTTAATGATTTGGGAAACACATGTCAAAAATGTAATTAATGTGGTTAAATCGATAACATTATCATCGTTGTGGTTAAAAGTTTGAAGATGAGATGATTCCTCACAGGGAAGTAGTGTTAACAAATGAACTACTTATTGTGACTGATTTAAAAAACTTTAGTGATTGAAGTACACCTTTGGGCAATGTTCATTTACATCCTGTCAAACATTGGTTAATGACTTATTTAGGACTGGTTAATAGATTTCAGAAAATGGTAAAAACCAACAGAAAAGTGGGCAAGCAAATTCTGTGAACATGTGGTTAATGAGTTCGGGAACTGTGGTGAAAAATTTCATGAATGTGGTTAAATCCATAAGATTGACATCGTTGTGATTAAAACTTCACAAATGATAATAAAAGTACACTGCTTGTCTTAATTATAATGTCAATCAAAAATAATTTACACACTAAACACCCAATAATTTATATGTAGAAGATGAACTTGTATTATGATGGCAGTGTGAAACTTGAACACGGGTTGTCAAAAAAACACAGGCTGTCAAAGGATTAAAATGGGTGTGTCTGTGGTTGTCCATTGATTCACAATCTCCAAGGATGACTCCACACACAAAGTGGCACCATTGTTCTGAGTTGAACTTCTCTCAATGCAATCCTGCATTCCAAGAATGGGTACCATAAGTTCCCTATCATGGTTGTTCTGTTTTCATGCAATTCACCTATCTCACTATATAATTAACCGTTCAAAGACACACAATTAACCACATGTTTACAGTGTCAAAACTTGTAGCAATAGAAAGCTTATAACCGAAAAAAGATAATAACATTTTTCTCAATGTCACTGATCCAAATATCCACTATAACATTTGTTCATTTTTCTTTTTCAAATTAAAATCATAGAGATCACATTTGCATAAGACAAATAGGAAAAAACTATATAGTACAAATGACCAAAGGAACTTTTGTACAATGATCAGGTGCAAATAACATTATTATTCAGATTCACTGCCCAAAAAGTCGGTAAGAACACTGAGAGGGGACAAAAAAATAGGAAAAAGGATCCAAAGGAAATTCCATATACACATCAAATTTATATATATGTCAGGTCTGTTTTGTCCAAATTCACATTTTAGGGGATAAAAATAGAATTAACTATTAGACACAAATCTTGTTAAGACATAGTAGAATTTACTTACATAAACAAAATAATCCTCTAAACACAAGTAAAAAAAAACACTTAGAAAGTGAGAACCATTTCAAAAACAAATTAAATAAGTAAAAGTATGAGGATCCTTAAAACCAATTAGAGGTCCAAATATTATTCATATATGGTAAACATTTGATTGTAAGAGTTCTGCTTATGGAAAACCCCCAAAGGTATCCTGAAATAGCTTATCAAGTCCTCTAAATGCAAGTACTTTTGTTTCTTAAACAAGTCTATGTAAGCTCTTTAGTTCCTTGAACCATTTTCTGACTTGTGCTCCCCTCTATGCAAGCATGCATTCAAGCAATGAATTATGATTATTCACAATTGATGACTATAGGGTTCTGATGGCATTAACCACCTATGGTATGTAAATACCCAGAGAAAAACATGATATTAATCACTTAGATGACAGTAGACCATATTTTCCTTCCTTTATTTATCCATTCACCTTATTTTCTTATGCATCTCATAGACATCTTTTATTTAACACGGGCAGATGCATATCAAACAACTGAATGCTACAACTTACTCTGTTCAAGCTTTATCCAAACTAACATGATAGCAATACAGTTACCGTGAAGGAATGATCGAGAGGGAAAGTACCTTAGACCACCAAACAAAATAACACTAACAGAAAATGTATATATATATATATATAAACAAAACAACAACTTCTAAGGTTTACCAACCCACAAAACCATAACCACACAATGAAAAACACTTCCATAAATCACTCTAAAACATAGACGAAATCCTATCAAAACATGGGTTTTACCCTTGCGTTGGTGACAAACTGAACGAAATTTGGGGACAAATTAAGGGTTAAAAACGCACCTTTGCGGGATGAAGGACTAAAAGGAAAAAAAAAAAAAGAAGGAATTCAATTGCCTTTTGCTATCACGATTATTTGAGACTAAACACAACAAAAAATTATTCAATATGAATAAATTGGAGTTTTCATAAATCCATAAAATTGAGTTCTTAAAAGAACCTAAACCAATACAGGAACAATTTTAGATAAAGCTCAGCAAAAATTGAACCATTAACAACAAATAAGTACACATTATGAGTAATGCTATCTAATAAAAATGATAGAAACTCATTAAAAGATTCTAAATATACAAAAGGATCTTATCAAAAGCATAAATCACCTAGAAATGTGATTTTGAGAAAAATGCTATAAAAAAATGATTTTCAAAGCTTTTTGTAAGAAGTTGAAATCATTTTACCTTCTTGATTCATTCTATTTTCTTCTCCTATAAGCTCTGGTAGAGAAGATTATCTAAACTGGGCTTAAGATAATAACCAAATCAAATTTTACAAAAAATGAGGTTAAGCAATAAGTTATCTATTTATATCTAAACATCAAAAGTTAAAATTTGAGAGGAAACTGCTTGATGAAATCAACTTAATCACGAATGTTATATAACAAAGTGAGAAGGATAAATGTTCGAAATGTCAGATTCAAGCAATCTTGGATTCAGTTTCAAAAGTAAAAGAGAAGTTTCAGAGATCAAAAGACCTTTGTTAGAAGAAAAATAGAAAAGTCACCACCATTCATTTAAAAAAGAACATAAAATCTAAAAACAAACACCACATCACTGAAAAATTGAATCGACCTTTAGTTAAATGGTCTAAGAAATAATAAGTGAAACACAACTCATTCGAACAAAAAGATTTTCCAAACCTATTGTTAGAGTTTCATAATGGCATAACTAAACATGCAAAGTTAAAATGGGAGAGGAATGTGATTGATAATTAATGTAAGGAATTCTGAAAAACCAAAATTTGTTATAATTATCAAAATTCAAAAGAAAAAAAAGTAGATAAATATGATCCATCCCAATCTGACCTGGGCACACCACTAGCATCATAGGTTTTACTAAAGTAGGCTGAGCTAGCCATAGATATTTACTTATTTGCATTTTACCTTCCCAACTGAGTATTCTCTCAATCACATTAATGGAACCTTCAGGACACAAATATCAGTGAGCAACAAAAACTAATGAATATGGAGATCCCAAATAATAATTATAACAAAATGTTAAATTGGGAAGAATAAACCCAACAATTTTCTTGAGAAACAAAAAGTTCTTCTAATTTAGATAGATGGGAAATTCTAGCATCTGAACCAAACATTCAAATTTATCTTATCCCAACTATTTTGTATGAAATCATCATAAGGCTCTTCAGCTGCTATTACAATGGACAATATTATTAGTAATAAACAAGATACATACTCTTGTCACCAATTTAGTTTCAAGATTATGTGACTTGATGAACACTAATATCAGTAATATGAAAACTACAACACAATAAAATAAAGAGTAAAACCTATGATGACAAAGGATTTCTGGTGCCAGATCCATGAAAATGAAATTGACAGACTATTTACCACCCATCAATCTCTTGGGCGAGCAAGCCAAAGCGAGCTAAGAGCACGCAGCCTAGAAAAGTAGTCATGTATTGCCAGGAGTGCCCGAGCCGATTGGCGAGTTGTCAATATACGGTGAATTTGTTGCAGCGTTTGCTGGCGCAAATTGTCAGCCTTAAAATAACCACCACAGACATGAAGAATCGATTTAGTTATTTTAATGGAGATGTTTCTTATCAATAATTTGCCATGGAATGCTTTATATAAGAGCATTTTCATGGTCCATTTTTAGAAGGGTGTTGAAAAGGAAATTGTGCAATTGTTAAACCAACATTACAGAAACCAAATCCCCTGCCTCCCCAAAATTGTACTTAGTGAAGCATTTCTATTTGCATATAGCAAGAAAAGTTTCAAACTTTTAAAAAGGCAAGGTTGGACAAAAAGATACTTAGATTGTTTAAGAAAACTATGCTGCATTCAAGTGCAAGTAAGAAAGGTTTACCTGCCGAATAAACCCCTCAAGTGTTCCTAGCTTACCCATTGCCATAGCCATTTGACCCATGTAATTTGCCACATTCCCTGATGAACCAGAGGAGCCCAGTGATCCAGTGGACAATGTCTCAGAAAGGGACTGTTGCAATGCTTCCATTCCCTGAGACAATGCATCTTCTGCCTGTTGGGAAGATTGCTGTAAATTGGTAATACCCACTAGCTGCTGCTCTGTGAGAGGTTCCAATTGATTTACCAGGAGCTGAAACCAAATTCAAGACATCGAGTCAAAGGTCAAATTAATAAATGACTCCAGATCTCAAAAATAAAATTCTTTTTTTTTTTTTCACAACACTTGCGAGAAACATATATTTAGAAAGTTTAAGACATATAAAACCATGTATATGCATTATTATGTGTAAATTGAGAATGAATCACCTTTTGTTGTTGGGATAATTGAAGTTTCATCCCACAGTTCCGAGCCATTAAGTTTTAACTTTTATTTTTCATTTTGGCACTTATCTCCCATCAGCCAAGCTGATTCCTACTGTGATACTTCCACATCTCAAAACTAAGTTTAGAGATTCAGCACATGTTTGATTTGAGCAAATGTTTTCTTCATTTCTTATTTTCACTTTTAATTACAAAGATTTATATAGGAAGCAGTGAAAACAATAAAATGTTGTTTGCATTATTTCCTAAATATATCTCTGAAAATAGGAACAAAGTGAACATATGATAATATGATGTTTTTGTAACTAAAACTTAGAAGAGAAAAAAAGGGAATAAAAAAAGCGTTTTAATGAACCAAACAGGCATTCAAATAATATTTGTCCCTTATTATTATTTTGTGATAAACAGTTATCCCTTAAAAATAATAAAGATACCTGGGTAGTTTCAAAGGATGATTAAAAAATTGGACGCAAAAATAGAATTTGATAAAAGAAAGCAAAATTGGATATGAGGAGAACATGCAATAATGATGGTTCAAAACCTCTTCGGCATGTTCAGTGAACTTAAGAGATAAAAAGGAATGTCAGATTATAAAGGGGAGAAATGGAAAAGAAAAAACATGTAGCCTACTCCTGATTGTGTTTAACCATTGTTTTATTATTTGTGTGTTGGTCCCAAGTAAATCTAACTTCCAAGCACAAGTTTAACCTCACAGCTACACCACCAGCGGCATATTTGATGAATTACAACTTACAACCAGCAGCCTTCCCACACCCCATCAGTAAGTCTTCTAAGACTAAGAAGCATGATTACAGTAATTTTTCCTAGCCCAGAGATACAAGCTTAATTCTAACTTTCGTCTATGCTCAAGCTTAATCATATAATATAAGATTGAAGCGAACAGTACTTGTATTATAATAACATGTTTTGATGTCTGCCTTAACATGTTCTTCAATATATAACAATTAACAAGCCTGAGCCCTGAGGCTGACAGAACACCCATGCAATGAAGTTTGAACACTACAAAATGGTTATTGTAACAGCAACACAACCAAGGTAGACACTTCTTAGAGACACCATTGAATACTCCCAACTTGTGTCCTACAATCTTCTACAATTTAAAACTGTTTCGCCAGATTAATTACATTTTTCATAGGTCTTACAAATTCATCATCTCTAACCACCCGCCCTTCTTTCTGTCACTTAATGGATTCAAATATAAATGCCCTTGCACAGCAAAGTACCTATTACTAGGAATGGTGATATGAATAGAGGAATAAATACATAATTGAGCAGTATGGCCTGGGATTTTGTCCCAAATGCAAAGTCTGGCCCCTGTCGATCTTTGTGCTGGATGTAATCTGACCTTGGTGGCTTTGTCCCAGATGCAGTCTAGCTCTTCCGGTCTCCAATTCCAAATTATACTATTTAGTTATTTTTCTTTTTCTAAAGGTTTTGATTGGTTATTTGGTGCGTGTGTGGATAACATAGTGATGGAGAAAGGGTGACTAGAACTTACCCATGACTGACGATAAGAAAAGAATCATGAAGATATTGACTTTGTTATAATAGAGTTCCTTATTTTAGGGAACTCGGCAACAGAATGAGATAAGATAGGTTATGAAGGATAGTACTAAGATACCATGTTGAAGTTGTACAATGTGTTTGTTTTAGGGTATGTAAATTTATTTCGAGGAATGTGAACGTGGGAATATGATATTCCCATGTTTGGTACAAGCTTTAAAAGACTCTTCCTAGGTATTGTTGATTCTTGGGAACATGATATTAATATGTCTCACTCAAATTTTATTCCCATGTCGAGGGGTGGGTATCCCCTTTCCCATGACATGGGAATGGAAGTTACCCCACTTCTTTTTCCCACTATTTGAATTTTAAAAAATATTCCCAAGAATATTAAAACATTATTCCCTGAAGGTATAGAAAACAAATATTTATCCTCCTGAAAGATAATGAGGACAAAACCAACAGGACTTTTATGTGTAGGCATTGGATGTACCTTAGAATTTCACTACAGCCATTTCTGAAATAAACAATAGAACATATGTAAGTGGACAAGGGGGGATGAAGATCTGGAGATACATCCAGCAACTGTCAGCCTCTCATATCATTAATTTATGTTGAGATTATAGGAAACCGATAGAAAAGGTGTGAAGAAAGAAATAGGAATCTATATGATATTAATATAAAGTAATGGTAAGATGATTCATACAAAGTAACCTACTAAACATATTTACACCTATATTCTAGCAAGTAAAAGTGTAATACAACTAGTACTAACGGTCCTAATATGATAAAGCTCCTAGAAACTTACTATGTTTGTTCCTATTTAACTGTCCACTTACAAACCCAGTGCAGTTACATCTTTCTCCATTCTACCCTTATATTAATAAATGACCCACTATTGAAAATTAATGAGACCCAATAATACTAAGAGAGATAAAGGGTAAAATAGAAAGTTTAAAATTTATTTCCATGAAAACAAGAGTAATGATTGCATTTCTTAATTTGTGTTTTTTTTTGTGTAAATAGACAGTTAAATAGGAACGAAGGTAGTATTAAGTATCCTAAATCTAACATTTAAGATTCTTGATCAACCAGCAATATCAGAAAGCAACCACACCCACAAATATAGATGCAACATGCCTTCTCTTTCACAGAACTCTCAGGTTAAAATAGGTTGCATCTATCATATAATGATTCCGAAAACCTGTAAGAGCTTTTACTGTGCATATTACCAGGAAAAACTACATTTAGAAAAACCATAACATCCACTATAAGCTCACCTTGAGGAGTTCAGATGATCGAAAACCACCAAGCCATAGAAAACACCTCTCAGCTGGTGTTTTCCACATGCCAGACAACAAATGGAAGACATCAGCCTTAGCTGCAATGCCCTTCAGCCTAAATATCTCATCATAATGTGCCAATACACCATCAATAATCATGCGGAGTTCTGTATCACTTGCATGAGAATTTACAGCTGCTCTTAGCTCATTAATTTGCCGATTCTGCTCTTCTAGCCACCTTGCATATTCTGCATCAAATGCCATGGCCCCTGTAAAACAATGTAGCTACGAATTACCTCATGTAACACAGGAGAAATTGGATCTGTTTCGTGAAATAGCTTGTTACAAATTGTGCACTATAATAATGTGTGGAATGGATAAGATATTTTAGAAAGAAGGATACCATTTCCACTCATGGAATGTGCTTGATCACCTGCATTTGATATAAAGATTCCCTAGAAGAAGATTTTGGTTTAAATTAAACATGACTGGCAAAGAAAAGTGTCATTAGAAAACAATGGAGACAGAATCTAACTCCAAGAGAAAATTGAACCTCACCTGCTGCCTAGCTCGCTGAAGCTCTTGCTCCAGTTGAGTCAACTTCAAACGACTACTTTCCAACTGTTGAACATAAGCCTGTGGAGTAATGAGCTTGAGGTATCAAGATTTGCATTTTAATTGCCAAATGGATTGATGTAAACATAAATATTTTTAAAAACAATCAGAGAGGTCAAACAAGTTAAAACAAAATAAGAACCATTGGATTCCACTACTACCCCCCCCCCCCCCATTACAAATTACCAGAAACCACTCTATCAAAGCCTGCTATACAATCATAAAGGTTGAATATCAAGATTTATCATTTTACAGATTTCATTCGTATGTGTAGTTAAGATGAAATATCCAGCTAACTTCCATTTTTATAACATTATACAGGGTAAAAATAAATGTATAAAAGTGCAAGATAACTTTAATCAGTGGATATACACTGCAGCCATAGAAAGCATGAACATCAATCATTTGAGAGCAAAGCGACGATGCTGGCACCATGAAACATTACAGATGGTACTCATTTTGTGTGTATTTTCTCACCATGAAAGGAAGTATCCTTCAGGTGTTCAGCAAAAGAAATTACCTCTGAATATACAAAATATGAAAAAACTACCTGGGATAATAAAGTACAAACATCCAGGAGCAGCCTTGCTGCATTCTTGAGTATTTTTATGTACCTTGTATGTATAATTTTCTGTTTTGGATGATATTTTATTATACCTCTAGTTGTACTTTGCAATTTTCCCTTTAACAAATAGATTTTTCTATGGAAAAAGTATTACACTAGAGAAAAGTCAATCTCCATTGCACTCAGTTTGTCAGCAGGTCCACATGATCTGTAGATCCAAACTGATCAAAATACATACAACCAAAGAGATGAGAATATATAGTACCCCGAAAATCAGAACTAGAGAAAAAGTTTCCACATATTTTATATATGCCAACTAAAAATAAAATCTTGGCTTTCTGTCTTACAATAATAAAACAGTAATATATGTGAAGAAAGAAGAAAACAAGATAGATATACAGTTATAAGAAAAAATATTAACAAAAACTGTATAAGTAAATATTCCTACTTTCTTTCTCAACCGGCTTTTTCTTGCAGCTTCACGATTCTGAGCAAGCCTGCGGAGAGTCTGAAATAAATAAAAATCAACGATCGTGCCACAAATACTATTTAAAATTTTAGATATTTACTGGACGATAAAATATTAAATAGAGTACAAATTCACTATGGTCCTTCAAAGATTTACACATTATCACATTGGTCCTCCATTTATCAGTCACGTCAAAATTGGTCCTTCAATGATGATTAGAGCCACTAGTTTAGTCCTTCAAGGACGAATTTGATGAGAAAAATATGACATTGAAGGACCAATTTGATGTTGCATATACATTTGGGAGGACCAATTAGATGTGTCTATACTTGGAGGGCCAATGAAACATTACATACGTCTTTGGAGTACCAAACTGAACATTTATTCTTCAAAATATATTTTACCTTTTGATCTGTTTTATCCTTTGATCTGTCACTGGAGTCAGAAGCCACAGCAGCAAGGGACTGACTTCTTTCAAACTGCACATAAGGAATGCATAAATGTCAAATTCTCAATAATATCAACTAAAAACTTCTACTCTGCTTTAAGAGACGAAATGGAAATATAAGACTTCTGCTCAGGCATAATGTATGAATACTATGTAGATCAATCATGCTGTTGAATCCTTGATGATGACTTCAATGCAATCAGGTTCTAAAACAGAAACAAAGAATATAGCACGACAGGTAAAAGGAAACATTACCCGCGGATTCTTATCATCAGTGTCAACGTCTGTAGAAATATCAGTTCTAGGACTGGCATCAGCCATGGCAGACTCTTCCTGATTTTCTGTATTATCACTTAATATGGTGACCAGATTTGATGATTGAACCTTTTGTAATTGCAAGCTCTGTTGCTCTATTTGGTTCGTCAATAGGCTTTTATCAAGTGAGGTTGGAAACTAAATTGAAAAGAGAAAAGAAAGAAAAGTTACAAAATAAGAGGATGTATTGTAACCAGCTACCAATCATCTAATTTATCTAGCTGAAAGTTCATTAGAATAAAAGGAAGAAGAAACTCACCTTGTCAAAAGAACCAATGTGAACAGGACCACGAGCAATTGTTTGGTTACTTACTGTTAGGGAGTTAAAAACTGAGTCTGAATCATATATCAAAAGAAAATCATTAGAGAACGAAAGGGTGGACAAGTCTTCACTTATTAGCAAGAATAAAAGGAAACGAATTAATCAGATTAGTTGTTACTTTCTTAATAATTTTGACATTTTCTGTCCCTTAAAATTAGTTGTTACTTGTTAGTGGTCTGTATTATTAGTTTTCTCTACAAAATATTATTTAAACAAACAAAAGCAATAGTCCTATGAAATGATTTGATGCAGAACAATTGCCATGACATGAGATAATACGAGATATGTCATATATGATAGTTACATGCAAACTTCTATAAGTTGGATGATTAGAATACTTACTTGCACTCAAGTCAGCAGCATCCTCTAAGCGATATCCAACTGATTGATCAAAGTCAGACACACGAAAAGAATCAATTGAGCTTCCCTCTGTATAGCTGAAAACCATATGTCAGATTCATGCTAACAGTCTAATCCAAGTCAGTTTATGTATTTCTTTTCAGTCAAACAGTACATACAAATAGAAGTCTTCTACAGCTTCATAAATGCAAAAACAAAAAGCTAGAAAATAGCAGCGGGCTGGTAATCCAAATTTATGATTTGTTTTCTCACAGTGAATATTCTATTCTTACTAAGACAATGAGTCCAAATTTCATTAAAAGGAGTAACTCAAGACAGTCTGGAACAAAAAAGAGATTAAGATGGGGAAGCAATACAGTAGAATTTTATAAAATGGGACAGATTCAACATTTATGGAGGTACCTATAGAATTATGTATACTACACAGGGAACTTTTTGGCTCTAGTGGTGCTTCTGCCTTTAATACAATCAAGCCCCTTATTGCTAATGATATTATGACAAATTTTCTCAAGATTACACACAAATAGTGTCATGTTAAGGACTAAGGTTAACCTAGGAAACTTGAAATATAAAGACTCACTTCACCCACCAAAGGGAAGACGTTGACACTACACAGTGGTGGCAGTACTAAGGAAAACCATGGATACACCATGCTCTAGAAATGCAAAACAGATATTGTCCGGATGCTTGACAAAAAGTAGAAAAGGATGAATAGGGCATCTTATAATTTCTTTTGGCTACTAAATAGTATTAGAAAAATAAAATCAAACAAAGAATTCTCTTCATATTTTCTGAATTGCTTTTATTAAAAGTCCACTGGCTCGTACAAAAACTATTTTGGTTTAGAAGCTATCAGAGACAACTTTTGGAAACGTATCATGTTGGACCTTCTTATAAACCACAAAATATACATACATAAATACAAGTCAAAATCTGTTGTCCAGTTAAAACATAATATACTTATGTTAACTAGTGAACGTATCTACTAACACTAAAAGAGAATATCTAGCATCATTCAGCCCAGGGACGGATGGGGGGGGGGGGGGCATAGACCTTGGCCCACCAAGTTTCAAACTATATATATATATATATATATAATATATAAAATACTATACTATTAAATACATATGTAATAAAAAATAACTTAGATAACAAGAGTATGATGCATTTAATTTTTACGGTTTAACTTTTCTTTAATATTTATTATTAAAAAAAAAATTTGGTCCCTTTAAATAATTTCTATAAAAAATTATTTGATCCAGATTCTATTATTAATGAATGTTATAACATAAAGATATCACATGCATAACTAAGATAAAAATGCATTTAACTTTTATTTAATATTTATTATTAAATATTTTTTCGGGCCCCCTCAAGTGATTCTCGGATCCGTTCCTGGTTAAGCCTGCATAACTGAAGCAGAAGTCTGTTAAGTTATACCAAGAAAAACCATGCTACATCTTTAGTTATGTATGTAACTGTAGGTTTTGTAAGTGTGTTTGCTTTAGCATTGAAACTTGTCAAACTCAAATTTGGATTCCTCAACGCAACTACTTCTAGCGTTGGGAACAGAAGTTTACCACGTTTCAACGCTAAACCAAACATGCTCTATAGTGTAGGTGCTAGGTGGTTTGCTGAAAATATCTCTAGACATAGTCACTAGAGCTTTGGATTGAAACCCAATTTCACATAACATAGGAGATTCCAGGAGGAGAGAACAACATATCTCCAACTTTGAGCATTTAAGTCCAGTTCAAGCACCAACTGTTTATACAGTTATATTCAATACCAAACAAAGATTATATCTCAAGTTTTGGTTCAGCCAAACTGATAAAGTATAATGAAACCCTCTACTGGTTCATTAAGAAACTCATTGTAATAGTACAAAATCGATTTTGAGGAAGTGAAATCAAATCACTTTCATTAAACATGTTTTGTAAGTTGTGCATAATTCATTTTCAGTCAATTGATTTTAAAATCAATTTTACCTAATTGTAAACTAAACAGACACTAGGTCTACTATCTCTTCCTTATTCCAAACTAAAGAGATCCAAGCAACAATGAAAAATGAAAATCACAAGATTTTAGATTTTCCTTGTTCCATCCACAAGGTGACATAAATTGACCGAACAATATCTCAATCTAAAATGGCAAGAAACCCTTGTACATGGTAAGCAGCATTAGATACATTAACTCTGAAGCAAACAAGACATTCGCCAAAAGTATTCAAGAAAATGCACTTAGGAAACAAGAATGGAGGTTTCTCCTAGCATATTGAAATTTCACACTGGGAGAGTAACTGCAAAGAGGAATTATACCATGCATTGGAATTTGGTAATTGTGAATCGAAGCTCGGCATCCCTCTTGATGTTCACTTCTCATCTTCTACACAAACGCTGCCTCTACACTACACACACCATCAGCACCATCATATCCTCAATAACTTTGCTGCCCAAAAGAATATAAAACCTGAAAACCATGACCAAAACACTTTATAGAATCCAAAGCAGAATCTATGCTTCAGTAGAGACAGAACAACCAATTGCTAAAACCTGCAACAGACAAAACATAAATTGCAAAGAGATGTGTCTTCTCAGGCTTTGACAAAAAGACAAAATTCAGACAACTCAAATCTTAGGAATTCCAGGAGTTCCTGAGATACTGACAGCAAATAAATCTCAAACTGTTGCCAGAATAACCCTCAATTGCAGTAGCTCAGGTTGTTAACAAAAAAAAAAACAAACCACCACCACTGTCACAAAAAAACACAAATTTTGGAACAATCCAGTGAACCCACAAGCCGAACTCACGGAAAACGATACGATAACATCTCACCAGAAAAAAAGTGGTAAAAAGTCAAAGTAATACACTTTGACAAGCAATAGACTAATTTGACACCAAAACAGCTACTCCCAGATGGCCAAGTCAATAAAAAATAGAGAAAAAACACCAAATCCAAGCTCAAGAAGATTATTTGATATAAATCACCAAGCCCAAGTTGCAGTAGAATTCACCACTAACACCATGGTTTTCTTCTTTTGCTCATGTTACCACACACTGTAGCAGAAAATGAAGCAAACCCACCTTGGAATTCTTATGAATGATGATGCGAGTGTTGATGATGAATGATGATGGTATTTGTTCAAAGTTTTTTGTGAATTATTATTGCTGGATTAAAGTGATGGGAAGGGGAGAGAGAAGGGATGAGTCCAATCTCTAGATGTTTGTCTTGTTCTGTTTCCGAGGACGGACTAATAAATTTTATTTCCATTTTTATAATGTTTAGTGCTTTGACATGATTCACGAATTGTATTTTTCTCATTTTTTGCGCTCTTTCTTCTTTTTTGTTGTACTGTTCTCTTGAGTTACTGTCTCGGAGATATACTGACACATTAATAACGCAGCATCTTTAGCAGGTTTTACAGCTATCTTTCACTTTTTTTTCTAATGTTAAATTTGATTATTTAAGTTTAAATTTTTTATTATAATTATTTCTATTATTAGAAACGTGACTTTATTATATTTTAATATTAAATTAAATTTTACGTCAAAAAAATATTAAATTAAATATATTTTAAGTTTGGACATACACTCTATTTTAATCGGGAAGGTATTAAATAGAAGAGGTTTTTAGTGATATTATCAGTGCGTTGCACGAGTTTTCTTATATTTAATAATACTAATTTTATTTGATGGTATATATCAGAGAAGTATGAAAGTAAAATTTTTAATATTTTAAAAATATATATGAAAAAATCTTATATAATTTATTTTAAAAAAGAGAGATATATCAAATTTAATGACATTGTAAAAGTCCATTAAACACTTCATATTATATATATATATATTGTGTTTTTGGTGACCAGAAAGAGTACATTCTGGCCAAGTTACACAAAGGGAGCTGTGGAGGACACCAAGGAGGTAGATCCTTAACAAGAAAAGTACTCAGAGCAGGCTACTACTGGCCAACTCTCAAGAAGCTCTAAGTTACGTTAAACGCTGCGAAGCCTGCCAAAAACATGACTTTATGCATCTCGCCCCGACGACCGAGTTGTCCACCATGACAGTTCCATGGCCTTTTCACCAATGGGGAGTTGACATGCTTAGCCCATTTCCACCAGCCCTAGGCCAAGTAAAGTTCTTAGTGGTAACAGTAGATTACTTCACTAAATGGATAGAAGCTGAACCCCTAGCTACCATCACGTCAGCCAAGATACAAAAGTTTTTCTACAAAAACATCGTCTCGAGGTTGGGGATCCCTAAAACAATCATCACATATAATGGAACCCATTTCACAGACAGGGGTTTCCAAAATCTCCTGGCCGAGTTAAAAATCAAGCAGCGCTTTACTTCAAGGGAACACCCGCAGACCAACGGGCAGGCTGAAACGGCAAACAAGGTGATACTAAGATCCTTAAGACGTCGCCTAGAAGAAGCCAAAGGAAACTGAGCTGAGCAACTTGACCACATCCTGTGGGCATATCGGACAACTCCCCACTCTTCAATAGAAGAAACTCCCTTCTGTTTAACCTATGGGACAGAGGCCATGATACCAGTAGAGATTGGAGAACTGTTTTGGAGGGTGTCGAACTTTAATGAAGAAGGTAATGGCAAGGCAATCCGGGAGGAACTCGACTTTCTATACGATACCAGGGCTATAGCCCACATCCGGGATGCAATGCTGAAGGAACGATCGGCGCTCCGCCACGCAACCAAAAACTGAAAAAAGAGTTCCAAGTTGGGGATTTGGTACTAAGGAAAGCCGACATTGGAGGCAAAAACCTGGCGCATGAAAAGCTAGCCCAGAATTGGGAAGGCCCTTACCGCATAGTTGAAAGCACAGGGAAGGGATCTTACAAGCTGGAAACCTTGGGAAAAAATCCTATTCCAAGATTTTGGAACGTTTGTAACTTGAAATTGTATAACTCATGAAAGTATCAATGAAATGCCGATTTACCCCCATTTGCTTGTTACAATTTATATCTTAGAAACAGATGCGAAGAGCATCTCGAACTTCTAAAAAAACTAGATGCGAAGAGCATCTCGAATCTCTTAAAATCAGGTGCGAAGAACACCTTGAAACATCTAAAGATAAAGATGCGAAGAGCGTCTCGAATCTCTATAAATCAGGTGCGAAGAGCACCTCGAACCATCTAAAAATACAAATACGAAGAGCATCTCGAACTTATACGCAAATATAAGGTACCTTCTAAACTATTTTCAAATTAAACTTAGAAGCCTTTAATCAAAGTTGGCTCCAGAAAGCATATCGATAGCATCAGTTTTTCCAAAGATTCGAGAAATTAAACAAAGAGCCAACGAAGAAACTAAAACAGACAACAAAAGGAAATTTAAACCATACATACCAACCGAAGGGACAAACGTAATTCAACAAAAGGAGTTCACATTGTCAGAAGCAAGTTATAGAAGCAAATTTAAAAAAGTTACAAGAAAAGGAAAGTTAAACATCATTCTCAACAAAGGGGTCGACATCTTCCCCACTTTTCATACAAACATACATCTTCCGCTCCATGTCAACCTTACAAATCTTCCCTTGAAAAACTTCACGATTAGCAGAGACACCATCAGTTACGAGGTCGGGAATTAGAAGTTTGAGTTGCACAATCGCATTAGCAAAAGACTCAGAACCGGCCTTTTCAGCATCAACAATTAGCAAGGCCTTATCGTCCTTCCACATGGTTTGGGCCTTCTGCACATTTTGCTTGACAAGATTGGCAAGGACGGTCTTATCTACCCCGGCCGCAGAAGGCTTACTTTTCAAAGCCTCGTACCCCCCTTTCATCTTGGTCAAGGCTGAATCTGCAGCTTTAAACATGGATTTGTAAGAGGTATAATACCTTTGAAACTTAGTTTTCTCCTGCACAGCCTCCTCCAGAGCCGAGTTATCCTGCTTCATGTTCTCCACTGCTTCATCTCGTTCAGTGTTAGCCTTTGTCCATGTCGGCGTTGAACGAAGGAAGCACATCCCGGTGCAAGTAACGAAGAAAAGGCTGCATGCTGCAAACTCTGCCTCTCCACATCAAGAAGGTTGTCAGATAAATCTCCCTTCTCATGAACCTCTTTAAGAAAATCGGTATACAAAACTCCATCCAAGTCGGGAACGTCCAGTTCACAGTCTGAATCATAAAGGTTGAGAGATTGATCCTGAGTCTGATCTTTATTAGACCTCTTCTTTTTCTTTTGGTCTTGATCTCCTTTTCCCGGATTCTTCTTTCTCTTGGGGTTCCCACCAGCATCAGTCTCGACCTGAGGACTGGGCTCTTCAGCCCCACCACTACCTACCACACCTTGACTTGTGGCCAGAACATAACCACCCGCGCCATCAGTATTGCTGGTGAAATCGAGGTCAACTTGCACGTCGTCCTCCCCATCGACATTCTAGGAAAGCCTCAATCTTCTCAACGCAGCGTTGGCCATTGATGCTGATAAAACAGAAATAATTAAGTTAAAAATCCAAGCAAAATCAGAAACAATGCCATCAAATCAGAACTAAAGTCGAACCCCCCACCCGACATGAGAAGGAAACCCTGTTTGGTTTACATTTCCATTTCCTGTTTTCATTTTGTTTCCTGGTTTCTGAAATTTTACAAAGGAAAAACTGGAAATGTTGGAAACACCAAATTTTTGTTTCCAGTATTTCCAGTTTTTCCTTTGTAAAATTCCAGAAAACAGGAAACAGGAAATGAAAATGCAAACCAAACAGGCCCTTAACCTATCCGAGATCCTACATTCCTTTGAGGGCAATCAATAATCCTCCTACTTGAGAAGGGCCCACATTCTTTGACCGATTCATCCAACAACTTCTTCACGGCCTTATCTCGGTCTGAAAGAGCACTTTCCAAAATCTCATAGTCAGTCGAAGGCTTATCATAATGTCGGCTACACCAGTATATATGTGATGAGATTCTGGCAAGCGTACCAAAATTTCAGCAGTATAATAGTAAGTATGAGTTTATCGTATCCACAGGGAACGGTTCACTTTGTATTTACTCGTGATCAGATTATCAAGTAGAAAACGGTGTTTGAGAGTTTGATGTGAAGAAAGTAAATTTGCATACAAGAAAGAGACGATTGAGAGAAGATAAAATACTTTACTTGGATTAGGATTGAACTTCGTATCATCGCACCCCTTCATGCATGTGAATCCCAATATTATATATGAATATTTTTATAATATCCTAGCCAAACTATATTGCTTTTACCCCGAGTTACCATGTAGTAAAAACACTCGAAGATAATTCATGCGGGTTCTCCCAGGCGACAAATTACCCCGACTTTATTTCTCTACCTTTCCGTTTGTTTAATACTATTAATTCGCCCTATAGACCTATAGTGTCAGCTATGAAGAGATTGCTTACTTCTTCTTCAATGGTCACTTTCTCCTATAACCCTATAGTAACTACTATGAGTACCTTTACCAATCAGACTTTGAGTTTCCTACGTATCGGTTCCCCCAAATTCACTGTTAATTTTATAGAAACATCTGTCACCTGATTCCTAAAATTAACCTATAACTCCGGCACACAGGTGGAAGCTATGCATTAAGTAAAGATAAAAATGTCAATATTATAAAACAGGGATTCATAAATAAATACGAGAATTCACATACACTTTGGGGATTGAATCAACTACATTCAATCCTATCGAGATGTTTAGCTACGCATGGTAGCCATTACAACCCAATGGAGAAGTTGTCACCTTGCTCCAATCCTAGCTCTGCCTTTGTCGTCTCTCTAATCTCCTTCCTAAATGATCCTTCGCTAACCTCTCTTTGGGGTCCCGGGGACCTCCTTTGATCTTTACAGAAGGTCCTATTTATAAACCAAGGAAAACTATCTTAAATCTGGAAGGAATCTATTTTGAAAACAGATCTAAAAACAAATTCGCGCAGCTGCGCTTCACTTGCGCTCAGCGCATCTGCAGCGCAGGAAACAATAAGCAATTCTGATATTTGCGCAAGTGAAGCGTGGAACGCGTAACTGATTTCTCTGTTTCTTCTTTTAACAGCTTGATCTCTTCCTGATCTTATCCTTGTTTGCTTGGCTTTCCTTGTTTCCCTCTTTTTGATCTGATTTTGTGTTTATCTTGCTTTTGAATTTAAATTGTGAAGTTATCCACAGAATCCTTGTTTAAATGGCAGTTGATCTTATCTTTATTTGTTCTCATTTAAACTTCAAATCTGCAAATCATATCCTCAAATAATGCTATCTTCTTTTCTCATTTAAATCTCCTCATAAATCTGCAAAATCAACAGATTTTATATTAAAATAGCATCAAATTCAAATTCAAATTAAATAAACACAATTATTACACTTATTAATAAAAAGGGATTATTTGGGGGCATAAATTACTATTTTACCCTTGATAAGTGCAGTAAAAATACAAGAATATATCTTATAATTTGCACTTATCAAATACCCCCCAACTTAACTTCTTTCTTGTCCTCAAGCAAGAGAACCTTTTGCAATCAAAATGGACTCAACCCCCCTATCATGATTCTCAAAAAGATTAAGGAAATAAATTTATCACCTCTTGCTAGGCAGCTGTCACTTTCCAAATGTTAGATTGAAAGTCAGAATCAAGTGATATTTCCAAAACTCACCCAAAACAGGATAAAAATACATTCAAACTTTTTCAGAAATAGCAATCAAAACAATAAGTGAAGAAAAAATCAAGGAATCCTCTCATGCTCACGGGTAAGTGTTTCCCTCAATTTCTCACCGCAGTTGAACAACTAAGATTGATAGTCGTTTCTGGTCATTAGACATGCACAAGGTTAACATGGATCAAAAGGTCTTTCTTTGGTTGTAATGAGGTCGGGTTATCAAGAATTCATGGTTTTTCTGGATATGCAAAGAAACACTAGAATAGAGAGAAATTTTGAATTTTCTTTGTTCTTTGAGCCTTCTCTCAATTCTCCATTGCATTCTTGACTTGCATTTGTTCAGTTGGCCTCTTCTCTTGTTTGATGATTCACTCCCCCCAACTTATTTACTTTTATTCACTTTTTCTTTTTGATTTTTGGGGGGGTGATTTTCTTTTGCTTTCTTGTGCTTGTTCTTTGTAATTCTTTAAGTGAATTAATTCACTTTTCAAGTCACCAACCAATCTTCCCATTTTATCCAATTTCACCTTTGCTCTCTATCCCAAGTGTGTAGGGACAGGATATAAACATTTAATTTTGTCTAAGGTGTATAAGAGAAAAACTTTAAAGCTCAAATGGGTTACAAAAAAAATCGGAAAAATTTTTCATGGGTTGGCTTTTTGGCACTGAGCAAATAGTTAAACCACAAAGTTTTTCCTTTATCACTTCCATATTTTCCAAGTGCAGAATAAAATCCAAAAACTCAAGCAATAACAGTTGACAAGCAGTGGTGAAAACTCTCATATCAGTGTTTGGTCTCACAACTCACCGACTTTTTGGCTAATTTTCCTTGATGAAATCACTTATTTAAATTAATTAACTATCCTGATATATTTTCCTGCACAATATCCTAATCCTAGCTGATTATGGATTTAATAAAAAAAATTCCTATTTCTTTCCTAATTTGGTTAGTTAGACTGCCTAGCTTGGAGATTTTAAAATTAAATCCTTAAATCCCTTTTTCCTAAAGTCCTAATAAAAAAATGAAGAATAAAACAAAAATCCTAATTAACTAAAAAAATAATCCTAAAAAAAATAAAAGAATGAAAAGAAAGAAAAACACCAGTATCAATCTTCATCCTCTGTATCTTGTAAGTCCTCATCCTACTCTCTAGCCGCTGCTGCTTCCACCTCCCCCTTGATGAATAGGCCTGTCCCCAGGCCACTGCAAGAATATCCGGAACTCTTCAAACAACATGTCTGGATATGGGTCTGGTAACTCTTGATTGGTTTGAGGTCAACTGGTCTTGTCAACACAAAGTTGCATGATTTATGAGCTTTATACTTTGCAGCAGCTTGTGCACTTTTGAATCTCATGGGATCATAATGGGGTTCATCTCTGACCCTTTTCCCCATATGTATTTAATCCTAGGCATCTGAAAAGTCAAATAACAATAGTTAGTTGCTAAAAACACATTTATTTCAATGATGCCTTATTAGAAACACTAATTTATGAAGAACATGGAAGTCTATCATTAACCAATTTGCATGCAAAATTCAGAATCAATTTCTTCAAATACTTGGTAATGGCTTCCTAAAAACATACCCATTTGTTTTGCAAGCATTCAATCAATCCATGGAAAGTGAAAGTTTAAAATTTTGCAATAAACAGAGCATAACACTTTCAAATTCAATATCTCACAAAAAAAGAGCATTCCAATAAAAAACTTGTTCTTCATATTCCACACAGCCAAAAATCACTTTCAAGATAACAATTATCAACAATATACACATTCACAATCCTAAGGTTGCTATCCTTAAAGTTTAAATCATGAAGATTTCAATTGGTGAAAATTAAAGAAAACCTATCTGAAACTTGAAAGTGTCAAAATTGATGGAGGTTTGTGGGTGGAAAAAGTGGAAAGAAGAGCTTAGGAAGTAGAGAAACGGTACAGGAGAAAATAGGGAAATTTTGAAATTTCGTACCGCTGCGCTGAGCGCAGGTGAAGCGCAGAAAACAGTGACTAAAATTGCATTTTTGCGCTTTACCTGCGCTCAGCATAGGTGAAGCGCAGAAAACAGAATGAAATTTTGCAATTTTAAGTCAAGTTTTCTGCTACTTCCAACTGTTGAAAAATTTAATTTTCCACAAACTCATTCCAATCAATTTTAAAAATTTCCTAAATCCTAAAAAAAAAAAAACCTAATTAACAAACAAAAACAAAAGAAAACAAAACTAAAAATAATTAAAAACTTAAAAATCTCTGGGTTGCCTCCCAGGAAGCGCTCGTTTAACGTCATATAGCTTGACGCCTGTTCTTTCACGGTGGGTGATACTGAAAACCTTTAGCCAGCCTCTGTGTTGTACCCTTGACTCCTTTTGGCAGTGAGCCTACCCATATTCTTGCCTCGGACCAGTTGTGAATGAAACTTGAATCTACCCATTTGGTCTTGTGTCTGGAGTTAGACCATGTTGCTGACTCCTTTGGCCTGACTTTTCTCTTCTTTGGAGTCTTTTGCTGAGTTGCCTGGGTCTTCTCCTCTTGAAGCTTGGAAAATTCAAAGTTATTAGATCTTACTTTTTTTGCTTCACTTGGGTCCTTGGTATGGAATATGCTTGACCACTTTGTCCTCAATCTGACTCTAGGCCTTGAATTTGAATTTCTTGGCCTGATTTTTCTTCTCTTTACTCTGGTAAGGTCAGTGTATTTGTAGGCCTTTCTTTTGTGAGGTCTGGAAGGTTTAACACTTGCACCATGCCTTTCTTGATCTTCCTTTGGAGGGCTGGTTGGATAAGGCAAGGTCTTTGGTCTTGGTACTACTTCCCTTCCTTTCTCGGGCTTTGACTTACTATCTCCATGTTCAATCTTTTTCTCATTTTCTTGATCTTTTCCATCATGTACACTCTCACATGTTTTGTTCTCTACCTCCCTTTCACAGTCAATCTCTTCTTTAAGCACAGTCTTTTCTGTTTCATCCTCTTTTTCTTCTTATACTCCTGCCTCACCTTCTTCTTCTTTCTTTTCTTCTTCAGCTTCTTCTGATTTCCTTTCTTCATCTTCTGTTTCTTGTGTTTCTTCATTTTCTTCTTCTTTGGGTTCTTCTTCTTCTTCTTCTTCTTCACCTTCTTCTTCATCAGTCAAATTGTCATTGATTTCTTCCCTTATCCATTGAACAATGTCGTCACACAGTTCTTCGGGCTTGGGCTGTGCATTTGCTGAAAATTGCTCTGACCAACATTTAGTCATATTTTCTATTATCTGAGCTAGTATGAGGTTAGTAGGTAGGCCTGCTTCTTCACAAGCCAACTGAAATTGTATCAATTCTTGCAACTTTTCTTCAAGAAGATTGTCCCCATCTGAATGCCTTGGTTGAACTGAAGAGTACCTTTGCTGCTGTTGGGAAGAAGGTTGCTTATGGAATGAAACATCATTTCGGTGCCACCTAAAGTCCTGATTCTGGCTATTTCTCCAACCTTGAGAATTGCTTGCAAAGTTGTTGCTGTTGGAGAAGTTACCTGATCTTCCTTGATTGCCCCTGTAAGTAACTTGCTCTTCTTGAGTGCATGGATAAGAGTAGTAACCATTAAGATGATTACCTCCACAAAAATCACAAATTAATTGTGGTGACTGGCTAGGATAAGAGTGCACTGTCTGCGATTGCTGAGGAAGGTTACCTAGCTTCTTGTTGAGTGCTTCTAATTTTTGGTGGAGTATCTTTTTCAAAACAAGATTCTGAGCCACGATCTCATCTCTAGAAGTTTGCATGTGGAGCGAGACATCATCTCGTTGCCACCCAAAATTTTGATTCTGGTAACTTCCCCAATCCTGTGAAAAATTATTAGAATAATTGTTGTAATTAGAGAAGTTGCCTTGAATCGGTGTGTGGGAGAAATATTTTGGCTCTTGCTGCCTAACATAATCTCCAAGGGTTCTTCTTGGTGGATTTTGATAATCTCCGAGCGTTCTTCTTGGTGGATTTTGCCATTCAGAAGCCATTCAACATTTACTTCACTTGGGGTGGTTGAACAGAGAGTGTTAAGATTGTCTCCTTAAGATTATCTCCAAGTGTTAATAATTTTTTTATCCTAAATAAAAAGAAAAGAAAAAAATATTTTTGTTTTCTTCTCAACTTCTCCCGTGTCTCCTTCTCTTGTTTCTACTTCTGTTTTTCCTTGGTGTCCTTTCTACTTCTGGATAAAATTGTAACTGATTTGGGGACACCTGGCCTCTTAAAAGCATAAACAAGAAAACTTGAAAAGGGTAAGTGTGGAAGAGAATTTTAATAAAAAGAAAAAAAATTCCTAAAATAAAAATTTCCTAAAAAAATTAAAATAAAATCCTAATCCTAAGATAGAGTATATAAAACTTGATAATTAGACCTCCAAAGTCTATACGAATTGATACACCGTTCCCCGGCAACGGCGCCAAAAATACTTGATGAGATTCTGGCAAGCGTACCAAAATTTCAGCAGTATAATAGTAAGTATGAGTTTATCGTATCCACAGAGAACGGTTCACTTTGTATTTACTCGTGATCAGATTATCAAGTAGAAAACGGTGTTTGAGAGTTTGATGTGAAGAAAGTAAATTTGCATACAAGAAAGTGACGATTGAGAGAAGATAAAATACTTTACTTGGATTAGGATTGAACTTCATATCATCGCACCCCTTCATGCATGTGAATCCCAATATTATTTATGAATATATTTTTATAATATCCTAGCCAAACTATATTACTTTTACCCCGAGTTACCATGTAGTAAAAACACTCGAAGATAATTCATGCGGGTTCTCTCAGACGACAAATTACCTCGGCTTGATTGCTCTACCTTTCTGTTTGTTTATTACTATCAATTCACCCTATAGACCTATAGTGTCAGCTATGAAGAGATTGCCTACTTCTTCTTCAATGGTCACTTTCTCCTATAACCCTATAGTAACTACTATGAGTACCTTTACCAATCATACTTTGAGTTTCCTACGTATCGGTTCCCCCAAATTCACTGTTAATTTTATAGAAACATCTGTCACCTGATTCCTAAAATTAACCTATAATTCCGGCACACAGGCGGAAGCTATGCATTAAGTAAAGATAAAAATGCCAATATTATAAAACAAGGATTCATAAATAAATACGAGAATTCACATACACTTTGGGGATTAAATCAACTACATTCAATCCTATTGAGACGTTTAGCTACGCATGGTAGCCATTACAACCCAATGGAGAAGCTGTCACCTTACTCCAATCCTAGCTCTGCCTTTGTCGTCTCTCTAATCTCCTTCCTAAATGCTCATTCGCTAACCTCTCTTTGGGGTCCCAGGGACCTCCTTTGATCTTTACAGAAGGTCCTATTTATAGACCAAGGAAAGCTATCTTAAATCTGGAAGGAATCTATTCTGAAAACAGATCTAAAAACAAATCCCCGCAGCTGCGCTTCACTTGTTCTTAGCGCATCTGCAGCGCAGGAAACAGTAAGCAATTCTGATATTTGTTGATTGCTCTGTTTCTTCTTTTAACAACTTGATCTCTTCCTGATCTTATCCTTATTTGTTTGGCTTTCCTTGTTTCCCTCTTTTTGATCTGATTTTGTGTTTATTTTGTTTTTGAATTTAAATTGGGAAGTTATCCACAAAATCCTTGTTTAAATGACAGCTGATCTTATCTTTATTTGTTCTCATTTAAACTTCAAATCTGCAGATCCTATCCTCAAATAATGTTATCTTCTTTTCTCATTTAAATCTCCTCATAAATATGCAAAATCAACATATTTTATATTAAAATAGCATCAAATTCAAATTCAAATTAAATAAACACAATTATTACAATTATTAATAAAAAGGGATTATTTGGGGGCATAAATTACTATTTTACCCTTGATAAGTGCAGTAAAAATACAAGAATATATCATATAATTTGCACTTATCAATATGAAATCTCGGCTCCAAGCTCGATCGGTATTCCCAAAATGGCTTTACTCTGTCGACAGCCTGAATCTGGAAAAATTCTTGTTTAAAGGGAACTTTCCCCTTTTCGTTGATTCAGCATGAGGGGTTATTAGTTTCCTACCTGCGAAACCCCTCACGCTAACCCAACTCTTAAGGGTTTCATCTTTATAACCCTTTTTGTGTTTTTTGAGCACTTGAAAATATTGGAAGAATAGCTTGATCGAAGGAGTAAACCCGAACTCGGTTAGGATCAGTTGAAAACAGCGTATGGACGCCCAAGTGTTGGGGAACGGCTGCAAGGGGGCACAGTTCAAATACATAAAAATTCCCTCTTCGAACTTAGTAAAGGGGAGGGTTATCTTCAGCTTAGAATGAAAATAGTCATACGTATAAAGGAATGACTTGTTCGTCTCACTAAGATGACAAACCCGACTTCCTGGAGGCGGTATGACCACATGGTATTTTCTCTCCATCTTCGAATCTGCGAAAACCGGCAACTCAAAAATTCGTTCCTTACTAATCTCAGGGCAACCAAGCCGATACACGCTGGGAGTGGTGAGTACTTCAGGATCAACCCAGTCATATCGGTCGGCCCAACTAGGCATAAAATAATCTACATTGGGATCTTTTGCCATTTCTACACTTGCAGAAGCGGAGTAGCAGCTACCGGTGTCAGAGTCATTACTCTCTTCTGAGCCTGAATTTAAAAACATTTTATCCACCTCGGCCATAAGAGGTTTCTTATCCACTCTGCCTTCCACATAATTTTGGGCAAGACATGTGACCAAAGACCGATTATGTGGCAGCCATGTGGGGGGGGGGGTCCGAGGAGTACCTCCACAGAATCCTCACTATCACTCATTTCTTTAAGAAAAACCATGAAAGGAAAGATTGGGTTATCAAGGAAACGTACCCGTATCTCGGTTTGGATCACAGGAAAGGATGTAGAAGTCGAAACCACTCCGGGTTGGAAAAATCTCACTCCGTTCCTCGTCACAGGGATCAAGAGAGAATCAGAAAATTTTAAAGATAGCTAAGTATCCAAAATGCGAAAATGAAGCTAACATACCACCTATTTATACTTGGATCGCTGAGGCCCAAAAGTTAGGATGGCCTAGAAGTCGAACCGTCGCGACCGTTACAACTTGTCAGACGAAATGTCAGCAGGAATTCAAAAAGTCACTGATAAAAGTACAAACCTTTCTAACCACTGCAACTCTTCAGTATCCCGGTTCGGGATTACACTAGCTCGAACTATTAGAGGAAAAGCTCGAAGCCGAATCCTCCAAAATTTGACTTCAGTTGGGGGGGCATCTATTACGTACTGGGCTAAAAGGCCCAATACTATAAAGACCAATCCACTAAAGCATATCGACCATAACCGACATACATAAATGTACTGTCTCAACATCCTGGACCTCATCCCACAGCTATTAGATGAGGAACACTGTAACATCCCCTACTCCCTATCTCACAGAGTATAATCCTATGGATCATGACCCATGACCCGAATCCCGAAATATTCTCCATAAATACTGTAGATGTCAGAGGTGTCAGGTACGCATTAATTGTGCATTTATTACCCTATCTCGGACCCATATTAACTTGAGCATTGGAGTGCCTTCGTAGGTACCCCCACCGCCGGTGAGGTTCGAGGTTCAAGGTCCATCACACCAAAATACCCGTGTTCGAGATTCATCCCTTGATCCAGGTTCGAGATACTTCCTCAGATCCAGGTTCGACATCCTTACACGAACAATAACGATAACAGAGCACGATATATTGCTCATAAAGAAAACTAAAAATGTCGCACACTGTCTTCTTCTTCAAGCATCGGCCATGGAGGAGAATGATGCCTCAAAAAAAGTGGCAATTCTGAACTCGAACGGTATGGCACATTGTTGGCAGGGAAAGCGCAACAGCCGAAGTTTGAATAGAGACTTGGAAGGAGCGATTGAGGGGCGGTGTCGCAACAATGAGCTTGGTTATTCAGGTGTTTGAAAGTGGCCACGGGAATAGTGAGAGAGCTCGAATGTTAGCACAAATAAATTGAAGGGGGAAGTGATCTTGTAAGAACACACAAGTAAATTAATAGAACAAAGAGAGAGATGGGAGCTTTCATCATCACTGCCAAAGGGATATGAAGGGCAGGCCGCGATAAAAAATCTTACATCAATGGAAAGTTGGAATCCATAGTTGGACCGGCAACCATTTCACTTAAATAAATTTGGTCCGTTAATTTAAATATTATTATATCCTATGGATACCATTAACTTGTGTGCTAGTGCACAAATATTTTATTTGTGCACCTTAGAATCTCCCGGAAAGTGAGGGAAAAAATAACAGTGACAGAAGATTACTATTTTACCGTTTGATACTCATTCAAAAGCAATGAAAATGGGTAGTTATTTATTATATATAAAACCATCTCTCCCCACAAGTTTTTAGTGCGGGATGCAAAGAAAACTTTTAGTGCTCATTTGATTTACAATTGAGTAGCATTGACTCTAGAAATCAATAGTTGAGATGAGTGATGCACGTTTTACGAAGTATATTAAATGGAAGTGATTTAAGAACAATTCTGCAAAATCATGGTTTTGCACTGTTGGAACAATAAAACAAATGAAGGCTTAATTGTGCATCCCACATGAAATCTTTCATTTTCATGTTGTTACACAAACAAGCGTGAGTTGCATTTTCATGTCAAAATTTGTGCTGCAATTTTTCATCCATATATGTTCAATTGTTCCAAACACGGCACAAGTGAGCAAGCAAATATTTTTACATCTTGGATGTACAACCATGAGAAAGAAGAAGGGGAAATAAATACAAGTGTGAAATATAATGAGTAATATGATGAAAAGAGATGGAAAAAATGTATTGTATGAATTATTATATTTTAAAAATGTATGAATAATGATAAGTGAAAATTAGTTGATAAATTAGAACACTTTTTATTTCACTTCTCAAGGATAAAATGATAATTTTGCCCCAATTTAATCCCTTTTTATTAAATATTAGATAAATTGTATTTATTAATCTAAGATTTGAATTTGATGCTATTTTGATAGAAATATTGCTGATTTTTGCAGGATATTGCAAATATTTGATTTGAAGGATAGATAGCATTAAATGAGGGAGATGTCTGCAAGATTTGAGATTGATTGAAGATATTTAATGAAGTTTTAAAGAAGATTTGAAGCCATTAATGAGGAGATCACTGCCAATCAATCAAGGATTCTACAGACAAGTTTCCCAATTAAATCAAAGATTGCTCAATAAATACAAAGATATCATCAAGAAAAGAGAAATAAGGAAAGGCAAATATGCTAAAACTAGTCTCGGGGAGAGATCAAGATTAAAAAGAGAAAGTTGGAGCTGCAGGACGCTACCTGCGCTTCACCCCGCGCTATAGCGCAGGTGAAGCGCAGACTCTCTGGAAGTTGCGCCTCATCCTGTGCTGTAGCGCACCTGGAGTGCAGGTTACGCTGATTTGGTCCCTGTTGCCGTTTTTAGATAGATCTCTTCCCAAATTGCTGTGTCTTTCCTTAGTCTATAAATAGGAACCTCTTGCACCAATCCCAGGGTGCACGATCATTGTAATCCAGTCTATATTTCAGTGATAATGTACCAAAACTAAGTTTAGAGTAGGAGAGGAGGAGCGCTTCACAAGGATTGAAGATGGTGACAGCATCTTCGGTGGTTTGTATGGCTACCTCGTGTAGTTAACTCTCCATTAAGATTGGATGTAATTGATTCTATCCCCAAGTGTATGTAAACTCTATATTATTATTTCTGTGCTCTCTGTCTATAGTATTGGTAATCTTATTCTGTACTTAATTCCTAATTCCCGCACTTGCGCCTGGAGTTATAGGCTAGTCTCAACTAACTAGGTTAGTTTTGATTAGGACTGAGAGTGGGGGAGTGGCTTCTAAAGAGACTCACTTTCTGATTGAATAAGAATACTCGGTTAACCACTGACCGAAAAGGGGTGTTTACTAATGATTGATGGGTAGTGTTAGTACCATAATGAAGGGCATCCGACCATTAGGCTTGGTATTGATAAACCGATAGCAAGGAGTTAGTTGATTGTGAATCCAGGATTCGAACATAGGCGTATCCTGATGAGTGAGGGTAGTGACAGTACTTGAGCGAAGGTGCGTCTACAACTATAGGCCTCGTTTATCAACTAAGTTCCTTTACAAACTGACTAAAGAAAGAGCAAAATAAGTCGAGGGTAAGTTTGTCGCCTGGGAGAGCCCGCATGGATTATCTTTGAGTGTGTGAGGCCGCTGGTAACTCGGGGTGTTAGCAATAAAGTTTGTCTAGGATATTATAGAGTAAACCTAAAATTTTAAATAGTTTTTACATGCACAAAGGGTGTGATGATATGAAGTCCAATCCTAATCCAAGTAAAGTGTCTCTAACTCTTCCTTTCTATTCCATTAATATTTTATCTGTTATTTACAATTCTGCAACAATATCTCTAAACCGTTGTTTTCCCTTGATAATTAGATCACAGTCTACGTAAATTGACCATTCCCTGTGGATACGATACTCTTCTTACTATTATACTGCTGGATTTGTGGTTCGCTTGCCAGAAACCCATCAAATAACACTTGTCAAGTAAGCACGTGCTTCTTCTATCGGGCAATGCTAGGGTACAGAAGGAAACTTCTTCACCATAAGGCAATAAAAAATTGTCATTAGATTTAATATAAAAAAATTAGATGGTGAAAAATTGTTATCAGTAATGGAAACTAAAAATTTTAAATGTTATAAAATCCTATATTATTAAATCTCATAAGACTATGCCAAAGCATAAATCCATCTTTAAATGTTGCATCCAATGTACTTAAAACCGTGATTTAGGTTGTAAAATCATATGATTGTATGATCTTTCTTGCATCCTACAATCTTGATCTAGCTCTAGATCGTAAATTTACTAACTCGGTGAAATTTCTGCTCAAGATCGTAGAATTGATGGGATCATGCGATCCCATCGTGCCTAGAAAAAAACTTTTTTTCCCACCTAGCCCAAAAACCCAATAGTGATATTCTTACCCATTTCACTCAACAACAAAAAAATCCTAAAAGTCATATTTTTTTCATCGAAGACGACACTTGGGTAAGGCAGTACTCCCATAATAGATTGCAACATAATGTATAACATCTTCTCAACATAGTTTAGACACCCCGCTAAAATTCCAGAAGACCCATTCCTAACCCATCCATACCTTCACCATCCTTCAGGATGATCCCGTCACACCACACCCACCTCTTGTCATTACACCTTTATACCCACACATGGGTCTTAGAAACTTCCTTATTAGGACCTAGTCCAACAATTATCTACTACACATGGTACCATAACAAGCACCTGATAGTCAACGCCTTCTTATTCACCAAAGCATGACGTCGATTTTGGCATTGATGACGAGAAGTATGTTGATCAATTAATAGGCTACAAGTGCTGACTTGATCTCCAAGAATGTTGAAGGCAGTTTTCAGATCACCCATTCATCAAGCAGAGGGAGAATTATTTGAATGATTCAAATTTTCATTTTTGTCAAGTTAATTACTTGATGATGTATATATTTAATAGTTTACCATCTATGTCATTTTGTGTAGAGTCCTCCCTAATAAGGTTGCATCTCATCCCATCACACAAGGCAATAATATTGTATGAATAACACTTGTCAAGTCAACACCTTAAATGATAGTAATCAAAATTAACTATGAATTCAATTTGGGACAAGATAATAAGGATCCTTGTTTGGATTCTTTTAAACTTAACATATATTCTTTTCTAAAGTGAAATGTTGTTGAAAGAGTGTACAAACAATGGAATATTAATGGAATATAAATAATTGAACATAAAGAATTTAGGGAATGGGATTGAAATAATTTAATGTAAGGAAATTAGAAAAAGAGCATGTTTTTTAGAATAAATAATTAAAAAAAGATAAGTAACAAAAAATGTATGATCAAAAGAACAATACTAAAGCGGTAATGTAAATGGATCAGGAATGAGTAAAGATCAAAATAAGAATAAAGTTCAAAGATAAGAGAAGAAAAGAAAGAATGCAGGAAGAAAACAAATCAAATGGGTGAGTCTAAGGTGCATGGGCTATACAAGCGATGTACCTTACATTGAGTGTGATAGTTGGTTGTTATCGGTTTCCTTGGAAACAAAAATAAAGAAAAGGAAAAAAATAACACAATCAGAAATGGTTCACAATGAAATAAAATGAATGCAGGGAAAAGGAGAGAGCAGGTCGCCGATGAGTAGCTGTTTGAGAGCACTGGCGGCGTTGTGGCTAACTGGCATGATGTGTCATGACTTTGGTGAGTGATCTAATGGGTGGATAATTGGAGGAAGCGCAATGGTTGCATATCTAGATAGTGAATGAAGACAACATGGGATGGTGAGGCAATGGTGGGGATAATATTGACATGGGGACATGTGGTTAAATTCAAACTCACGGTGGTTGGATAGGTGAATTGCAACGATAATTTGGCGACCGAGGGATGAGAGATGCAATCTAACAAAGGGACAACATGATGGATTGGAGCAAAAGCGCACACACCTTTTTCCCACTTTATTTATAATTCTCATTCCATTTTTTATTTTTTTGTTAATGTATGAAGTTGATTTCCATATTTTTATTGTATGGAGATGATGTGTAGAATGAAATTGTTCATATTGCAAGAATATGTTGGATGTTTTCTATACTTATGAGTGAAATTGTTTCGTTAAAAAGGAATGCACCACCGATTGCAGCAAGAAAAAGGATTATTCCTCACACATTATAGTTGTTATAGAGATGCAGTACAGAAGATTGAGGATATGGAGAAGACAAGACATGATAGGGACGAGAGATAAATATGTGCACTTTCCAATTTTTAATCGTATCATTTACAATGTTGAATTGTTTATTAATTAATCTAATGGTTAGAAACCCTTGTGTACCATACATGATTAAGGGTGACAAGAATACTTGTACCCACGGATGCCCATATATTTGTTAATGGGTGGAGATGGATATTATATTACCTATCCCATGGGTACCTGCATACTCATTAAATTATATTTTCTATTAAATATATTAAAAAAAATAAGATTTTTTATTATTTTATGATGAGATAAATTTATTTTATATTATTTTGTAATAATATTTTTAATATATTAACCTATAGTGATATTATAATGATAAATTATATTTTATAATATCAATATAATACGATATTATAGTATATTATATAACATTCTCTCTTTTTCTGTTTATAATTTTTCATTTCTTAACTATTAACGGGTACTCGCGAATACTCGCTACTCACATAGATACCCACTAATTTTAACGAGTATGGTTATGAGTAGTGTACTAACAGTCCCTGCCCCTGTCCCTGTCCCATTAACATCCCTACTTTTAAATCTGTGTACCTTAGCCATTGCCCCAATCATTAATAGAACATTAAATTGAAAAAGAAATTTTGAATTGAAATGGCGAATAATCTACATGCTCAAACACTTATTTTCCTATAGTCACTACTGGACGTAATAAGCTTCTCTGAGTTTTGAGTAATAAGAAGAAATTTGACTCCTAATTACATTGATTGAACTAGTATTTATAGATATTAGCCCCTAACGAGAAAATTTTATTCATCTATAATGTTATTTCCAGTTACCCAACTCCCTAGAAACGCCCTACCCACTTGTGCATGCTGATCTAGTCACTAACATGAAAAATTCCATAGAGAGAAAAGAGACAAAATGCATGAATTGGAGAGAATGTAACAGAATTTGAGAGATAGTGATTGTAACTTGCATTGAATGAATGAATCGTACAAGCCAGACTACGGCTTGTCACGAATGAGATGGCAATCAATCTCCAAATGTTTTGTGCACTCATGAAAAACTGGATTTTGAGCAATATGCAAAGCACTATGATTATCACATAACAAAATAGAAGATTTAGAGTAAGAAATGTGCAAATGAGTGAGGAGGTAGTGAAGCCATTGAAGCTCACAAGTAGCAGCCCTCAGGGCACGATATTCTACCTCAATAGAAGAACGAGGAACAATGACTTGTTTCTTAGATTTATAGTTGGCCAATACGTCTCCAATAAAGAAAAAATAGCCTGAAATGAACCTACTAGTATCTACACAGCCACCCCAATCTATATTAGATAAACCATGAATTCAGAGAAATGACTTCCTATGAAAGAAGAGACCAAGGTCAAGTGATTTCTTGAGATATCTGAAAATGAACAAAGTAGCATAATGATGTTTATGAGTAGGAGAACTTAAACTGACTAATTATTGAGTAGAAAATGTTATGTCTGGTCTAGTGGAGGTAAGATATAATAGTATTCCAACTAGTCTTCTATAAGAGTATATATCAGAAAATGAATTTACATGATCTTGATGAAGTCTAATTGTTGGATCAAGGGGTGTAGAGGTTGGTTTGCAGTCTAGCAGAGAAAAATAAGTGAGAAGATCTAAACATTACTTCCTTTGTGAGAGAGAGATTCCAAAAGAGGAGTGAGTCACCTCAAGACCAAGAAAATACTTAAGCAAACCAAGATCCTTAATGCCAAATTGTGAATGAATTTGTTGCTTAATGATATAGAACTCAGTCAAATCATTTCCAAACATAAGCACATCATCGACATAGACAAGTAAACTAGTGAATGAAGCGGTATTGAATTTGAAGAATAAATTATGATCAGTTGTAGCTTGGTGATAGCCTAAATGAAGAAGAAAAGTTGATAGTTTCTTAAACCATTGCTTGTTGGCCTGTTTAAGCCCATAGAGAGACTTATGGAACTTAAAAACCTTATTAGAACTTGTCGACTTCATGCTTTTAGGGATCACCATATAAATATCTTCCTTTAAATCCCCACAGAGAAAAGTATTATTGATATCCAATTGATGAAGATACCAATTATGATAGGAGGCTAAGGCTAGAACAACCCGAATTGTGGTGATTTTTCTATAGGAGAGAAAGTGTCTAAATAATCTAGTCACTCTATCTGGTTATAGCTATTGGCAACTAGTCTTACCTTATATCTCTCAATACTCTCATTATATCTTTTAATTTTATATACCCACTTACTGCAAATAAGAATCACCCTTGGTGGCAACTCAACCAAAGACCAGGTGCCATTGAGTTCAAGAGTTGTTATTTTAGCTTCCATGGACTTTCTCCAATAACCAAATTTGTTGCCTTCAAAAAACTAACACGTTCCTATTGTGAATTCAAAGAAGAACTAAAAGTAGCGTGTAAAGAAAAAAGATTAGAAAAGGAAGAAAAGGAATTTATGGGGTAGAGTTTACCACGATTACCCTACTTAATATAATATGAGTTTCACATATAGTCTTGAAGGTAGCTAGGTTTCTTCAAATGTCTGGATGATTTTCTGAAAATAAAACTCAAGTCTCGAGGGGAAATAGGATTAACACTAGTAAAAGGTTGACTTGTAGTAGGGTTTGTTGAATCTGTTGGTATAGATTGAGTGCATGCTGTAGGATCTGTTGGTGAAGAAGGAATGCATATTAGGCTATTTGATTGAGGGAATATAGTCTATGTGTTCAGGGTTTGGACTACAAACATATGGAGATTTTTGTAGATCTGCATTGGTAGCATTTATAACAAAGGGAAAAAAACAATTCTTCAAACCAAACATTTCTATAAACCCTTAATTGTTTTGTATCCAAATTATACACTAAATATCCTTTGGTACCAAGTTTATAACCTACAAAAATATATTTAATAGATCTAGGATAAAATTTTGTTCTATGTGAGGTAAGAGTAAAGACATAACAAAGATAATAAAAAACTTTTAGGTGGGAAAGATTTGGTCTCTATCCATAAAGAATTTCATGTGGTGATTTAGAATTTTGAAGAGGTGTAGGGATCCTAGTGATTAAGTGTATTGCATGAGCAGTGGCTAAACCCAAAAAGGATTTATGAATGTTGGCTTGAAGGAGCAAAGCTCTAGCCACATTTAATATTTTTCGGTGCCTTCTTTCCACTCTCCCATTTTGTTGGGGAGTTTCAACACATGAGATTTGATGTAAAAATACCCTTTTCTTGAAAGAAACCATTGAATAAAAATTATGTACCATTGTCATATGTTATCACTTTAATAGAATTCTGAAACTGGTTTTCAATCATATTGGTAAAATGTCTAAGGTGTCGTTCAGTTTCAGATTTATTCTCAAGATAGTGAGAAAATATCTATGTTTATGTAAATTAGAAATTAAATATAGTCCCCAAATATCTAGATGTATCAAATCAAAAGGTTGTCCAACAGTGTGTTTGCTAACAAAATAGGGGAGTTTCTTTTGTCTAGCAAAATGAAAGATGTCACATATATGTCTCTTATTAAAATTGTGTAAAAAATGGATACAAATCAATTAACATGTTTATTCTAGATTCAGAAACATGCTCTAATCTAAAATGTCACAATGCAGAATTAGGAAAAGAAAAAGTCATGGTTTTGTAAACTGGACTTGATTTAATGAGCTAAATTGTTATGGAGCTTCATCTTGAAAATAGTACAACCCATCTAACATTCCAACAGAATCAATCATCTTCAAACTTTTCAAGTCCTGTATAAAGCAGGTATGAGGAAGGAAAGATATGAAACAATGGAGATTGGTCAACAACCTATAAACTGAAATTAAGTTGAGTGAAAATTTTGGTAAGTACAAGACTTGTGTCAAAGTGATATAAGGCTTAAGTTATATGGAGCCAATGTGAGAAGAAGTTGTAAGATTACCACTAGGTAGCTTAAATTTGATATATGATGAGCAGTAAGTAGTTGAAGAGAAGTAAAAAAATCTTTACTTGAGTAGATATGGTTGGTTGAACCGGAATCTATGATCCAAGTGCAAGATTTGCTTGTGTGAATAGAAAAGGCTAAAGAATTACCTTTGTCTATCTCAAATGAATTTTCAAGGGTAGAATGTCCTACTTTGGTGGTCACAACAACAATCTGATTGTTTACTAGAATTACCAACATCACTTGAAGGTTGAAACAAAGCCATGAGAGCCTTGTATTGATTTGAAGATAGAGTCGGTTGAGTTGTGGAAACAGAATCTGTTCTAACTTGGATAGAAATTTGTCCCCCTCTTCTTTCTTTATCAAAATATTCACCAATTACATTATTCATAACACTATATCCTCTCCCTCTGAAGGAATTAGGATAGCCATGCTTTTTATAGCAAACTTCTACAATATGACCTGCTTTACCACAATAGCTACAAATTTTGGGAGCATTCTTGCTGATAAAGAAATTTTATGTTCCTCTAACTCAACCAAAAGGTTTTCCATCAGCTGCATTAACAAAGACTTGGTCCACCTCACTGGTTGAAGTTCCTATTATCCTATCATGCTGAATAACCAAAGCAAATGCTTTATCAATATCTGGAAAAGGTTCCATTAAAAGAATTTGAGTCTTTACCATTTCAAAATCATCATTGAGTCCACTTAGGAATTTCATTATATAGTCTTCATCTCTATACATTTTTCCATTCTTGCTAGCCACCTAAGTGCATCTAACTGCACAAGAACAACTAGGTAATGGTCTGAAATTTTTTATCTCTTCCCACAAAGTGCTCATCTCTATAAAATATTGAGTTACAATGTTGTTTCCTTGCTTCAAAGAGTTCAATTCTTTTGTAGCACGAAAATTCTCACCCTATCTCCCTGCACAAATCTGCATCTTAACAAATTCCAAGCAATTGTTGCATCTTCAACATAAACTATACTTTGACTAATTACTGGTTCTACAAAATTCAAGATCCATGACAAAACAAGAATATTGGACCTTTCCCAAGCACCAAAGGCAGAATCGAAATAAGAAGGCATTGGAAGAATTCCATTCATGAATTTGAACTTGTTCTTAGAAATCAAAGATCGCTTCATGTTTCTTACCAAACTATGATAATTTTTCACTGAAAGCAAATGAGAATCAAAGGTGTAGCAGAACTCTCATCTGGATGAATGTAGTACACACTCTTTTGTGAGAGAAGCTCTAGGGCTTAACTTTGTTAAAGTAATTTGGTCGAGTGGTATATTAATTGATTTAAATAAATAAATAAATAATAAAATAAAAATATTGATGAGGGAGAGTTGTGTTGTCTCCAACATAAGTAAAAGGAATTTAATAATAGTTTCATGTGCCCAAAGTGCTTTTTTTTTTGTGGTGAGTGTCTTACAGTTTTTTAGAAATTTCTTTTACTGCTATCATAATTTAGACTGTGCAAACAATTGGGTGGCAGAATATATCATTTTGTTATTCTCAAAAGAAATTTTCATCTTTGTCATCGTTTTCTACCATGTTTTCCCTATTTATTGGGTAGAATGTGTTGTGATTTATCATACTATCTTTTGACCTATTGCTCTAGTGCTACTGAAGTTTCTGAGGAATTAATTTAAATAGGTACATTGCTTGCTTTAATATATTTAAGCTTTGAGGAACCAAACACTTACATAGGCGTGTTTCTTTGAGTTTAGGGTTTAGGGTCTAGGGGATAAATCAAATTGGGATCCACTGATAGGCTTTGATGTCTATACGTTATGAATGCCTTAACTTGACTTTTTTTATGATATAGGACTTTGATTGAAGTTGGATTTTCTATTTTGTGTAATTTTCAAAAATATTTCACCGCTTATATATATATATAATATGTTTTAATATATTAAATGTTGATCTTTATATAAATATGCAAATTGAATATGATTCAATGTTCTCGGTGTTTAGTCATATATATGAAAATTAATTGGCATGAGATATGTATGTTTATAAACACAATCGTGTTCAATCATTGATTTGGCATGAGATATGTGTATACAAAATTAGTGAATAGATAATGTGTATTTATTTATTTGTATGAAGACGACATGCTTATTTTTGGAACTTGTGAAGCAATAGTAAATAATACTAAAGTATTTCGTGCATCCAAATTTGACATGAAAGACATAGGTGAGAAAGACGTTATTTTTTGTGTTAAAATCACAAGGAAGGGAGATAACATAATGTTATCCCAAGAACATTATGTAGAAAAGCTTCTTAGGAAGTTTGGACACTATGAACAAAAACATGTGAGTACCCCTTATAATGCTAATACTCAATTAAAGAAAAATAAAGGTGATTATGTTGTTTGTTAAATTGAGTAAGTCCAAATTATTGGAAGTGTATTTCATTTTATTAATTTGTGGAATATAAAAAAAATTAAAGTACTATGAATTATGATATTGGATATAGTGGACTTGCCACTATATTATAATGATACAATGATGGTAATTTTGATTTAGATGCGAATGAATTCTCAAGTGAATTTATTTTACCCTCAATAGAGGAGTTGTCACTTGGTAGTCCAAGTAGACCTGTACAGTGTCATATATGATGGTGGCCAAGTTTATTCTTAGCTTGGTAATATGTGAGAATGGTTGGCTAAGAAATATCTTAGCATATATTTCTTTGTGGAAGGAAACATGTGTTTTCCATATTTAAATATTATGATTGTTATGTGACAATAACAAGAGTAAATACAATTTATAATTGAAAATTGAGACGTATACGTATACCTTTTTATTTATTAAAGTAGCTACTAAATGATGGGGTTATATCCCTAATCAATATGTGGTCAAAATAAATTTGACCAAATTCTCACAAAGCAAGAAGCTATTGAGTAAAAGATCGAGGCGAATGAGACTTGAAAGCCAAACCAATTTGAAATTAACAGTGACGGTAACCCAACATTTGTGATTGGAGATCCCATGAAGAAGGTTCAATGGGTAAGAACAAGTCACTTGTTAGTTCTGTTAGCACAATTTATTTATCCCTTCCTATGGTGTGAGAAGTGCTAAACTGCATTATAGAGAGGTTAAACTTAAAAGTTTTTAATGATTTTCATATCCCTTATGAGTGGTGTATGAATTGCATCATACACTTGATGAAATCATCTATATGAGTGTTAAGTGGGGTCGTTCGTATGATATTGTGGTATAATCTCTAAATAACTCGTGAATACCAGGTGCGTGCATGGCCTATTAGTGCAAAACAACGTTAGTAGCGAGAATTGTGGGGAGTGCAATTTGATTGGTAGACCTCTAACTTACACCAAAGTGTTTTGGTTCAAAGAGTTTGCTCTACCAACTCACTAGTATGTTATGTTCTATCAGTCTAGATCTAGTTAAAGTCTAAAAGACACCAGATTCGACCCATTTTTGCCCATGACATTAACCCGGGAAGAATTGCTTTTCAAATTTCATAAATATATTTTCTTAAAACTTTTGAAATATATGGGGGATTGTTGGATATTTTGTGTCCATTTCAAAAGTTCTAAAGAGACAAGTCTGACTTTGCTTAGGTAAGGAAATATAATAAACTGATTTTATTTTAAATTAATAAATTAATATTAGTTTTATTATTTTTAATGGGATAAACTTTGACTTGGTCATATCATCATTTTTGTGTTATAATCCTATTCACTATATAAAACCTTTTTACTTTCTTAACCTAGTAGATGTAGCCTCCACAGTCATCCCTTTTCCATCTCTAATCCTAGCAGATGAAGATTTAAACAATCTTCATGTTATGGACTAATCCTTTAGGCCCATTAATCAGCATGACTCAAAGCAATCTTAGCAGAATTTGCTATGCCATTATTGACTTACTACAAGTACATACCTGCCTACTTACTACAATTACATATATGCCTACTTACTAGAATTAATATATGCCTACTTACTACAATTATATATCTGCCCACTTGCGACAGTTATATATTTGCCTACTTACTACAATTATATATTTGTCCACTTACGACAGTTATTTACCTGCCTATTTACTACTTTTATAGTACCTGCTCACCATATTTACACACGCCCAAGGTCCTCACTTACCATTTTATAATGATACTTGCTTACCATATTTATACAGGCCCAAGACCCTTATAAATATGAGATATCAACAATTCACAAGGTATGCAATCTTTACTCAGTCAACCACATTGGTTGTTCAATATATCTGACTTGGATTGAATAAATGAATAGTACAATAGGGTCTGAAATACATATAGTTGAAGAAGGAAGAGGAAAAAGGAGGGAAAAGTAGTTACATGTCTAAATATAGTTTAACGGAATTAACAAGAAATGAACTAAGCCACTATAACCGATTTCTAAGCTTCCCAGTATGGGACTTAATAGAATGCTAAAACATCTTATTCTAAGAGTACAGAAACATCTCTTTTAATTACACTACAATAAGAACGCTTTAGGAGAAAGGAAACAGAATTAATACAGTTGGCATCAGTTAGGACTGATATAAGAGAATGCTAAACTGTAAGCTAAGCTTAGACTTAAGTTTCCAATATTCACCTAACAATTGGAGCAACTTCTAGTAACTGCCTCCTTTCCAACACTTCCTAACTGGTATCTAAAATAGACCTTCTTGAAGTAACACCTCCTTAGGAATCTTTGGATAAGCTCCCATCAAGCCTTACATGCTCCAGGGTCATGTTTGCATCTCATATTGTTTCTTTGAATACTTTGCCTTGAAATCAGTTTGTCCAAAGAATGTGATCTTCAAACTCTTTCCCACAATGTGGTCTTCAAACTCCTTCCTATAGGTACTCTTTTTCGAAATGTACACCTCCTCCTACTTGGGACTTTAGAAACTTATTTACCCTTGATCTTTGAAGGCTTCTTTCGAGCGTTGTGAGGAACAAGAAATTTTCTTTTTGAAATTTTTGGTGTTACCAACAATCACACATGTGCACCTTAAACTTTACTAATCCATTCATTAAGGAATTAGTAGCTAATCAATATGGTAATTAAGAGGCTGCAAGTAGAATAAAATAATAAAAAAATTTATACATAACATATCAAAGAAACTAATCTTAACCGTATAATCATACATATCCGAGTGATCTAAATCAAATTTAAATAAAATTAATCTTAATAATCATATATGTGATTGAGAAATGCTAGCAATACATTTTTTCAACACATTCTATTATTAACTAAAATTTATGTCAATCTCACTGAATCAGAAGTGAATCCCAGTACAATAAGTGTGGGATCTACAGACTCACATGAATATTAGCCAATAACATTAAAGAGAATACTAAAATTGTGTTAAAAAGTGTATTGCTAACATTTCTCCTATATGATTATATATGCAAGATTATCTTCACTCATGTGCTACTATATGTTGCTCAACTGACTCACCTACATGGATATACACATCTAGAACATATCAAAGCTCAAAATTTCATATTGAAGGTGTCCGTTCAATGGTTCCATCAAGGATCTCGAATGTAACTCGTTGTAATCAGGTTTCAACCAAGTAGTAGAGTACTCAGGCAAATGGGCCTCACTCCATTGTTGAGTTGAACCCTTGTGAACAACATCAGCAGTACCGTTAGTTTCCACGAACATCTCTGCTACATTGGAGTATTGGCCAGTGAGTTCCTGCACGAGGGCTCTGAAGTTTGAAGCATTAGTCTCAACCTTCACAGGGCTTGAAATATAAGTAACTTTGATCTCCTTTTTGTTCCTTTTGCTCTGCTTTTTCCCCTTCATGACAGGGCTGTTAACACCAAGCATGTTTAGATATCTCACTTCACGAAAAAGAGAATCAAAACAGTGTTGGAATCCCACGAGTTTGGGAATGAAAATCTATTATGATTGATCAACCGAGAAGAATATGGGTGATTAAAAAATGTTCCACTTGGCCAAGTATTTATATGAATCTAAGAAACAGGGGTGTTGTAAAGTCAAGGTGCAATTTCCGGGAAATTGATTAATTATTATGGTTTGAAAGAATCGAATCGATAAAAAAAGAGGAGGTAATGGTGGAAACGGAAGGTGATTAGAAACTGCTGGTTCAGAAGATTCCATTGGGATAATGTTTTAGGGATCACCCCGTACGTAATAAAATCATCATCGATATTTTTGGTGACTCACACCTATTTTTGTTTTGATCCTTGTGGTTTGTGTTCAATAAACGTTTTTTTAATTTCGTCACATATTGCGCAGCCATGGATGACTGGAAATCTAGCTTAAATCTAGACGTACCTCTGGTACTTGTGTCAATCTCAGTCATAAGACGAAATAATCTTATTTTCTAGAAACATACATAAATTTATAATATTAATTTTGAAGTATCCCTTTATATATACTCCCTCCTCGGTTTTTTTATTTACTCACTGTGTGACTTATCATGAGAGTGTTTCAACCATTTCACACTATTTAATAAATATTAGTTAATGTATTGGTCTTTTAAAAAAAAATTATAGCATTCTAAATATATCTCTATTTTTTTGTCAATAAATATACCTCTATTTAAAAATTACTATATTTTAGAGACATTAATTGTCACATGGTGGAATATTACAAAAGTCACTTTTCAATGGTGTAATTGAGCATTTCGATAAAAATTCATTAATTATTCACACTCATTAATATATGTGGAATTAAAAAGAGTTGAATATTAATAAGGGAAAATATGGAAAAAAAATAATTAATTTATTTAAAAATCTGCGAATAGTCTTATATTAAGGGACACTCAATTCTTCTAGAAAGTTTTATAAAAAGGGACAAGGGAAGTATCATTTAGGTAGCGTTTGGTAGACACTTCAGAACAAAACAGAACGTGACATATGAGTTTTGTTCTTGTTTGATGAAATTAAAAGGGAAAACAGAATGAGACACATGATTAAAATAGTGTAACACTCAATTAAAAGGTTTTTTTTATAAGAATTAGGAAATGCAATAATTATGTCTTTTTAGCTCTTTTTTCTAAAACATGTCTTTTCTTTTTCTCTCATTAATTTAATGTCTCTTTTTTTTAAATGAAATGAAATTCTTTTTTCAAATTTTATTTGCTGTTATCATAAATTTTTTTGGTAGACACATAAAAAATACATATTAAAACTTTAAAATTTTAAAACATTTATGATATAGCTTTATAATAAATATTTAAAATAAAAAGAATCAGATTAAAAAAGGATAAAATTAAAAAAATAATATTTATTATTGTGTTAGTATATGAAAATGATACTTATTTAAAAAAATTAAAATCTTAAAGTAATCTATTTTTTTGACGTAAAATCTTAAAGTGATCTATAATAAAAAATGGAGGGAGTAATTTTCACCTAGATTATTTTTGTTATTGTCATTTTTCGCGGTCCTCTTAGCAGCAGTTCTAATATTGTTTTGATAAGAAATTAATTTTATTATTAAACGTGTATACATGTATTGTTCAAAAATAATTGATTTAAGTAGTAGTGTGGTAATATAGAAAAATCGATAAATATTTAATATTCTCTCATTTTTATTTAAAAAAAATTCATTTAAAAAATTTGTAACTTTAGCAGATCTAAAATAATAATGAAGTATAAATTATTTTTATTAGAAACCATTAGATTTTGAGTTTACCATAGGCTTATACTTAATACTTTATTATCATAAAAAATTTAAATTAATAAAATATATTATTAAATTTTTTAATATTTGTAGTAAAGATATTATGGACCAGAAATTTAGGGATCTATCTTAAATTTTTTTTTTATACACCATTCTTCTTTCCATATATTTTTTCTTTTTTAATATATTAATTATCATATTTTTCAATTTATCTCTTTTTATTTTTATTTTTTTCTTTTATTTCTGTCTTCTTTTACACCTTCCACATCCCTTTTTAGAGTAGTAAAGTATTATTTTCATAAAAGAAAATGACGAATAAAACAATATTGATAAAGACCATACTCATCATGGATCACTTTAGCATAAACTCTTTTAAGTTGGATCCAACATAAATTCTCAAATTTATTACCATAACAGATAAATTTAATTTTATAATATATATTCTTTATAATAAACATCTATCACATTTTTTAGAATCCATGCCAAAATGATCACCCGCCCATCATAAGCAAAAGAGAGATATATGACAAAAGTGGCTAATATCACCGTTTTTTAGTCAATGGATTCATCTTTATCAAATAGTAAGGATATATATTATAATTTAAATTAATTTTAAAAAAATAAGTATTTAATATTCCTAGGAATATTTTAAATATTTATTTATTTTAAAAATTAAAAAGTAAAATAAAGTGAAAGTGGCTTCCATTCCCATGGAAATCCAATAAGAATGTAAGATTCTCACCCCCTCACCATGGAAATAAAATGTAACTAAAATATGGGTAAATCACTTTTCTGGGAATCAATAATACTTGAGAATATGATTTTTAAAGATTATACCAAATGTTAAAAAATAAAATTCCCAAATTCAATTTCATATGAATTGAAACAAATTCCCCCTTAAGGAAGAGATCCGTGTCTAGGGATGTCAACGGGGCGGGATGGGGGCGGGTAGTGCCTACACGTATACATATCCGTCAAAATTAACGGGTACCCATGCGGGTAACGGGTATCCGTGGATATTCACGGGTACCCATTAATGTTTAAGAATTAAAATTTTATAAAAAAAGAAAGGAAATATTATACAATATATTATCATATCATACTATATAAATAAATAATCATAATATCATTACGTGTTAATATATTAAGAATATCATCATAAAATAATAAAAAATCCTAATATTTAACTATATTTAATAGAAAAAATATGTTTTAATAAGTACGCGAGTACCCGCCCCGTATAATATTCGTCCCCACCCATTATATAAATATACGGGTACCCATTACGGGTATATCCACGAGTACCCACGGGTACGGGTTTTTTTGACATCCCTATTCGTGTCTCCCATCTTTATTAGACCACGTTGGAAAACCTATTAATCTTGAAAACTTAATTTTTAAGCCCATAAATCGCATATGCTAGGGTCTTTTTCTACTTTTATTATATGTGTGCTATAACCTCATGAATAATTGCATGTTAGTTAGAAAATGTTAAGGCTTGATTAATTTGAAAGTTTTTCTGGGGTAGAACTCGAACCTGGGTCTGAGTCAGCAGAATGAAGTCGGATCCGAATCCGGGTTGCGGAGGTTTGAATCCGAGTTGAACCCAGGGGGTGTAACTGCAAAGGGACTCCGACGCCCAAGTTAGATAAGTAAAACAGTCAAAGTGATTGACTGAGTAAGATTGTGTACCTGGTGATCTGTAAGTGTTTCCTATTTATAGGGGTTTTCCCTGTATAAATATGGTAAGTGGGCTTTTATGTAAAAGGAGTAAGTCTGCAGGCAAAGTCATATAATTATAGATATGATAATTATATTTCATATATTTAGAGATATCATAATTATATGTGATATAATTACGGATATGATTATATTGAGCATAGATCTTTTTTCATATAATTATGGATACGATAATTATATTTATATATGGTCCATTTTAGTTATTGGGCCTTAGGTTTAGACCGTAACAGATGCCCCCCAGCTCTAGTCGTCTTTGAAGAAGATGACTTTGAGCTCTGGTACTTTTCTCTGTTGTGTCTGAGACGACTTTTACTCGTTCGGGATGACTTTGAGGTATGTAGCCCCTTGGGTGTTGCCGTTCGGGACGAGATAGGTCAAGATGATGTTAGTCATTCCTTGTTGGTGTGACTGTATAAGTTCGAGATGCGTTCCGTTTGTGATGATCCGAGACGGCCCTCATGGGCCGAGACGCCTCTGGTGCTTAAAGTTTTATTGGGGATCGGCGTTCGAGATTTGATGCCACTTGAATATTATTTTGTTGATGAGACAGTTCGGGACACGTTCATGAATGTATATACAAGTTCGAGATCTTGCCATATTGTCAGAGAACCGAGACGGGTTTCTATCTGACATATCGTTGCGACGTTTCGTTTCTTTTGAATCGTTTCAGCTTCTTGCGACGTTTCATCTTCTTCGTGACGTGGCGTTTTGGTATTGGGTCGCGACGGTTTGACTTCCTGGGCCGTAAAAGGTTATGGGCCTTTCTGGCCTTATAAATAGGTGATGAAGAAACTTCATTTCGTCACTTTGTTTCTGAATTTACTCTGATTCTCTCCTTGTGAAATTATTCTCAAACACAGATCCGGCTTCGCACAGCAACTCGAATTCAGGGTTCGACTTTCAGGTATTTCTTTTCCCTTTCTTTCTTCCTTTATGCAAATGAGTGATAGTGAGTCCTTGGAGGTTTTGTCCGGGAAACCTGAGTCGTGGGTATCTCGGAGCCGATCATCTTGTGGGGATAATGAGGGTTTTAGTCCTGAGGTGGTTGAGGTGTTGAGGCAGAGGAATATGACCTCTGGGGAGGTTGTTCGGGCCGAGAACGATAAGGCTTTAGTGAAATCCGAGACTGATTCGTATGATAGTATTTTTTATGAGTCAGGTACTAGTCGTCTCGGTTCTGATGAGGGTAGTTGTTATAAAATCACCTCTGCAGGTGTTGGAATGGTTGAGGCTCGCGATGAAGAATATTTTGTGCCCCTGTGGGCTGATAGGTATAGGTGGGTGGACTCAGAGGTCCTTGGCAACTGCTCTTTTTATAGACCCGGCTGTCCGGAGCATTGTTAGGAGCGTTTATTTGATTTGGAGGTGTTTGGTTTGACCGAGATGAAATAGAGATACAATGTGGTGATTCCTCCTCGAGGGGGCCGTGTTTGTCACTTGTCCGAGACCAATACTATGTATCTGTATACTTACGATTTTTTCCATTCTAAAGTGAAGTTGAGGCTTCCGTTCACCGAATTTCAAGAACGGATGCTTATGTTTTTGCGGTGTGCTCCCTCACAACTGCATCCCAACTCGTGGGCCTTCATAAGGTGCTTCGAGTTGATCATGACTGAGTTCGGCTTCACCTCTTCTGTAAAGTTATTCTTTTATTTTTTCATAGTATTGAGGAAGCATCCGCAGGGGAACAAGAAAGAGACATTAAAAAGTTGGATTTCCTTTAGGGGCCATAAGGATCGAAAGCTGATAACCCCATATTGTGAGTCGGCCAAAAGAGGGAGTATTACTTTTAAACAAGAGTTCTTCCAGATACAGGCGGCCGAGGGTGTGAAGCCGTTTTGGGAGGAACGGTCTTCTAACACTCCACGTTTTCCTATCTACTGGAGTGATAAGCATTACGACATGAAGTCATTCGATTTTGAGGTTTCTGAGTCGGCTCTGTCCCCACAAGATGCGGCGGTAAGACGTTGTTGACGAAGTCAGTTGAGGAATGTGGGGTTTTTTTCCTCTAAGAAAAATTTAGATGGTCCGACTCGCAGTGTCGGTTCAAGAATTGGTGAGACTTGTCATGTTTTTATTAGTGTGTCTATCCCGGCTAACTCTTATTTTCCCTTTGTAGCTTCCATGGCCAACGCTGCACTCAAGCAACTTAGAGCTCTGCAGAATGCCCAGAATGCTAATGCTGGTCCTCAGGACGATGTGCACGTCGACATCGATTTCACTCAGCAGGCTGGCGGGAGTGGTGGTGTTGGTGGGCCGACTCTTGGTGGCCAGCCCAATTAGGATGCATGGGATGGGGTTAACAATGACCAGCCTCGTCCCCAGAAGAAGAAAAAAGCTGCTAAGGCCAAGAAGAGGGCCCGGGTTGAAGAGTCTTCTGGTGAGTCGGGCATCAATTTGTACGACTCAGAGGAGGAGTTGGATACTCCGGAGGTGGATCGCCTTCTATACCCTGATTCAATCCATTTGGTGAAGTAGTCCACTGCTACCACTAGGAACATGACTTGTCCTGGAGCAGGTGGAAAAGGACCGAGTATGTCAATGCCCCATTGGTGGAAGGGCCAAGGGACCGACATGGTAGTTAGCTCAAAGGAGGGTTGACGGTGGATGGAATCGTTCTTCTGGCACACTTCATACTTCTTGACGAAGTTCATGGAATCTTGAATCAGGGTTGGCCAGTAATATCCGGCCCTGAGGGCTTTTCTTGAAAGTGTTCTTCCTCCTTGGTGGTTTCCACAACTGCCTTCATGTAATTCGGCCAAGATGTATTTGGCTTCGCCGTCTTCAACACATTTGAGCAAGGGGGGTTGAGAATCCTTTTTTGTATAACTTGTCTTTAACAACTGTGAATTGAGATGCTAGTCGTCTCAGTTTCCTTGCATCTTTCTCATCTTCAGGGAGTTTGCCTTTCAAGATGTAAGTCTTGATGGGGGTTATCCATGATTCAGAATCTTCAATTGCTAAGATGGATGGTTCTGAAATTGTTGGGGTCGATATGACTTCTTGTAGGACTGACTTGTTGTTTCCCAGTTTCTTGGTGCTGGCCAACCTGGAGAGTATGTCGGCTCTGGTGTTTTCGGCCCTTGGGACGTGCTGGAAGATGATTTCTTCAAACCCGTCGCTTGAAAGTTTTACTTTCTCCAAGTACCTCTGCAGTAGTGGTTCCTTTGCTTGGTAATCTCCTTTGATCTGAGATACCATCAGGAGGGAATCGCTGCACACTAAGACCTTTTGGCCCCAACTTCCTTTGCCATCAACAAGCCGGCTATGCATGCCTCATATTTTGCTTGGTTGTTTGAAGTAGAGAATTCAAACTTCAGATATTTTCAATACAAACTCCATTGGGTCCTTCCAGGACTATCCCGGCCCCCGCACCCTTTTTGTTGGATGAGCCGTCCACGAAGATGGTCCATTCAGAACTGGGTGTGTTTTCAGGGGGAGTCATTTCAGCCACGAAGTCGGCTAGGATATGGCTTTTGAGAGCAGTACGACTTTCAAAATGGATGTCAAACTCGGATAACTCCAGAGCCCAAGCTGTCAAGCGTCCTGAGAGGTCTGGTTTGTGAAGGACGAGTCTGAGGGGTAAGTCGATTCGCACCGTGACTTTGTGTCCTTGAAAATAATGTCGCAATCTGCGGGCTGTGGTTAAGACGGCCAGAGCAGCTTTCTCCAACTTTTGATATCTTGCCTCAGCTCCCTAGAGTGCTTTGCTGATGAAGTAGATGGGGAATTGGTCACGCCCTTCTTCCCTGATTGAAACTAAGCTTAAGGCTTGGTTGGTTATGGAGATATAGAGGTATAGATGTTCCCCTGGGGCTGGCTTGACCAAAATGGGGGGATTTGCTAAAGTTTGCTTGAGCTCTTGAAAGGCGGCTTCACACTCGTCGGACCAGGTGAAGGATTTTCCCTTGCGAAGGAGTTGGAAGAAGGGAAGAGACCTTGTGGCCGCCTTGGGGATGAATCGACTGAGGGCAGTGATTCTTCCGTTGAGTTGCTGGATTTCCTTGAAGCAAGTCGGGATTTTCATTTCCAACACGACTTTACATTTGTCCGGGTTTGCTTCAACTCCTCTACTGGTAAGGAGGAACCCCAGAAAGTGTCCTGATGGTACGCCGAAAGAACATTTGAGAGGGTTGAGTCTCATGTTGTGCTTCCTGAGTCGGTCAAAGACTGATTCTAAGTCGGCTATATGGTCGTTTCCCTCAGCAGTCTTGGGTATGATGTCGTCTATATAGACTTCGACAGTTTTTCCCATCATGTCTCCAAAAACCTTGGTCATCATTTTTTGGTATGTGGCACCGACATTCTTCAGACCAAAAGGAATCATGGTGTAGCAGTAAATGCCTTTGTCGGTGATGAAAGTCGTCTTCTCTTCATCGTCCCGGTCCATGGGTATTTGGTTGTAGCCTGAGTAGGCGTCCATGAAGGATAACCAATGGTATCCTGATGAATTATCGACCAGTTGGTCGATGTTGGGGAGAGGAAAAGGATCTTTGGGGCAAGCTTTGTTTAGATCTGTGTAGTCTACGCACATTCTCCATTTGCCATTGGACTTTTTTACAAGGACGACATTGGATAACCAAGTGACGTACTTGCATTCTCTGATGAACTTGGATTTGAGCAGCTTCTCTACCTGCTGGTTTGCTGCCTGCTGTCTTTCAAGGCCGATTTTCCTCTTTTTTCTGGGCGACCGGCTTGGCATTGGGGTCAACAGACAGTTTGTGACAGCAGAAGGTGGGGTCAATCCCTGGCATGTCGGCTGAGGTCAATGCGAACAGGTCAGAGTTCTTGGAAAGCAACTCCTTCAGTTTCTCCTACATGGTGTGGTCCATGTCACAACGATTTTGGTTGTCTGTTCAGCAGAAGTTCCAATCTGGAAGGGTTTTGTCTTTGCAGCCGACTCAATTCCGTCTCGACCCTTGGGATCAGATTCAGCTCTAGGGTCAAGATCTACCAAATGGACTTGGCCTCTGGATACTGTCTTCTCTGTCTGGTATGTGGGTAGGGTGGTCAGAGCAACATTGTAACCTTTTCTTGCTTCTGCTCGGTCTCCTTGAACTGTGATCACTTTTCCATCTCGGTCCGGGAATTTCATCACCAAGTGCTTAGTGGAAATGACTGCTCCTAGGGCATTCAGAGACGGACGTCCGAGTATGGCATTGTATAGGCTGGGGCAATCAACTATCAAGAACTTAGCCGAGATGGCTTTGCTTTGGGTTTCGGAGCCGACCCTGAGTGTAGTCTGAAGGTATCCCTTGGGTTGGATCCTTTCGTCAGAAAAGCCCACCAAATCTCCTGAATAGGGCAGGAGTGACTCTGGGGGTAGCAGTAACTGGGTGTAAGTTCTGTAGAAGAGGATGTCGGCTGAGCTGCCCTGGTCCACAAAAATGCGTCCGACATCACCATCCCCTATTAGGGAACGAATCACAAAAGGATCGTCATGGTCCACCACATCGTCGAAAATGTCTTCGTCCGAGAAGGTTATAACCGGGTTTGGAGGTCTTTTGGCTGTTGTCTTCATATCGGTCTGGTCGACACTGTAGACTTCCCGGAGGTGTCTCTTCCTCGAGTTGTTTGACGGTCCTCCACCAGCAAATCCCCCTAAGATCATATTGATTCGCACCCTTGGTGTGGTCTGAGTTGTGTGGTTGCTGGAGCCAGCTTTATCTTCCTTGTTGTCGTACCTCTTGGGGGATGTAGAACGTTTTCTTTTCTTATCATTTCCTCCTTCTGGACTAGGGGATCTCTTCCGTTCTTCATTCTTTCAATATCCTCCCTGGGACCGGTTCTTCTTCACATAACGACCAAGTCGGCCATCTCGAATGAGCTGTTCGATGAGATCGCGCAGCTGTATGCATTCATCAGTGTTATGCCCATAGCCTTCATGGAAAGAGCAGTATTTGGACTTGTCTTTTTGAGCTAAGGCTTTGGGTGGTGGGGGTTTGGGTATGTCAGCCAGCTCAGTGTGCATCACTTCCTTCAAAATCTTCCCACGGTTAGTGTTCAAAGGAGCATAGTTGTTGTATCGACCTTTAGGGGGCCGACGTTGATCTTGTTGGTGGTGCCCTCTATCTTTTCCCTTGGTAGGAGTCTCGGTCCTGCCTCTGGCGGCTGTAGTGTTTGGCAGCAACGGACAGGTGGGCCTATCTTCCCACGTACTTGTGTGAACGTTGCCTGAATTGCTCCATAGACCGGACTGGTTCTTCTGAAAGGGAGACCGCGAGTGGTGAACCTGGTGAAAGGGCCGAGACGGCGCATACGAGTTGAACATTCTCGGCCAGGTCTGGGATAAGGGCACATTCCTTGTAGAACCGAGATAGAAATGTCTTGAGAGGTTCATCCTTGTGTTGTTTGACTTTGGCAAGTGTGAATTGGTCCTTAGGAATCTCAGTAGAGATGGTAAAGCGCCCCAGGAAGGTGGATTGCAAGTCGTCCCATGAATCTATGGATCCCAAGGGGAGAGTTTTGAACCAGGCTAAGGCCTCTCCTTTCAAAGTTCTTAGGAATGGGCGGCAGATGACATCTTCAGGAGCACCAATGAAAAGCATTTCGTTGGTGAAGGCGTCTAGGTGCTTGACCGGGTCGATGGTGCCATTGAAGGTTTCAATGGGAAGATCACCTTTGTAGTGTTTGGGGATCTCGACCCGGGCCAATCTTCCAGAAAAAGGGTGTCTGAACGGAGTCAGATGAGCCGTGACTCTTGGTTGCAGAACTTCTTGATGACCCCGTTCTGACGCATGCCGAGATTGAATTGTGGGTTGGGGCTGAGGGTTTATGTTGCGCTCCAAATGTCGGAGGCATTCCTCGATGTGGCTCGCGGCCTGTTCGCCAGCTACTCTCGGCTGTGGCTCACGGAGGGACTGTTGGCGTTGCTCCTGAAACTCCCTGAGTTGGGCCTCGAGGCGTCGAATAACCTCGTCTCGGGGGTCGAATTGGTGATCTTCCTCGTGTGCCCCCTTTTGATTATGGGGCTGTGAGGTTCCTTCTTGTTCCGCTAATTCGTCCTAGGGTCCGAGATCCTCCACCCATCCGTCAGGTGTCGGTTGAGGACGGGCCCTTGTAGTCTGATGACGGGTTGTGACCGTCATGCTGGAGAGGGGGAGGCCCTCCTTCTAGCGCCAAATGTTCTGGGGTAGAACTCGGACCTGAGTCTGAGTCAGCAGGATGAAGTCGGATCCGAATCCGGGTTACGGAGGTTTGAATCCGAGTTGAACCCGGGGCGGTGTACCTGCAAAGGGACTCTGACGCCCAAGTTAGATAAGTAAAACAGTCAAAGTGATTGACTGAGTAAGATTGTGTACCTGATGATCTGTAAGTGTTTCCTATTTATAGGGGTTTTCCCTGTATAAATATGGTAAGTGGGCCTTTGTGTAAAAGGAGTAAGTCTGCAGGCAAAGTCATATAATTATAAATATGATAATTATATTTCATATATTTAGGGATATCATAATTATATGTGATATAATTACGGATATGATTATACTGCGCATAGATCTTTTATCATATAATTATGGATACAATTATTATATTTATATATGGGCCATTTTAGTTATTGGGCCTTAGGTTTAGACCGTAACAAAAGCTTTTTAAAAATAATTTTTATTTTACATTATTTCGTGTTTATAAAGATAAAAATACTAACATCTTATAATGAACTTTTCATTATTTAATAAAATTCGTGAATGTTTCACTGAATAGTAATTACTTACATCTAATAAATAGAGAAGTAGGACTCATATGATTTGTTGGAACCAATATGAATTTTATGTGTTGAAATTTTTTTTAGAGTTATTAATTAACATTCAGTTTCAAAGATTAAATGTTTGTGTATAAAACAATGAAAATGATAAAAAAAAAATATTACAACTATTTCCTATACAAACTATTAAAAATAAAAAACAAAATAAAAATAATGTGGTCTTTCTGTAATTAAAAGTAAAAATGAAGGTTAAACATATAAAATATTGGGTTAAATATGTTTTTGGTCCCTAAACTTTTACCCGAATTTGGTTTTGATCCTTAATCTTTTTTTCGTTGTTTTTGGTCCCTAACATTTTCAAATCATTGACTTTAGTTCTTGTCATCAACTCTGTTAAATATAGGGGTGATGTGGTCGGGACTAATTTCAAAGAAGATTTGAAAACGTTAGGGACCAAACACAATGAAAAATATAGATCAGGGACAAAAACCAAATTCGGATGAAAGTTTAGGGACCAAACCAATTTGGGTTTGGTCCCTAATCTTTGTTTTTCGTTGTTTTTTATCTCTAACAATTTCAAATCATTGAAATAGTCTGTGCCGTCAAGCGTCAACTGTGTTAAATATAGGGTTGACGGAAGGGACTAATTTCAATGATTTGAAAACGTTAGGGACCTAAAACAATGAAAATAAAGATTAGGGACCAAAACCAAATTCGGGTAAAAGTTTAGGGACAAAAAACATATTTAACTCTAAAATATTTATCTAAATTAAACATATCGTTAAATATAACAAAATCAAAGTTTAGAGAGAAAATGGATGGACATGTCGTTGCCATCATTAGACAAGCGTGCTTTTATTTTTCTATTTTTGTAAGTTTGTTAATATCAATCCCTATATACTCTCTCCAGTCCTATTTATAAGAACTTTTTAACTACTTTACACGGATTAAGGAAGTTGGTTAATTTAGTTAATTGCAATAAATTTGTCATGAATGTGTATCATATTTCCCAAACTACCCTTGAATTTATTGAGACCCATTATCTTTCTCTTTCTAATTAACTACTCAATTGTGTCATACTCTCTCTACTAATTAATTACTCTCATACCTCTACTAATGGGGTATTTTTGTCAAAGAATAATTAATGCATGAGACAATCTAAAAATGTTCTTATAAAAAGGACCAAGATCCACCTTAGAAAAAGGTTCTTATAAATAGGACCAGAGGGAGTATTAAAGTAGTATCCATTAAATATTTTTAATTTGGATGTAGGGATGTTAATAAAGCGAGGTAGAAGCGGGGCGGGTAATACATTATCCATATTCCTACATGTTATAATTAGCGGGTATCCATGCAGGGTAATGAGGAGTATTTATGGGTACCTATTAACATAATAGTTAAGAATTTAAAAATTATAAAAAGAACACTACAAGAAAAATAATGTGCATATAAATTTGAAGTCATAAATAATAAGTCAGAGGTTAGAATATAAATATGCATTAATTAAATACGAGTGTGAAAAATATTAGCTAGAATTATTACATGTGTGTGGATTACATCCAAATATAAGCTTTTTCTTAATCTCTCCATTCTAAATCTCTCATTGTTTTAGCACGTTTCTTATGTTTCATAATCCTTATTGTTTTAGAAATTCAACTCGAATTAATATTTTTTAATCACGTCTCTCTCTTTCAGTAAATGTGGGCAGTGGCGGAATTTGACCAAAAAATTTGGGGGTGCCAAAATAATATTTTGATGTGTAAATAAATATATAATATTATAGATTTAATTTTATTATTAGGAATTTAATAACTATACACTGTCGGTGTAAAAAAGTTTTACACGATCCAATTATGTGTTACCACATCATTTAATGAATTTAATAGTACATGATGTGTCATATTCATTAAATGATGTGACAACACACTATTGAATGTTTGTGTAAAATTTCTTTACACTGACAATGCATAGTAATCAAACTCTATTTCCAGTCTCTCTTGGTCTCTCTTGTTAAAATTATATGCAATTTCAGTCCTTCAATTTTTTTTTTTCGAAATTAAGCTCCTTAATTTTTAAAACTAAGTAAATTTGGTTCTATTATCAATTGTCTTTCACATAAAACTCTCAAATTCTCATTTTCAATTTAAATATTTGGTAGTTTATGATGATTTAAAATATGAAATAATTTTAAAGGTTCACAGGTAAATATTTTAATAGAATTTAATAAAATTTGAAGAATTTTAAAGGAATGACATTAGTATTAAATAAGACAAAAAAATTGAGATTTTTTCGATTTTAGGTAAAATTTTGTTATTTTGATTGGTAAGATTTTGAACTTAATAAGATTCACAATGATTTAATTAATTTAATTTGTGGAGATGTTAAGTAAAAAGTGATAATTTGAAAGTTTTAGATATAAGACAATTAATAGGGTACTAAATTTGCTTAATTTTGAAAATATAGAAACTTAATTTGCTCATTAAAACTTGAGGACATGATATGACACATTCTCTAAATAATATCATACTATGTACTGTCACATCATTTAATGAGTTTAATAATACATGAGATAAAAATATTCACTAAATAATATGCCAACACATTATAGGATAATAGTGTAATTTTTTTAATAAAATGAAAATATTTTAATAATTATATAAATATGTATATATATTAAAAAAGTTTTGGAAAAAGTTTTGGGGAGCCATGACTCCCCCCTTTCCTTATAAAGATCTGCCCCTTAATGTGGGTTAATGACAGTTAAATGAAATGAGTGAAGAATAAATGAGAATATTTTAGTAAAAATTATACTAAATTAAGACACATTTAAAATTTTTTGGTTTGTACAAATAACCTTAAATAATTTATGATTTGTTTGGTTAAAAAAGAAAATGAAAGGAAAAAATAACGTAGGAAAATAGTGAGAGAAAACTAGAATAATTTTTAGATTATATAGAATTAGGGAAAATAGAAAGACTAGTGAGAGAAATGAAATAGAGAAAAAAAAGAAAATTACATTGAATTCCGTACTTTTTTCCCCAAACAAATAAGTGAAAACATACGTACGAATTCATATTTCCTTATTTTCTATTTCCTAAGGCTCTGTTTGTTTAGCTAGATTTTGGGTGGAAGCTAGGAAAACTCCAGTATTGAAAATGGTAGGAAAATGGAGTGCCAACGCGTTTGGGAGAGCAAGGAAAGAGGAAGTGAATAAAAAACCGTACAGATACCGTGTTAGTTCAGTTTTTCCATCAAATTAGACGTGAAAATACATTTAAACGAACGCTTTCCACTTATACCCCAACACTATTCTCATTCTGTATCTCATCAAAAGCTACTTTCTCACATATAAATAAACCATGGCTGCATTTCCCATTATGTATCATCCCATCACATTTGACAATTCACCGGATAATATATTACAAAATTAATAACAATAAAAAATAATAATAATAAATAATAATAATAATAATAATAATAATAATAATAATAATAATAATATATTACAAGACAATATATTACAAAAATTAATAATAATAATTTTAAGTACGGGGACAAATAGATAATTATATATCATACTTATTTTTCTTTCCCTCACCTTTTTACCCCTTTTATCTCAAATCAAATAACTAAATAATCCTCCTAATTTTCCTTTGTTTTCTCTTCCTCCCATTTTCATTTCTTTTATTTTTCTTTCTCTTATTTTCACTACTCATCCAAACATAGCGAAGAGCAAGAGTTTTGGAATGGATGGACTAAATATGAACACAAATAGAGATGCTTCGAATGTATTTTTGTCAATGGAATTCAATGACCAAACTCTTCCCTTGATGACTTTGTATTGTCTGTTTTTTTTTTTTTTTTTTTTGCTTTTCTGGTTTTTTAAACATTTATTATACAAATGGGTCATGACTCGTGCAAAGTTTTGTCCGCACGGGCTTAGGGGGATTAGCGTTACTCTAAGGATGGTTTTCGTAGAAAGTCACGAGGTTTGAAAACAGAAGGGAAATGGGTGGAACCTGACGCATAAAATGGAAAGTTGAAAGAAATTAAGCAGAAAATAAGAAGATTCGGGGGAAGGGAACCTGCTGTCTGTCTCTTTATGTTGTGACACCTTGCCTTAATTAATCTGGACTTAATATTGTGGCTGGCTAGTTTCCATTCAATGAATATACACGTAACTTGGCAGCCACGGGTACTGAGTTGACTTATTTTATTTATACAACAAATAATTTATCTAATAGTAGTAATTTATCTAACACATGTTTTATTTGTATCCCTTTCTAGCATATGACATATTAACATTATCCATCGAATTTAAAGGGTAAGGTTTTTTTCCATCCTCTCAGTAAAATTTAGTTAGGAAAAAAAATTAAAAATTAGCTACAGATTTTAATTTCCTAATGATTTTATAACTATTATTCTAGAGAGAAGTTTACTGGAGAAAATAGAGAAAATCCTTAATTCTTTTAATTATATTCAATATAATTTAGTCTAGAAATAGAGATAATAAAAATGTCAATAGACGTGAGAAAATATCAACAAAAATGAGAGAACTTAATAGGTAAGAATAGTCTGCCGAGTCGTCATCTCTGATGAGTGAATGATGACATATATAAAGCTAATATTTATTTAATATATTTCTATTTATCTGTTTATTAATATAAAAAATATATAGACTAAAATATATTTGATACTTTTATTTTTTAAAAAAATTATTAGAATTTTTTATTACATTATTTATTTATTTTATATTATCACTCCTTAATAGTGAAATATTTTTTATTACTTAAGAATTAATTAATATAAGTATATAATTGAAAAAAATCAATATTACGTACGTTGGACTTGTAAGTGCATTGATGAATATTAAGATATTTTTTTCTCCTCATGTAGATAGATAAATAAAAACAAAACTAATATAAAACTGTTATGAAATTAAAGCTAACAATATTTGTCATGTCTTATTTCATTCACATAAGTGGGTTTTATACAAATGAATAAGAGTTAATAATGAAAACTAACTTATAACTGAGGAAACTAAGGGCCTGTTTGGTTTGTGTTTTCATTTCCTGTTTCCATTTTCTGTTTCCTGTTTTCTGAAATTTTACAAAGGAAATGCTGGAAACAAAAATTTGTTGTTTCCAGTATTTCCAGATTTTCCTTTGTAAAATTTCAGAAAACAGGAAACAAAATGAAAACAGAAAATAGAAACAGGAAATGATAATGTAAACCAAACAGGCCCTAAGTAACTTATAATTATACAATATCTTCTCAAGATCATTCATTCTATTAAAGGAAATAGGTAAAGTCAAATCATATTAGACTAAATCTGATACAAAAAACACCTTTTACATCGGGTAAAATCGACTTTTTACATCGGTTCTACAAACGATCTGTATAGAGCAGATGTAGAATGTCAAATAATTCTACATCGGTTATTAAGAGCCGATGTAGAAAGTTGAATATTTTGCATCGGTTTGGAAAGTAACCGATGTGAAAAGTAACCCAAATCAATTATTAAAGATGCAATTTATTCATCCCTAATACCGTAAGAAAATATAAATGAGTAAATATAGGTCAAGGTTGTTTGGATCATTTTCATCATGTTTTTCTAAATATAATTTTCCACAATCTAGAGCATATTTTTGTGGAGCTTGGCCATTGGTTTTGCACCAGAGACCAATAAGTCCCTATGAATTTCACGTGCCAATATGGTTAGCTTAGATAGTTATGTTGTTTAAGACTCCATAAAGTTTGCGGATATAATTCTTATTAAATATTTAATAGGATCTTATTAGAAAATATTACAAACAGAGACACAAGTTTTATTAATCTACAACCACAAATCAAAAGCCTCAAACAAGAATAATATATATTTCCATTCAATCTTAAATTTACATGATTTAAGATTTAGCATGACACAATTAGGCTTATAGCATGAAAATATGTGAAACAATGAAATAAGTTTTTGTAAGACATGGATAGGAATTTATAGGAATTCACATGGAGATTGGTGTGTTCATTTAAAGCATACATATGGTGTCTAAAAGCTCCAGCATAAAAAGTTGGTTAGTCTAATTTTATATCATTTAAGTGGTGGGTGCATGAGATAATTCAGTAAGGGAATGACTTAAGAGCTCATTTCGTTGGCAACAGTGTTGTCAGTAAGGTTATACGGCGGATGGCGGCAAGGACCTTTAAGCGCCATACTGCCATGGCGGACATCATGGCGGACAAATATATATATATATATATGATGCAAAAACAGCAAAACAGATATATGAAAACCAATAATATAACAATCTAAAATTTCATGGCATTCATAATATAGTGATAGTCATTATAAAAAAACATAAATGCCTAACCAACAAAGTGTGTTGGATACCTAAGCGCTCTACCATTACCCCATTTATTTTTTTTATTTTTTCATTAGAACGCTACCTTACCCAGTGTCCTCTTTTCCCCTAATTTTTCTGTTAGGGCCCTCCCCAGACCCGTTTCTTTTTTAAATAAAACTTTTTTAAAATAAAAAAAGTTTTAGAATCAAACCCTTTCTTCCTCACACGAGCATCATCTTACGTCAAAAGACTTCATAACATTGTCCGTCTCACTTCGTCCCTTCTCTTTCTTCCTCTCTCCTTCGTTGCGTCTTCGTCACCGCATTGCTCACTGCTCGCGAAGAGCACCAGAGTGAATTGGAGGCGCTACACGCTTGGACCACCGCAAGGGAAGGCCGAGTCTGCGTCGTTTGTTCGCGCTGCAACTCCGAGCGCGAACTGAGCCACTTCCTGGCGCCGACAGAACTCGTTGGAGGAGGTGCGCGGTGGACGTTGCAGGGAGGAGACCAAGTTAGCTAGAGTATCTTGCGCAACAGCAGTAGGGCGAACCAGAAGAGGAGAGGAAAATGGAAAAAAATCCTTTTAGACGGGTTGACCCGGGCCCAAACCCGGAAAAATGGGGAAAAAAGGCCCAAAACGGCCGCCACAACCGCCATGACCGCCGTAAACCGCCATGCCGTTACTGCCATAACGGCCGCCATATGCAAAATGGCGGACCCACGCCATACGGAGGCCAAACGGCCATAACGGATCGCGGCCGTCGCCGCCATACCTTTATGGCGCCGTTATGGCGCCGCTATAACCGTTTTTTGATAACACTGGTTGGCAAGCGACAACCAAATTAGCACAAGTGACCCAAGGACCACTAAAGCTAGCTAGACCTCAAATTATACTAACACACCCAATGCCAATGTACAAATTTTTTTCCTTAAAAATTAAAAACCCAGTTCATGTGGGATGGCTGTGATAATGGGAGTGTCTTGGAGTTGTAACTGTCAAGTCAAAATTTTCCTGTCCCATTTAGGCTTCAGTAATTCTTATTCATTACTAAATCTTGTTTCCTATACCGAAATGGACAGACAAGTGAGAGACAAAATTTAAAGAAAGATAATCAAATAAAGGCATTAAAATAAATAAAGGTGAAGTCATCCCACATAGTTTATATACCTTCTACTCTGATGGTGTAAGCTCATTCCTATTAATTGGGGTCCTAACAATCTCAGATAAAATTATAATTCCCAAATACCTAGAATTATAATTCACAAATACCATTGGAAAAGGGTGCCATCAAGATTCAAGAGTAATCATGCAGACAAGCCTACGAATTTGTTTAACTTTCTTGCAGTTATTATTGCTTTAGCTTACGCTTCTCTCCTTCTTCTGATTACCCTTTTGTCTTACCAGTTCAGCAACTTATAGCACAACACACCCTAACATAACATTGACACCACATGTTACCTCTGCTCTCTAAGTCTAAGTGTGTGAGCCTCATCCATAAAGCAGGCTTAAGGAAACACAATATCATAGCATCAACATACATGTTCAACACATTGGAGAGGAATCTTTATATACAGGACTTGAGTAGCCCACCAATATTAATCAATTTTCTTAATAATTGACTCCTATTAATTTTGGTTGCAAAATAATAGTATTAAAATATTGATTACGTAAGTTTGTACATTATTAGACATTAGGCAAAATGTACTTCCTCTTAGCCAAAATACTTATTATGAACACCTCTCTGCTTCAGAGAGATGCCAAAACAAGAAATTATTTTCAAGGAGGCACTGGATTCTCAATTTAGCAAGCTTATTGCATAAACATCACTGATAATGTTGAAGGGAGGACAAATTAAAAAAACCAGAAGAATAGGGGAGAGCCTAACTATAACAGAACAAAAGAAAAAGCCTAAGAAACAAATATGTTATAATAATGCCATTAATTTAAGTTTAATCAATATTTTATACATTGATTACCTATGTGAATCAACTCAGTTCCTAAAAATACAAAGTGAGTAGGTAGCACTTAAGGGATTCCACAACTTTCATTTATGGACAAGACCTCTTTTAAGTTATGTTATAATTTGAGTTAATTATGTTCATTTCTGAGCAAGTGCTTGATTGCTCTGAGCATCACTCTGCCTCAAGAGGTTTACAAGGGGCAAGAAATCAAGACACTGGCAAAAAGTACCTTTACTACAAAAACCTCCACGTCTTGAAACAACTATGGTAAAATCTATAAGCAGCTATTTGTATGCTATGTTGTGGAAATTGCCTCATTTAACAACAACTATGTCCTATCCTAAGCTTAAACAGTAACTCATTTGAATTAATTTAGAGCCTTCCAAACAAAAATACAACCAGACTCTTCCTTTACACTCAATTAACAGACTAACCCAGCGGGAAAAGAGAAATTAAACATGATTTTATATCTTATCTATTTCTAACAACATATGACAATCAAAGGTTTTATATCATACATATAAAATTGATACCATAAAAGAAGTCTGAATACTCACCAGTGTCCATAAATTATGATCCCATAAATGACTGCATTAAAGATGAAAGCCTCTCTTGGGCCTCCTTAAACCAGCGATCTGCAGCACTTCCAAAACTTAAAAAATGATGCTTCAATCTTCACTCTGGTTTGTCTTTGAATTCAAGATAGGATACATAAAAGTTAATAATTGATAGGATATTTTTCTATAATAACATGAGACGCGTGACAAAACAATCTTGATTTTCCTGCAATATTATGGTTCTCAACATAATGATATATGTTTACTTCCTTCCTAGTTTCACAGTATGCTTTTTTATGTTCTCCACCATTCCTTCGTTTTTTAGTTTATAGCAAATGCACATTGTGTTTTGTTAAATAAAGTGTTCCTGAGAATTAGATGCATAGGGCATGATGATGAACTCCAAAATTCAATGTCCTCGATTTCTACTATAATTGCAAACCAAGAATAAGTAGTTTCTCTCATTTTTCTTAAAAATAATTCAATCCAGATAATTGTTAACCATTCCTTATTTATTTCCTTTTTAACCAGTGAGCTATATTTTTGTTTCTTTCCACCAAAATTGCAAACATAGTACAAGCTACAAAGTTAAGCAAATAATGACAGTCTAACACCAATACAAATGTGAAGATAAATATCCAAGTGCCATATATTGGCTGAAAAAGTTATTTTTTTTTAAATAAAAGCTTTCTAACAACCTGCACAGGGAGTTCAAGCTTTGATCTCAAGGTAGCACGATCCTTTCCTTCTTCACCTTCCTCCAAAAGCTATAAAAAATATTATTAACAGGTTATGAAGAAACATGGAACACATAAAGCACAAAATATCCTAGACATTGCCAGGCTGATTAGAGGCAATTAATCAACCATCTGAGTAAAAGATCATGTAGTAACCTGACTCTCCATCAAATATATGGAACCAGGTTCAAACCCCCCCACCCAAAAGACCAAAAACAAAGAGCTACTTTATCAGAGGCAGACTCAATGGGGTCTATATTGATTGAACAGAAGAGATGTTTGACGAACAACTTCAAACCAACAATGAAGCAATCAGGTGATATAAAAAAACTTAAAGTGGTGATAAGATCCCAAAAATAGAGCACACTTATATTGAAGGAAAAACCTAAAATCCCTTCTCCACTGCTGATATAAAAAGCTAAAATCTCTTCTCCATTGCCAATACCAATCTGGCATATGTGTTTATAGCACCCACACATTGATTTCTAAGTCAGCATATGTGTATGTAGCAACCAGAAATTGAAGAACTATATACAAAAACCCTAGATATATAATGCGATAAAAACTAAACCAGAACTTGTCCCCCACGGAAGCATTGCAAGCAGAACTTAACGGAGCAAAAAACTAAACTAAACCAGAGCATGGAAGGAAGTAGAACTTACCAGAGACGGAGAGCCACACAGCGCCAGAACCGTGAACGAGGGCGCGAAACGACGGCGAGCCGCACAGCGCCAAAGAGATGCATGGCACGGCCGTAGACAAGACGGAGATGACAATGGCGAGACAACGATGAGGGAGAAGCGTGGGAGACGATGAGGAGAGGAGGCGCAAAGCAGTGAAATTTTTTAACTTCTGTGAACGAAATAGGGATATCTCTGTTTAACCTAAGTTGGATTTTTTTTATTATGAGTGGCTATTTTCTACATGGGGTACAATGAAACCGATGTTACAAAGGTTCAATTAATTTCAAAATTGCCACCGCGTCTTTTTCTACATCGGTTTTCCTTTTGAAAACCCACTTGCACCCTATGGGTTTTATCCCTTCGGGTGGCTCAATCAAGGTCCATACCTTGTTAGTGTACATGGAATCCATTTCAGATCTCATGGCATTAAGCCATTTCTCAGATTCTGGACTCAAAAGAGCTTCTTGGTAAGTCATTGGTTCATCCTGATCCATTAGCAATACATCCCCTTCCTGAGACACAAGGAAACCACATCTCTCAGGTTGGTGACGTACCTTATCTGACCTACGCAAGTCTTGCGCTACTTGAGAAGGGGCTCCACAACATTTTGTGGTATCTGCTCTTGTTCCATTTTCTGCTCATTGCTACTCTGTGTCACTTGAATTTCTTCAAGTTCTACTTTCCTCCCACTTATTTTCTTAGAGACAAATTCTTTCTCAAAGAATACAACAGTCCTAGCGACAAACACTTTGCTTTCGCTAGGATTATAGAAGTAGTAATCCATAGTCTCTTTTGGGTATCCCACAAATAAGCACTTATCTGATTTGGGACCTAGCTTTTCTGAAACTTGTCATTTCACATAAGCTTCACAACCCCAAATCTTTATAAATGACATACTAGGTCGTTTCCCAGTCCATATCTCATATGGTGTCTTTATAACAAACTTAGATGGAACACGATTTAGTGTGAAAGCCGCTGTCAACAAAGCATGACCCCAAAAGGAGTCAGGGAAATCAGAATGACTCATCATGGATCGAACCATATCTAATAGAGTTCGATTTCTCCTTTCAGAAACTCCATTCCATTGAGGTGTTCCAGGAGGAGTGAGTTGAGATACTATCCCACACTCTTTTAGATAGTCATCAAATTGTTGGCTCAAGTATTCTCCACCTCGATCGGATCGAAGTGTTTTAATAGTCTTGTCAAGTTGGTTTTGTACTTCATTCTTAAATTCCTTGAACTTTTCAAAGGATTCAGATTTGTGTTTCATTAGATACACAAATCCATATCTACTGAAATCATCAGTAAAAGTGATGAAGTATTGAAAACCTCCTCTAGCCATTGTGCCCATGGTCCCACATACATCACTATGTATGAGACTAAGAAGATCACCGACCCTTTCACCTTTTCCAGTGAATGGGGTTTTGGTCATCTTACCTAATAGACAGAATTCACATGTCTCAATTGATTCAAAATCAAAAGAGTCTAAATAGCCATCTTGATGGAGTTTAGATATGCGTTTCTCGTTTATGTGGCCTAAGCGACAATGGCAAAGGTAAGTTGGGTTCAAATCATTTGTTTTGACCCTTTTAGCATTCATGTTATAGATAGGTATTTCGAAGTCAATAGCATACAATCCATTGTTTAATTTTGCACAACCATAAAACATATCATTTAAATAAATTGAACAACTATTGTTCTTTATTATAAATGAAAAACCATTCTTGTCTAAACAATAAATAGAAAAAATATTCCTACTAATGGCTGGCACAAAATAACAATTATCTAATTCAATAACTAGCCCAGTTGGAAAAGTTAAATAATAAGTTCCTACGGCTAAAGCAGCAACCCTTGCTCCATTTCCGACTCGCAGGTCGACTTCTCCTTTAGCCAATGGTCTACTCCTTTTTAGACCCTGCATATTCACACAAATGTGAGATCCACATCCAATATATAATACCCAAGATGCAGAAGCATATAAATTGACTTCTATAACATAAATACCTGAAGCGGAAGTCTCACTTCCCTTCTTGATCTCCTTCAGGTACTTTGCACAATTTCTCTTCCAATGTCGTGATTGGCCACATTGGAAACATTTTCCTTCCTTAGCTATCCCACTAGTAGGCTTCAAAGCAGAGGTACTAGGCTTGTCTTTGCCCTTGTCCTTTGATTTGAAATAGGGCTTCTTGAATTTCTTCTTGCCCTTGCCTTTTCCACGTTGGACCATCAATATGGCCTTCCCTTTACCTTTATTAATGTTTTGCTCAGCTGTTCTTAACATGCTTAGCAATTTTGGCAGTGGTTTATCAAATTCATGTTGTAGTTCATGAAGAATTGACTATAGCTGTCCGGCAACGATTGCAGGACAAGATCAGTGGCCAACTCTTGGCCTAATGGGAATCCAAGCCTTTCTAGGTTTTCAATGTACCCAATCATTTTGAGTACATGAGCACCAACATGACTTCCCTCTGCCAGTCTACATTGATAAAGTGCCTTTGAGACTTCAAATCGTTCATGCCTAGCTTGGCCTTGATAAAGTCTCTTTAAATGTACGATCATATCGTACGCCTCCATGTTCTCATGCTGTTTTTGGAGTTCAGCATTGATGGTAGCAAGCATAAGGCAACCTACATCGAGAGCATCATCCAGATGCTTCTTAAAAGCATCTTTGTCAGCTTTCGAAGCAGTTGCAGCGGGGTGTTTTAGGAACGGGCTCTTCCAGGACATACAACTTCTTTTCATGCCTAAGGACAATCCTTAGGTTTCTGTACCAGTCTAGAAAGTTAGTTCCAGACAGTTTGTCCTTCTCAAGGACAGATCTTAGTGACAGGTTACTTGTTGTGTTCGTTGCCATGGTTATCTATTAACAGAAAATTATGCAAATAAGTATCATATAATAAACATATTCAAAAAGGTCTTTAATCAGATATGCCTCCCACTATTTTGATTCAAAATAAGTACCCTCTATATAAAATCAAAAAATCCCATCACTAGATTTTCTAGTGGGCCAAGATCCATATTTCACCTAATTTTAAGTCAGTTTTAGTTGATCGCTTAAGAAAAGGTTATTTAGGTAGGAACACACTTCCAATTGCATCTCATACAACTCTTGGACGGTTGGGTGAATAACTCTTATTCTAATTCATCTTATGAATTACTGCCTAACTTAGTGCCTCTAGGTTTTTCAATCCTATTGAATATACCTAGTTAAGTCAAATCCCAATGTTTGACAGTTGGATATTACTTTTTATCCCATCGCGCCTCACTAAAATAGATAAAGGTACCCTGCTTTAGCAGACCCACACTTTAATCGATTCTAGCATTGACGAGTGCCATACATTGGAAGGCAAATCATGACTTAATATTTTCTTTGAGGGATTTGATCGTTTTAATTTTACTCCTTTGTTAAACCATTTAACAAAAATATACAAGCATGCATCTCATACAAATAAATGATATGGTTATGGCCTCCTAAAATTCCAAAACAAAATTACATCACATATAATCTTGAAGTCTCCATCCACATGTCTCCACATGCTCCATTGACTCCATGTCTTCCCGGATATATTACATAATAAGAAGAAACCTCGTTTAACATACGAGGGGATATAGATGAGAAAAGAATTACAAATAGAATATCGGAGGAAAGGCACGACACGCAGGTCGTATTTAAATAAAACAACTAAGGCCATAACCAATCATTCATATAGATTGTAAAACAAGTGATATATTTAGACGTATATATAAAGCGAGGTTTGATAACGCGCATACGAAAAACACACTACGCAGTGTAGCACGGGGGTCCCACTCAACAAATCATCAATAAGTGTCTCGCATCAAATGAATACTTCACGAATCTGTAAACAGGTAAGTCCCTCGTATCATTCGAATACGTTTTTGTCAGCAAATTGATAAGTGGCATGTTTATCGCAGCCAATATTTGAGTCAAGACAAGGTTTCAACAATTGAACTCTTTGACGCCCAAGACATGAACTCTTCATGTTCCATGGGACCCTCTAACACCAGAACACACACACACACACACACACACACACATATATATACATCGCACATAAAACAATCAATGAAGAAATCGAAATAATTGAAACGCGCACCCGCTCTTCACCTGCGCCCAACGAGGGTGAAGCGGAGGTTCCAGTTTTAGATGCTGTAAATTGCGCTTCACCTGCGCTTCACTTCCGCTTTACTTGCGCTCAGCGTGAGTGAAGCGCAAATAACGACGCTCAACATACAGACTGCGTTTTTCAACAGAAAAACAGAAAATCACAATCTTCAAAATATTAAAAGCATAAAACGTGTTTATCGCAAACCAACGCTCTGATACCAATTGAAGGGAATCAAGCATGTGGTCAGGGTGCAGCGGAAATAAATGGATTCCCTCCCTTGTTATAATCGTTTTGCGAAAACATGAATCAACGCATAATAGGGTATAAAGCAAAAAGGTCATACCTTATTAGGATTATGAACGAGGCAATAGCAGCCACGTCTCTAGAGGTGTCCACGCCAACAGCCGAACTAGGAAACCCTCCTCAACTCTGCTAGTAGTGTTTTTTAGAGTAGTGCATCTCATGCTCTATTTACAGAGTGGTGGCTAGGGTTTTACCCCCTCACTCACTTATCCCTAACGCATATGGGCCTGGCCCATTAGGTTATAATTCTAATTAAATTAAATTATAATTATTATCCTTTTCTAGTGGCATGTTGTATGCGTGTGACCCAATAGGTTTTTAATATTTGGTTATGATATTAAATAAAAAATCCTTTTATATCTAATATCATAAATAGTGAGCGGTATCTAGCAATACATCACTATCCAAATATTGAGATTATCAATAACTTTGATAAATCCTATTTTATGATAATAATTTATATGATCTGTCCCTTTGTCCAAATATCTAATTGAACACAAGGGCATGGATTGTGTCAACCTTGTATAGTTCAATTTATGTTTTCTTGATCCCCAAGTAGACTGTACAGAAAAAAAACATCTCATGTTTATCCTCCTGAGCATGGTCATGCATTTTGCAGTCTCACTTTATCAAGAGGCCTACAGATATAACTCATGTTACATAGGTTGGACAAATCTCATCTAGGGCACTCACATTCCACCACATAATTTATTATATGTCCAAATACCAACTTTATGATCACCCTGTTACATGCAACGTTTGATGATAATTAAAACATATAATTCCTTATGTAGGAATTGTAGTGATTTCAGGTCAAAGGAATTCATATAACATTTATCAATTTAAGAAACGTTCATGGCACTTATGTAACAATCCATGCAACGTTCTTAAGGTGGGTCTGTCTAACACACCATTACTCTTAATGTGTACCTATGTGAGCACATGATATCTCATATCCATGATCCGTGAGATTTTATCATCAATGAACTCACATACTAGTCTAAATACATCTTTGTCCTAAGATGATACTTGACTAGGGACTATTTTAAGAATAGTTCTTCATAAGATCTCACGATCAAGTCATCTACTTGATATCTTATGAAGTTTAAGTTTATTATTCTAAGGACAATAATTATATTCTAAAATAATTAATAAATGAATTTCCTTTATAAAATGATAATATGATACAAGTGATGGATGTTCAAAAACATATAGGTCTCTAGTGCATACACTAACAATAGGCTTGGAGGAACAAAGAATACTTGTTTTTAGCTTGAAGAGGTTGTGTCTAAAGAATAATTGTTGTTAGCCCGAAGTGGTTGTTTCCAAAGAATACTTGGTGTTTATCCTGAAGAGGTTGGGTTCAAATAATACTTGTATCTGATCTGAGATAGTGAAAAATCCAGTGGAGTATTTGCCCTGGGACTGGATGTAGCTCACTGAGTTAGTGGGTGAAGCGGGATAAATTTATGTGGTCAAGTTCTCTCAACCCTTAACTCTTTATATTCTATTTTTAACTAACCAAGGAGGGTTTAAGAAAAGTTGTTTTATAAATCCACGCAGAAAATAATCTTTTCTTCACGAGAAAAACGTATCAAAAGCTTTTTATCCAACCTTCTGAGTTGCATCAGCAAGTTGCTGAACTCCTAGTTTCAGAAGGTTGCTTAAACATTTCCAAATCAGTTTGCTTGTTAAAAGGTGTTCAGAAAAATCTGCAAAGAATTTTAAAACACAATTCAACCCCCTTCTAGTGTTTCCTGAGGTTCTAACAGAAGAGGAGGAAGCTTGGGCATTGATTATCTAAGGAAGAAGGAAGCTAAGGAAGCCAATCCAACCCCTCCTCCAAGCTATTATTTTACTCTAAAGGTGAGTGTGATTCACCCACTCACTCTCATCTTGTATGAAAACCCTAAATGACCCCTATTCTCTATTCCTCTTCTATTTTGCTTGTGTAGGTTGGATGTTGTGAGTTGTGTGCTTTCCCTAGACTAAAATTGTTGTTTGGGTCTTTGTAATGCTTTGAATGTGTCTCACTCTAGGGTTCTGATATTTAGGGACTTATATGCATGATTCAGTTCTAGCTCATATAAATGATTGTTGAAGGGAATCAAGCATGTGGTCAGGGTGTAGCGGAATAAATGGATTCCCTCCCTTGTTATGATCGTTATGCGAAAAGACGAATTAAGACAAAAAGCTATGAAACAAAAGGTCGTACCTTTAAGGATTGTGAACGAGGCAATAGCAGTCACGTCTCTACTGGTGTCCACGCCAACAACCAAACTAGGAAACCCTCATCAACTTTGCTAGTAGTGTTTATAGAGTAAGAGCGACTAATCGTGTGTATAGGGTAATGCATCTCATGCTCTATTTATAGAGTAGTGGCTAGGGTTTTACCCCTCACTCACTTATCCCTAACACATATGGGTCTGGCCCATTAGGTTATAATTCTAATCAAACTAGAATTATTATCTTTTCCTAATGGCTTGTTGTATGCGTGTGACCCAATAGGCTCTTAATATTTGGTCATAATATTAAAATAAAACCTTTTATATTTAATATCATAAATAGTGAGCGGTATCTAGCAATACATCACTATCCAAATATTGAGATTATCAACAACTTTGATGAATCCTATTTTATGATAATTTATATGATAGGTCCCTTTGTCCAAATATCTAATTGAACAAAAGGGCATGGAATGTGTCAACCTTGTATAGTTCAATTTATGTTTTTCTTGATCCCCAAGTAGACTGTACAGAAAATAAACATCTCATGTTTATCCTCCTGAGCATGGCCATGCATTTTGCAGTCTCACTTTATCAAGAGGCCTACAAATATAACTCCTGTTACATAGGAGGGACAAATCCCATCTAGGGCACTCACATTCCTCCACATAATTTATTATATGTCCAAATACCAACTTTATGATCACCTTGTTACAGGAAATGTTTGATGATATTTAAAACACATAATTCCTTATGTAGGAATCATAGTGATTTCATGTCAAAGGACTTCATATAACATTTATCAATTTAAGAAACGTTCATGACACTTATGTAACAATCCATGCAACGTTCTCAAGGTGGGTCTGTCCAGTACACCATTACTCTTAATGTGTACCTATGTGAGTGCATGATATCTCATATCCATTATCCGTGAGATGTGATCATCAATGAACTCACATACTAGTCTAAATGCATATTTGTCCTAAGATGATACTTGACCAGGGACTATTTTAAGAATAGTTCTTCATAAGATCTCACGATGAAGTCATCTACTTGATTTCTTATGAAGTTTAAGTTTACTATTCTAAGGACAATAATTATATTCTAAAAGAATTAATTGCCTTTATAAAATAATATGATACATGTGATGGTTATTTAAAAAAACATATAAGTCTCTAGTGCATATACCAAAAATTGTAGCATAACTAATTAAAGTCCCCATATGCATCACACTTAAATTTATGTCATGAAATTCGTGTATAATGGAAAGAGGGATTTTATGGGTCCTTTGCCCAAAAAGGAAAAGGTAAAGGTTATTCTAAGAGGTAATGTTATAAATGTTGATGATAAAATGTGAGGTTTAAATGGATATGTCTTTATGACCGCAAGAGGGACGCTTCGTGCATGATACTGAGCTCAGGTCGGTCGTGAGGATAAGTGAAAAGATCCCGGATGTTGCGATAAGCATAGGGGCTGTTTAATTCATTAACTGCCTAAATCATGAAGAATGTTATAATGGGAATGATCATGTGTTACTTGTTGCGTTGAATATGTACGTTATACCCACACTGCTTGCATGATTGCACTCGCATGGGACATAATCTCACCACGCGTTTGTGCATTTATCTAGATGTGCGGGATTCTTAACCAGATGCCTGACCGAAAGACTAGGGAGTCCAAGAGTGGACCCTCCCACTTGTCACCCTACTTTTTGCTTAGGATTTATATATTTTGGATGTATATGTATTTAATTCGCTTAATTGACTAATTATGCTTATTTGAGTCATTTGGTGGCATTATATTGTATTTATGACGATGTATTGACTTTGGAACTTATGTAAAGTTTGAATACCTAAGCTAAATTGTATTGAGTATGTAATATGATATAAAAAATGTCATGAAAAATAGTTTCGTAAATTTGGGAATGTGCTTCCAACGAGCATTATTCTTTAGTTTGTGAAATTAGGACGTTACAACAAGCACTCAACCCCGAAATCAGTAAGAGTCTTACTTTTGTAGGGTTTCAAAGTAATCTATGTACGACTTTGTATAGTGCAGTATTTATAGGCCTTTTCCATCTACATGGGCACGAATCCACAAATTAATTAGTGGGTTATTTATCATTATAAGTTACGCTCCGTGTCTAGTGTGGTATAAGAGTACTTTCTTATAATTAGTGAGTACACGTATACTTACGTGCAACGAAAGACATATTCTTCGTTACAGTAAAAAAAGTGTCATCCTATGTTTTCAGCCGTATAGCCATCTATCTGACCAATCAGGACAGTCCAATGGTCTTAATATAAGATCAAGTAAGAGCCAATTGTCCATCATACGATTAAGTTACCCGGTGTCCGGTTAGCCCTAAGAACAACATTAACCCAACAATTGATTTCCTAACCTGTAGAAACCCAAAACTGCTCCGTTCTGCATGATAATGAGACCTGTCGATGGGTGTTGTTGTGTGAGAAGTGACAAATGGTTTAACTTGGCATTTGGTGATCAACTTGTGCGGCACCAAAATTTGATGGATCCGACTATTGAGACTTACAAAACCAACGTTATACTTCTCATAAGTCATACACTTTTCCATCTCCTCCTACTGATAATTACAATATGAGATTCATAACTAATACCTACTAGATTTAAACTCGTGCAATGTGAGACTGAATGTAGTTTTTTTAAATTTTATTTGATTATAAAAATGAGATATTAAGTATTTCGATATTTGATTCCTCTATTGATGGTGTCACTTTAAAGAATAAAGTATGTAGTTATGGTCATTAATTTGAAAATTGATGATTAAGGTTGTGATCATATATATATATATATATATATATATATATAGGAGGGTTATAATTACACGTAAGTTACACCAAGTGTTACACCGCTAAATAATTTTTTAACGGATCATTGTATTAAATAATCCACCATTGGATTGAAAGTTACTATCATATAGATCATACATATAAAATTTTACGTTAATCCGAAATTATTTGATATGTCATTCAGATGTCTCAAGATTAACGTTATATATACATTTGAAACATATGAAAAATCCAACCATTTGATTATCAAGTTATTAGTGTCAAAATTTTACGAAATTTGGCACATATAATCATGATGATGAACAAACATAATTCAACGGTTGGATTACTAAAAAACATATTTGATTTGTAGTTATTAGCGGTGTAATACTTGGTGTAACTTACATTGGTGTAATTATAACCCTCCTCATATAGAGGAGGGTTATAATTACACCAGCGTAAGTTACACCAAGTGTTACACCGTTAAATAATTTTTTAACGGATCATTGTATTAAATTATCCACCGTTGGACTGAAAGTTACTATCATATAGATCATACATATAAAATTTTACATTAATCCGAAATTATTTGATATGTCATTCAGATGTCTCAAGATTAACGTTATATATACATTTGAAACATATGAAAAATCCAACCATTTGATTATCAAGTTATTAGTGTCAAAATTTTACGAAATTTGGCACATATAATCATGATGATGAACAAACATAATTCAACGGTTGGATTACTAAAAAACATATTTGATTTGTAGTTATTAGCGGTGTAATACTTGGTGTAACTTACATTGGTGTAATTATAACCCTCCTCATATAGAGGAGGGTTATAATTACACCAGTGTAAGTTACACCAAGTGTTACACCGCTTAATAATTTTTTTAACGGATCATTGTATCAAATAATCCACCGTTGGATTGAAAGTTACTATCATATAGATCATACATATAAAATTTTACATTAATCCGAAATTATTTGATATGTCATTCAGATGTCTCAAGATTAACGTTATATATACATTTGAAACATATGAAAAATCCAACCATTTGATTATCGAGTTATTAGTGTCAAAATTTTACGAAATTTGGCATATATAATCATGATGATGAACAAACATAATTCAACGGTTGGATTACTAAAAAACATATTTGATTTGTAGTTATTAGCGGTGTAATACTTGGTGTAACTTACATTGGTGTAATTATAACCCTCCTCAGGAGGGTTATAATTACACCAGTGTAAGTTACACCAAGTGTTACACCGCTTAATAATTTTTTTAACGGATCATTGTATTAAATAATCCACCGTTGGATTGAAAGTTACTATCATATAGATCATACATATAAAATTTTACATTAATCCGAAATTATTTGATATGTCATTCAGATGTCTCAAGATTAACGTTATATATACATTTGAAACATATGAAAAATCCAACCATTTGATTATCAAGTTATTAGTGTCAAAATTTTACGAAATTTGGCACATATAATCATGATGATGAACAAACATAATTCAACGGTTGGATTACTAAAAAACATATTTGATTTGTAGTTATTAGCGGTGTAATACTTGGTGTAACTTACATTGGTGTAATTATAACCCTCCTCATATATATATATATATATATTATGAAGTTTTTTTTAAATCTTAACTTTTGATTTTCAAATCAATGGTAACAATAACATAATTAACATTGTGATATTAAAAGAAATTATAATTTGAATTTTTCTTAATGAAATACGACTTTTAAATATGATATGTTCATAACACGTGTCACAATCTTTTTGTAATTTTCATGTCCATTACTATAGCAACTAATCATGTTGGATTTTGATAAATATAAAATATGGTTTATTTAATATTGATGTAAGTCATGATAAAAAATGAAATTGTATGACATATAATATGTTTTGAGTAATTTTTTTTTACAATAACTTAATTTGTAAAATCCATTTAGTATTACTTTTGGATGAGCTACATCATAAAATATTTTAAGTAACTTGATAAGTATTCTTCTCATTAATTTTTTAAGCTATGATAATAAATAATTCAATTTTAAAATTCAATAAATTAAATGAAATTTGAGTAAATGTACGAGGGGATGACAATTTAATGTAATCACCCGATAATATAAGAAGAATAAATCGATTGTTATTGAAGTAGCGATGAAAAAACTTATACATATATTGGAAATTATATATTATTATAAACATATGATTGAATACATAAAATTATTATTATTTACTATATAAATATTAGAGTATATTTTTTTATAGATAAAAAAGTTCGACTAATTTTATTTATTGCAAGTTGATATTCATTTTCTAGATTGTGGTGATGAATGCATATGTCTTTTGGGATGCTCTAGATTTTTAAAGGAATTTAACGTGTTATATTTCAATGTTTTAATTATGATTAAGACATTGAATTATGTAGAAAGAAACATGTGAATAGTTGGAAGGAGGATATCCGCTCTCAATTTCAGGAGTTATTTTTTAGGTAAAACCAGTTTTCCTTCTTTTTCATAGCCAATCTTGAGGACAAAAATGTTTTAAGCGGGTAGTAGAATTGTAACATCCCAAATTATAGCTCTTTTTGTAAATAAAACTAATAAGGGAAGAGATTTTATAAAAGGAATTAGTGGGAAAAGAACTAAGAATCAAATGTGGGAAAAAACAAGATTTTGGTATCCTCGGTTGAGAAAGTCTCTCTTAAGCAAGCATATCAAAAAAAGGGGAAAATTTTGGTTGTTGATATTCTCGCTCAAGCAAGGGGGGCTCGCTTGAGCGAGCATATCAGTAAAAGTTGGGGAAACATGTTTCCGGTTTGGTCGCTCAAACGAGGATCCCTCACTTGAGCGCAATTCTTGGGAAATTCCAGGGTTACTCTCTGGAATCCCCTCTCTCAAGCGCAATTCTCTCGCTTGAGCGCAATTCCAAGAGTTGCTCTCTGGAATGTTCTCTCTCAAGCGAGAATTCTCTCACTTGAGCGAGGACGCGTTTATTCGAGGATTTCTTTCTTTTCTCGCTCAAGCGAGAAGGCATCGCTTGAGCGAGAGTTCGCGTGTATGTTTTTTTAAAACTCAGATTTATGGCTTGGCCCTCATTTAATACCTTCACCCACCATTTTAGAGAGAGAGAATCTCCTAGAGAGAAGGAGCCTTGAAGCCAAGAGGAAGAAGAAGAAGAATAAGGCATGGATTGCTCATCCCCAACCTCCCAACTCCATTCCCCCTTCACATTGAGCTCTCTTGAAGTGAGTATAACTCACACACTACCACTCATTTGGTGTGATTCTTCCTCCATATCCCCTATCCTGTCTTTCCCTTTCTTTTAATCTTGTGGATGATTGTTGCGTTGTGGATTCTCTTTATATTGGTACATTGAATTGTGGTATGGAATTAGGACCATGAATAGAATGTGATAGAGTAATGAATATTTAGGAAGATGAGAATATTATATGAATTTTTGGAAGTTAGGGAAGAATAAGAGAAATGGGAAGTTGACAACTAAGCAAGAAAGCTGATTTCGAAGAGTAAGCTCGAAGCATTCAACTGATGTTTGTTAACTTTCTCCTCAATTCTCACCTTCACCATCTCCATCACCACTCTCCACATGTTGTGGCAATCCATTACAAACCCATATACAATCCGAAAGTAAACCCTCATCTAGTGATGGGAAAAAGCTCTAGATCCTAATAGAAATTCTCTGCCCTATTCATCTCTTAGAAGGAATGATGCATTATCAAAGGGGTCTCCATCTAGAATGGTTAATATTTAATTAAATAAGAGTTCAAATTTGTTCACCATTAACAATTTAATCCCACACACAAGTCTATTATAACAATTATTGGAGTTCATAAGTTTATTGAATCGAAGTAAAAATGAAAAATACTTATTTTAAAAATGTATAAATTAAGTTTATGATGGTTATATATTACTCCATTCGGTTTTATTTATAAGACAACGTTTAAAACTTTTCTATGGTCCTATTTATAAGACAAAGTACACAAATCTAGAAGCATTTAATATTTTTTTTCTCATATTTACCCTTGTTGGTTTTTAAAGTTTTTAAAAAATTGACACAATTACCATGGTAGTGGAATTTAATTTTAAATACGGGTAAACTTGTAATCTTATAGAGATTTTTTTTTTAAACAATGTATTAATTTCATTTCTTAATATGTGTGATTTAGTCTGAATTGTCTTATAAATAGGACTAGAGGGAGTATTTGTTACTACTAATGAGTTCCCTAAGGTTTAGGTTAATGAATCCGTGAATGAAATGTATTTATTGGAAATTATGACATTGAGTGCATTTGAAACATTAAATGCTACATAATCTCATAAGTTTAGGTATTGGTTAATGAATACATGAATAAAATTTATTGGAAACAATGACATCGATTGCATTTATAACAAGCATAGTTAGCATTTTCCTATATTGTTTTACATAACATTAAATTAAGTTTATATATTACCTCATATTGTTTTAGCATATTATTTGTGTTTTAAAATTCTTGTTGTTTTAAATATCCAAGAAGAATTAATTGTTTTTTCAATTATACCCTTATGTAAAACTTACTTTAACTAATAATTAGCCTCATTTTTTCTCTCTTAACTACATTCAATATTTATTATACAAACATTGTCTTAATATTTTCAAAGAGAAATGCTAGGAACACACTCTTTTGAACACTCTCCCTAACACACTCCATGTGATTGGTTAAAATTCAAATGGGTCCCACCACTTGTGAATGGGACCCACGAAATTCATGGGTCCCATGTGAATTTTAACCAATCACATAGAGTGTGTTTGGGAGAGTGTTCAAAAGAGTATGTTCCTAGCACTCCTCTATTTTCAAAATATTATTAATGTGGGTTAGTGACAATTAAATGAGGGTATTTTAATAAATATTTCACTCCCTTCGGTCCTTTTTATAAGACACACTTAACTGAATTACACATACCAATATAAGTGATTAAAATTAATTAATTTTATTGCAGTTTTAAAAAATAGTTTAACTTTCTAGTTTTACCCTTATTTAATATCTTTGACTAACTCCACTACCATTTGATAGTGAGAAAGACATTAAAGTTAATAAGGGTAAACAAGGAGAATGAAAATAAATGTTGCTTTAAAATTGTAAAGTGCCTTATAAATAGGACCACAAAAACTTGTAAGAAGTGTCTTATAAAAAGACCGAAGAAAGTATTAAATTAAGACATTAACAATTTCCTTGATATGTGCACATAACCTTATACAAGAGTTTTGGAATGGAGGTAGTAACATAATACTCCCTCTGCCCCTTATTATAAGATCCTTCCAACCATTTCACATAGTTTAAGAAAAGTTAGTTGATGGATTGGTCTTTTAAAAAAAATTATAGCATTCCAAATATACCCCTATTTAAAGATCACTATATTTTAGGGACATTAAGTGTCACATGGTGGAAGACTGCAAAAGTCAGTTTCCAATGGTGTAGTTGAACATGTGGGTAAAACTTCATTAATTATTCACATTGATCAGTATATGGGGAATTAAAAAGAGTTAAACATTAATGAAGGGTAAATATGGAAAAAATGATTAATTCATCTAAAAATCTGCAAAGGGTCTTATATTAAGGGACACTCAATTATTCTAGAATGGACCTTATAAATAGGAACGGAGGGAGTACCATTGTGATTTCTTTTTGTTTTAACAAAAATCGATTCTCGAGGCTTGCAAAGGCGGCGCTACAAAAGGGGAAATCAAGGCATTGGTTTTTGATATTTGGCATTGGAAAAGGAACTTCAATCACTACAAATTTACTTGGATGAAAAGGACTAGGAACGAGTTGGCTTATGTTATTGCTGCCAAGGCTATTCAGAATCTCGACAATCCAAGGGGTTTCCACGCTAATATGGAGAATCCGGAGCTCCCAGTGCGCAGAGATTGTTCAGCGGCTTTGATGGCAACGAGTGGGGATAACTTGGTCTCAAGTGTTGAAATGTCTTCTGTGAACCCTAGATTTTAGATGTTGTGTTAGATCTAATTTAGTCGGAGTTGTACTTCAGGTTGTGCGTACTTGTGATGTTTGTTTATTGCTTATTTCCTTTAGCACCCTCTTTTTGCTATTCGCACCCACCCCACCCCTTCCCAAACTATCCTTACCCTCTCCCCACCACTTCCCCTCCCCATGTCCCCAACACCCCCAGTCCCCCGCCCCTTTCCCCACTCCCCTTCCCGACCCCAACACCCTCACCCCTACCCCTTTCCTTCTCCCCTTTCCACTACCACTCCCCACTGTTCCCCATCCCCTCCTCACTGTCCCAACCCCTCCCCCCTTTTTTGCACCTTTTTTAAAAAAAATGGGCTTCGCCTCAAAGCCCGTCGCTAAACACAACATTTTTTTAGAAACTATTAACATTTCTGAAAGTAAATTAGAAAATATTTACACTTCAAGAAGTTTTTCTGACAAGTTAGACTTTTGGAAGTTAATTTTTTTTCGAAAATTAATTCCATAAGTAATTTTTATCATTTATTTTTCTGGAAGATGATTTTCGGACGTCTCTGAAAATGCACTTCCGTAAATGTTCGAGGATATTTTTGGGAAAAATCAAAGAGAAAGGGTGTGGATAGCAAAAAGGGGTGCTAAAAGTAACTCCCTTGTTTATTTTTATTGTGTTGATGTTGCAACCTTTGTTTGAGTCTTTGGCCTTTGTATGTTTGGGGTTTTCCTCGGATGCCCGTTGAGAGTTGCTTTTAACACTCCCTTTTAACTATTCACACTACCTCATAATGTTTGTAACTTTTAAAATTCCCACCCTACCCCTCCCTACCCCACCTCCTCCTCCACCTCCACCACCACCACCATCACCACCACCACCTCCACCTCCACCTCCCATCCCACCTCCACCTCCCAACACCCCCCTCAATTTTTTTTTCCTTTAAAAAACACTTCCAGAAATTAATTTCCTAAAATTTTCGGAAACTAAACCATAAAAATAGCATCCGGATGCATATTTCTGGAAATTTTCGGAAAAAGTTGGTTTTCGGAAGTATATTTCCGAAAGCTAATTTTTTCCGAAAATTTCCGGAAATATGCATTCGAAGGCTACTTTTATGGTTTGGTTTCGAAAAATTAATTTCTGGAAGTGTTTTTTTTTCCGGAAATTAATTTCCAGAAGTATTTTTTAAAGAGAAAACCACCTCCACCTCCACCTCCCATCCCACCTCCACCTCCCAACACCCCCCTCAATTTTTTTCCTTTAAAAAACACTTCCAGAAATTAATTTCCTAAAATTTTCGGAAACTAAACCATAAAAATAGCATCCGGATGCATATTTCTGGAAATTTCCGGAAAAAGTTGGTTTTCGGAAGTATATTTCCGAAAGCTAATTTTTTCCGAAAATTTCCGGAAATATGCATTCGAAGGCTACTTTTATGGTTTGGTTTCGAAAAATTAATTTCTGGAAGTGTTTTTTTTTTCCGGAAATTAATTTCCAGAAGTATTTTTTAAAGAGAAAAATTAATAGGGTGGTGTTGGAAGGTGGAGATGGTGGTGGTGGAGGTAGGATAGGGTGGGAATTGTAAAAGTTACAAACATTATGGAAGTGTGAATAGCAAAAAGGGGGTGTTTAAAAGCAACTCCCAAGCCTGTTTTTTTCAATACAAGGGACAAAAAATAACCAAAATCGATTCTTTGTTTATTAACTGACAAGCAAACAAGCACATAATCTGACTAATTAATTGGAATTTGGAAAGCACACAAATGGGATTTCACTAACCACTAACCATTTATGATTTGGTATCTCGAGAGTATACGGTTTAGATAGTAAGAAAAGAAATACCACAAGTTTCATACCACAAATTTTAGCAGGGATGTTTTAAATATTATATTTTATTTAAAATACCGGGAAAGGAATGACCAAGTAGATAATCTCGTTCTCTAGCCTCATAAGATACTCGATTCTTCTTATCAAGTCAATCATCTAATGAATTGTTTTGGCCCTTAAAAACCACTCTTGTGCAATTATTTAACCAAGGTGATTGTTAGCTAATTGGTTGCTATTAGCTAGCTAACTACTAACCAGCTACATTTCTTATCAGACATTCACAAATATAAAAGAGCAAATGTCAGGCACACTGAAGCACCAACTATTATTGCTTTCTGGAGTCAATCTTTCAAATGCATTCAATAGAAGAGGATGTACCAAACAACAGACCCGCTTTTCATTTAAAGATGGTATAAATTAAGGCAGTAGTAGAACATCTAGGAGTTCACATAAGCCAAAAAAGTAAACTGAATTTCATCACTAACAAAATTTCTATCATGGATGACACTGGTCAGACTTAGACAGCAACTTTTAGTTCTGATGCAGAAGTATCTGCTGCATATACAGGGTGGAGGACATGGCCTTCCTTAGGTTCAACATGAACCCACTTGCGACCAGTCAGCTTGTTCCGTTCAAACTTCACTGAGCCCTCTTTCAAAGCATACAGAGTATGATCTTTCCCTATTCCAACATAGTTTCCCGGATGAAAACGAGTACCACGCTGTCTAACAATAATATTTCCAGGTATCACCCTCTGCATAATAAGAAGAGAGTCTCATCATGAGTAAATGAATCATGTTCAGAACGTCCAGGTTCAGTTCTCTTCTTCTGACTGCATGTCATAAAATTAATGCTCTTAAAGCATAAATCTCATACCTCCCCACCAAATTTCTTCACTCCAAGGTTCTTGGGTTTTGAATCCCGTCCATTCTTCGTGGACCCAGCAGTCTTTTTGGTAGCCCAGCGCCCTGAACATGAGACTCAATCCTTCTCCAGAAACATCTAAAATAATGAGTTAAAAAGTCATTAGTCTAGCTTTCTTTTCAAAATTATGATACAGTAGGCAATATAGGATCATCATGTTATACCACCAGTACTTCTGTACGCAGGAACATTTGTCACAAGTTCCTTGATATTCAATCTTCTGCACAATGATGCTGCAAAATTCATGTTTTCTGTGATAAAGACACTACCTGAAATACACATAAGAGCATTGGAGAAAATTCAAACACTGAGAAAGCTAATCAATGATGCCTGATTTGCTTGTGGTCACAACTAACAACAACCGAACAACAGAATGAATCAGTTGTGGAAAGATCAAAACTTAAATAAGCTGGTCATACTAGTTCTTCGACCTGTGATTATTACAAGGTAATATTTAATATGCAGACAAGAAATTATAATAAAGACAAGACATCTCATAAAAAAATAATTAAAAAACGGTTATTATTTAAATAAAAACATTGATGAACCTGTAAATCCTTATAAGAAAAAACAACCAAAAAATCATGCTAGTAAAGAAAGAAATAGAGATACAATATAAAGAATAAACATCCCATCCTGTAATACACGAAACACGATAGATTTATCCTTCAAGATCAATACATTAATCACCCAAAACAGAAAGTCAGAAACCAATCATTGCAAGTAAAGGAATGCCTGCCTACTGCCTATTGCCTATTGTCCTCCTTCAAGGTCGTCAAACTCAAGAGTCTATGTAAACTTGTGGAACTTCTGCATACTAGATTCACGAACTCATAAGAGTTCACCTGATACAAAAAAAGAACAAATAAATAAATAACCTATCTTGAACAAGCTTATCATCCCAGTACACCAAGCATGTCTGCAGCTTCAATCATTAATTGCTTATGGAGTTATGGTTATATCTTAAGGCACAAAAAATAGCACAATAGAACCCAAACAGAAAGCAAGTTCAACTTCTGGATTTCTAAACACAACATGGGCTCAGCTCAAACAGGACAGAGATGACCTGGATTTGGAGACGGATGGGTTTGTAATGGATGACGCTGGATTCATAGATGGACATCACAACGGAAGAAGGATGCTGAAGCTTCATTGCAAGGTATCCTGAGGCTTTGAACAAGATGCAGGACACATAATGGGTTGACAAATGATTTCCAGAAAACAGAGCTTTTGATCATGCAACTTGCTGGGTTATGAGGGTGAGGTTTTAATCATGCCAGGAGTAGCCAGTTTTATGTTTTCATGTATTGAGAAAGGGTGCATTGAAGGGCAGCCCAAAACACAATTGTTTAGGGTCAAGTGGGGTGCCAATTCGCTATGTCACTTTCTGACTCATGAGTTTATGAGAGTTTGAACTAGTTTACAAGGGTCCACGCAAGTCTACTAAATGAATCAACTCAATTTCCTTACCTAAAATTATAAACTCTTACTATTCTATGAGTTGATTTGCTAGTTTGATAACTATGTTCCCATTTTATGGTGTGATATATCTCTTCAAAGTCTTAAGTATATTATAAATCAAATTTAGCAGAAATCTAGTTTTCTAGCCATTAGCCAGTAAATATGTCAAGTCATGTTTCAACTTCCAAGTAAAATTAAATAGATGGTTGCTTTGATTAAATTATAGCAAATTAATTCGTCATTTTGTTACATAACTCAAAGAATTATAAATTCACATCAACATCAAAGTTAATAATATTCTATCATCAACAACTGATGAAAATCATACAACAAAGTTAATAAGCAATACAAAAAAGTAGTCAATGGTGGAAGGTGGTGTGAGATGGCCAAATCCAAAAATGCTAGCATCTGCTACATCAAAGACAGCAGAAGTAATATAAAAATTTCATGAATTCCTAATACACACATAATTGATACTCAAAACCTGACATATTCATTATTAATACTCTAAACATCAAATCACATTCATCATTTATCTTGGGCGAAGTTAACTCAGTAGCAATAACAGAAGAATAAATGCTAGTCCAATTCCGTCCTAACCTGCAGGCTCAAGCCCTTCCTCTAGTGAGTTTCATTGAACCTAACAGAATAAGGCTTGCTTACAAGAGCATTCTAACCTGGTGCAGGAAAGGGTGGGGCATGGTAGGATAAAGTTTAGGCAGAGCAGCCTTGATGAGATTTAAACCTGAGATCAAGTAATTGCCAAATGGTCTTGGTGCCACTTGAGCTGGCTCTGGGAAATAAACCAATTTTTTTCCTTCTCTTACATCTCCAGGCCAAAAGGAAATAATTTTATTTCTATTTTTGTTATAAAATAATAAAAAATGCCTAATTAAATAAGAAGAACCAATTGAAAACGAAGCAAGATTATGTGTGTCTTGCCTATGATAGGGATGATGAAAGTTGAATAATCCAACACAACAAAAGTAATAATGATAATTACTGTACATAATTATGAAAAAGGATAGGGAAAATGTAAGTTGGATATCATGCAGCTAAGAAATAACAGAACAGTCATGATTCAAGAAATGAAAGAAATGGATCTATGGGGAAGAAAGAAACGAAGAGCAAGAAAAAGACTATGTGATAAAAAGAATTAGATTCAAATTGCATGCAGTGAAGTAGCAGCAATGAGTAATGATAACCAACAATAACAAACTAATCAGAAAAATTGAAAAGGCAAGTCTCCTCTTACAGGCACATTTTTTTCCTTCATGCTGTCAATTCCTATCATAGAATTGATGAAATTTAAACAAAGCTGACAGAGAACATCAGTACAAAACTAAAATGTTAGTCACAGTCCCTTTCCCCTCTTACAAACTGGTTTTGAAACTAGAACCAGTTTTAAATCCAATAGTTGGAAAAAAATCCAGTTTTAAAACCAGTTTTCAGTCTGATAAATCCAGTAGCAACACTACACCAAGAGGCACATCAGTTTTTTGCGAATTAAATCCAGTACCAACAGCAGGAATTCACATTCTATGTGAATTGGCAAAATCAGAATGTGAGCATGTAAAAAAATAAAAGAGAGCAAGGTAATATTGGCACATTCCAAGAGTACAAGAGTTCCATTACATGTCAATATATGCTCCACCCATATATGGGAGAATGAGACGGGGATATACTAGACATGTGAAAGCTATCTGAGATTAAAGTACTACTGTTAAGGAATCATTCATTTTGGTTAACTTGGTATGGAAGATCAACATGTTGGCATCAAGTAATTTAAACTACACTGTCAAATTACCTTCACTGAGAAAGCAGAAAAAATTGGCAAAATCAGAATGTGAGCTAAAAAATCATCTTGATCGCCCATTTTACTATACACAATAAAGAAATTTGGGTGAATATTCTTTGAAGGTTTGTCACTAAAAAGAGAAACAAAATCCAGTTTAAAAAAATTCCAACTAAAACCATTTTTATTTCCAAAAACATTCTACATATACAGTTTTGCAAAAGCATATCTATTTCCAAAAACAGAATGATAGTAAATAGGGGCTGTTGGAAAAAATAAGACTAAATAAGAACTCTAATTGCTTAAAGCCAATAGATACGTGCATATCACAAAGTACACACTCCCCACAAAACTAAGTCAGTTACTGAAACAAAAATATAATCAATAACAAGAGTATGATTTTTGGAAAAGGAAATATAATCAAATTTAAACATCAGATATTTCATTTCTTTTAGCGAGTGACAATTCTCACTAACAAGAAGTAAATAAGTAATACTTAATCATTTACTTAGTCAAATTGAAGCTATCCTTGGTTCACAATCAAAATGCACTCATACTTAGCCTCACAAATGCATTTTATGGAGAAAAAAAAACAGCTTTAAACATGATCCAATATCAGGTATATGAAAAATGGAAAGAAGACTGGTAAAAATATCTATACCTCAGTGCATACGCTTTTTATTATTTGGACCACAAAAGTGCTCATATCAGAATTACAAGTTGGTACATATGCTTTTTAACTTACCACAACAGCTTCTTTATAGCATGCCCATTCTTTCTTGCTTTTACAGTTTACAGTGGTACTTGCCTGGTGAGTGGTTAGCTCGTTGGCTTAATTACTGATAACTATCTGAACTACTACCTATCCCCACAGGACTGAAGGGTCAGCCTTACACTTACACTGTCCGAAATGAATTTTTTTTTAACTTCGATCATATAAACCCATCTGCATTCAATAATTTCTCCCCCCCATGCACATTTTAATCAGGGTACCATTTATCACACAACCAATCTATGCTATGATGCTCCTTACTCTTTACTTTATACGTTCCGTCAAATACATGCATATTTACTCCCCAATCGACTCGCAATGAGTTGATTCTTTCAAAAAAGTAATTTTAAGCAAGCAGGTAAAGAATTAAACTAATAAAATAAAATAAGTAATACATCTAAGAAGTCCACAGGCTTTGAATAGCAAATTACAGCAACAGCATACTACACAGTCTTGAATACATGGACATGGTTAACAAAGCCATGTTTCCTAGAAAGTTTCCTCGTATTCGAGTAGTCAATACATGAGGTTCAAATGATAAAGGAGTTTTATTTTCAAAGTAAAATTTCAGTTCAAGTCTTGAAACATTGGAAGAGTTTTTCCACTCTAAACTCAGGTTAGTTGGAGGTTCAATGTGGTTTCTAAATTCCGAAAGTGATGAAAAAAAAAAAAAGGTCAATACATAGCAAAGAAGGATTAGTTTTAAACCTCTATGAACTGGATAGAGTGATTTTCTAATTTTCATGCCCAAAAGGCTAACCACAGAGCACAACAGATATGGCTCCCTTCACGCTGCTACAGGCCGCAGCCTAAAGAGGAACTGATAAAATATATCTCCGAATTGGAAAGTGCCCATCCGATCTCTAACCATAATGATGAAGGCCTTGCATATCCTTTTTGGTGTTGGTAACTGCATGTACATTATCACAGTCACAAAATTCGGCCAAACCATGAAAATGATTCACATTCATAGGCACTGATGCACTAACCGCAACTATGAAATTGCAAGTATGAATAATAGGGAAAGAGACATAGACAAGCACGTACACACTTACAAAGTAAAACCCACCAAAGCAATACAGTTACGGTGAAGAAATGATGGAGAGGGAAAGTACCTTACCTTAGCAATCAGAATAAAGTCGATTCAGAAGAAGGAAATGATTATTCGATCCAAATGAGTGCGTAATCACAAACGTGATGATTTGATTCGAAGCTTAATGAGGGGATTTGGGAATTGGGTTCGCAAATTACATATTAGGGTTCATGATTGTGAAAACTGGGAGGAGTCAAATCAATTCTAAATCAGAATGAGAACAAAACAGAAACCGGGTCATAACCGGGGGACCAGCGATTTGGCTTCTCTCCTGGGCTTATTTGTGCTGCGCGTCTCCTCCTCACGTAAACGGTGCCGTTTGGAAGTTAAGTGAGCAGTAAAGACAAACTCACAGCATCATACATTGGAGATTTTTTTATTTGCTGTTACAACATTGTGATTTGTCACTTTTTATCTTTTATAAAAAAGAAAAAAATCTAAATTGTTAATTTTTCTCTTATAAAATATGTATAATATTTTTTTGGGGTAAAATAACATTTTAGTTCCTATAAAATACCCGAGTTTTAATTTTCGTCCCTGAATTTTTTTTTATATATTTAATCCTTATAAAATATTTAAGCTATTTTTTTAGTTCATGTTGTTAATTCCACTATTAATTACAAATGTGTCGAATGCCCATCACAATTAGTAATCATATTATTGTACCCTGACACATTATATTAAACACATTCAAAGACTATTTATGATATATATGGAGAAGAAAATGTACAAAGAATTCCAGTTCAAATTGACCATGAAATTTGACTCTCTAAATGAGTTTAAGGAAACTAACACTCTTATATAATGTGCTAGGGTACTTTTAAATTATTGTTGATTGTTATGGGCGTTCGACACATCCACAATTAACAGTAGAATCAACAATAGGGACTAAAAAATAATATAAATATTTTATAAGCCTATAGATATTAAATATGTATAATATTTTTTAGGGTAAAATAACATTTTAGTCCCTATAAAATATTTGATTTTCGTCCCTAAAAAATTTTTATTTTTTATTTCATCCTTGTAAAATATTTATACTATTTTTTATAAAATATTTATAAAATTTTATACTATTTATAAATAGTATAAAATAGTATAAAATATTTATAAATATTTGACTCTCTAAGGATGAAATATTTATAAATATTTTTATAAATAGTATAAATATTATAAAATAGTATAAATATTTTATAAGGATGAAATAAAAAATAAAAATTTTCCAGGGACGAAAATTAAATATTTTATAGGGACTAAAATGTTATTTTACCCTATAAAATATTATACATATTTTATATCTATAGGCTTATAAAATATTTATACTATTTTTTTAGTCCCTAATATTGATTCTACTGTTAATTATGGATGTGTCGGACGTCCATAATAATCAACAATACTTTAGAAGTACCTTAACACATTATATAAGGGTGTTAGTTTCTTTAAACTCATTTAGAGAGTCAAATTTCATGGTCAATTATTTGAGCTGAAATTCTTTGTACATTTCCTCCTTCATATATATCACAAATAGTCTTTGAATGTGTTTAAAGAGGCTAACATTGATGTATAATGTGTCGGGGCACAATACATATGATTACTAATTGTGATGGGCATTCAACACATTCATAATTAATAGTGGAATCAACAACAGAGACTAAAAAAATGGCTTAAATATTTTATAAGGATTAAATAAAAAAGAAAAATTTTTCAGGGACGAAAATCAAAACTCGAGTATTTTATAGGGACTAAAATATTATTTTACCCTAAAAAATATTATACATATTTTATAAGAGAAAAAATAACAATTTAGATTTTTTTTCTTTTTTATAAACGATAAAAAGTGACAAATCACAATGTTGTAACAACAAATAAAAAAATCTCCAATGTATGATGTTGTGAGTTTGTCCTTAGTGCTCGCTTAACTTCCAAACGACACCGTTTACATAAGCAGGAGACGCGCAACACAAATTAGCCCAGGAGAGAAGCCAAATCGGGGTACCAAACCTGGTTTAATATGTTAACATACTGAATTGGGTTTTTTAAATTAAAATGGACCGATTCAAAAATCACTTGTAATGGAGAGCCTTTACTTTCCCACCCCAATTTTTACTATTCCCACCCCCTCCATTTTGTCTTCCCAAACTACCCCATCCCCTTCCAAACTAGAGCTCATAATTGAATTTATTGTTTGTACTTATCTAAATTTGGCATATCACCTCATCCACTTGGTTCATGCAAGAAAATTTTGGTTTCTAATTGTGTCAAGGAGAATTGTTTTATTGTAGAGCTTTCTCAGCAGCACACCCAGAGTCAGCTAGCTGCCGTCATCGAGGACAGGTGCTCCTCAATGAGTCCTACCACCGTGCTTATTTGTCTCAGTCCTCCCATGACCTTGGCCTTTGCCGGAGCAGTTTTCTACTTATGTTTCATGGCCCGAGGACAAACCTTCTTTTTCGGGGGAGCAAGACCATCTGATGTTGGAGCTCAGGACCAGGCAGCTAATGACAATGATGAGGATGATACCATGCATTGAAGGGGGTGTTTTACTTGTTTTTACTATGTTTCATTTCAGTTTTTAATTTTCAGTAATTAGGAGTTTTTAATGACTATTTTTAGAGTAGTCCATTTCCTGTTTTTAGATCAAACTTAACTGGTAGTTTGCTTATTGCTTTGGATAGTGGATGCTTTGTTTGTGTGAATGTTATTTTGACTATTTCTCAATTGAACCATTGTTCTTAACATAGGAGTATAGCAATTTTTTGGGAATCACTAATTTTACAGGATTAATTGTGTAACATCCCGGAAACTGGAACCTAGGAAACGTAAGAGAAACCTTAGGCGGTAAACCCATAGTTAGAAGTAGGATGAGAATCCGGAGGTTAAGTGTGACTTCAGACAAGAAATTAGGGAAAATCCATTTGGAACCATGTGTTTTAAAAGAGTTTAGAGGATGGACTAAGAGTTAAGGGGAAGAGCAACACCCTAGATCTTAGCCTTTAAACATAGAAGATAAGCTTCGTAGTCAAGGGAATGGATTCATCAAGAATTAGAGTGGGGAAGGGTTGGTTGAGAAGAACTAAGTTAGAAGAAAGTTTTGGAGGATAGGAAGTAGGTTTGAGAAGGAGAGAATTGAATTGGAACCAAGAGGGGCACAAACTAAGGTTATTGCTTAATTTTGGGAGTTAGGCCTAATGACCTTGGTTCCCTAATTCGCAAATATCTAGAGCCATAGGTGTCCAATTAAGGTGATTCCACTTTCATTAGAAAGCTAACTTCCGGGGCTTCAGTTTGATAGGTTATATAATAGGGTTTCGAGCTCATTTGCACTCACAAAACAGACTCATACTCGCTCAAGCGATCACTTGAGCGATAATTGTCCAGAGAAGGGTTGCTCTCTGGGGTATTTTCGCTCAAGCGAGAAAATCTAGCTTGAGCGAGAATACACGAAATCAGTTTTTAATAATAGAGAGTTCCACTCTCTTCTCTCATTTTCCTTGGTTTCCTAGGGTTTCTAGAGAGAGGGGGTTCTAGAGAGAGGGAGCTTGTGGGCTTGAAGGAGGAAGAAAAGGAAGATCAAGAAGCATCTTTAAGGTTGCCAATCACTTGAGGAGCTTGGGATTTCTCCTCTCCACCTCTCATCCGCCCCTATTTCTTCCCCTAAGGTGAGTGTGGTTCACTCACTTGTTTATTTGTCATGTAAGTTCCCTTGTATGATCCCTATTCTACCTTCCCTTGCTTGCATACATGGTTATTATTGATTAGAGGAAGCTAGGGTTGTTGATTTGAATGTGTTCTTTTGGAATGTAAACCCTAGGTTAGAGGAAATTGCGGGTTTTCATGAGAATGAAGGTTTGAGATGTGAATATGCATATAATTGCTTATGTTTATATATATTATTATGCTTGTGCATGTTTTTACCCCCATCATGTTCATGGAAAACGTTTTGGGTCTTTGACCTCATGAAAATGATTATGGGTCTATGGACCTCTTGGTAATGGGCTTGTATCTTTGATCTAGTTGAGATTAGAATTTGGAATGTGAACTATATAAATTATGTTATTATTTTCCATCATGATTGACATGTATAAAATGATATTGCCATTCCAAACTTTGTTCATGTTCAAAGTAATGTTTGGGGTCTTTTGACCCTTGGTAAAGGTTAAGGTCTTTATGGCCTTGGAAAAGGTTTTAGGTAAGGTCTTTCGGCCTTTAGGGACGACGGTTTCTGTTAGTCTGAGCTCAGTCTAGCCTAAGGGAAAGGTTAAAATCCATGGTGCAGAATTCAGTATTTGAGAATTATTGTTAATTGTCTCAGTTATCATGATTATGTTTGATAAATCCTTTGTGATGAACATGATTGAGAAGTTATGAGTTGATCTATTGTTGCATGGCCATGTTCATAATTCCCTATGATTATCACTCCACTTATGATTGCCATTGAATGATTGATGTTACATGTCTTGTACTTTCATTCTAAGTGTTTTATGAACTGTTCATCTTTGCTATATTGTTGTTTGCCATGTGTTTTGCCTCCCCACACATGCACACACTATTATCACGCTCACTAGGACGTAGTCTCACCCCACGTTACGGGGAATCACCTTCAGTTGTGCAGGTTAGGGTTTCTTAACATTGGATGAAGAGCCAGAGTCCCGTGGTGGTCACTCCTGCTTCCTCAGCTGACATATAGATGTAGGACATTTAGTGTCCAATGATATTAAGTTTAATAAGGTTTATGTCTGTGAATGTGATGTAATGTATTGAATATTTATGAGAATGTATTATTTAGGCCATGGAGGCCCTTTTATTGTAGAATTGGATTAGCCCAGGTATAATATGAACTGTATTGGTGGTTTTACTGGTTTTCAGGTTAAAGCCGAAAATTGGGAAACTCCCAATTTTCAGGGGAAACTCTGCCGGATTTCCGGTAGGAGTTCTGGGGAACCATGACACTCTGTGATGACATCTCTGTCAGTGGAACTCTGGACTGGCAACATGAAGTTAGGACCTAAACATGGAGCTGCTAGAATTGCTTGAGCTGAACCAAGCATGAGTCATCCTCAACATGGTCAACCCATTGACCATTGACCTTGGAGTCAAGTCAACAATCAAAGACTCAATTTTATTAGGAATAATAAAATTAGGAATTATGATGTAATTAGGAAAATATGATGTAATTAGGATTTATGTGTAATTTCCCTAAATCTCCTTACCTTGGGCGCTAATTTGAGGGATTTAATCGCTTAATACTTAGCTTAACTATAAGCCTCGGGGTCATGGGTTCAAGACCCATTAGGATAGCTTTCCTACCATCTTTTATTTTTTTTCCCCATTTAATTCCCCCTTTTGGCCGCCCCTTACTCCTATATAAAGGAGGTCTCCCTCTTTGTAATTCACACATTCATGATATTAGTAAAGGCATTATGCCCAAATTTCTCCTCCCTTGGTGAGTTGAGTGAGGCTTGGTGGTTGTTGCTCAAACCATACTGAGACTTATCTAATTCTCCTGAATTAGTGGCGTCTGGCATTGGACTTATCTGTTGTGGGTGGATTCCTGCTTCAGTGGCGTCCTCTCCATTTCTTCCTCTCCACTTTTTCTTTCATTTTCTCTCATTTTCTATCACTTTCTTGCGCAAATTAGGCTGCTTCCCTGCACCTTATTTTCGCAAATTACTTGCTATATTTTGATTCTAATCGGTTGTTTTTGCTTAATTCTAGATCCTACAACTATCCTGCTATCACTCCGTGTCTAGGTTCATTTCCCTTAGATTCAAATATAATGTTTCATGTTTTGTTGTAGATTGAATTGTAGTGAAGGCTTAAGTAACCGTTGGATTACCTAAGCGATTGTATGAGTTGTTCACCGATATAAAAAATGGCATGAAATAATTTCAGAATTTCGGGAATAGTGTTTCCAACGGACATTATTCTTGGATTCAGAAATTAGGACGTTACAAATTACAAACATTTCCCTTATACATACATTTTGGAGGAAAATCACTGAAAATTTTTCATTTTGAAGATTTTGTTTGAAAAGTAAATCAATTGCTTCAATTTCATCTTTTTAGCCTAGAAGAAAAAAATTCAAAATTTTTAAATATTTTGGAACTTAAAAGAATAAGAATTTTCTAGTTTAGTAGGCATAAGTTTTTTTGTGCATGAAAGTGAAGAAGGCAAATTTTTTAAGCATTAGAAAAACTTGATCAAGGAACCTTATTCTTTTTAGCCAAGTGAGTGAGTGAACCAACATAAAATTGAGAGTCCTCACTATAATTTGTAAAGTTGGTCTTGCCTAAATTTTCCGTTGTTACTTATCATTAGAAGCATGAAAATGACTTTGGAAAATTTGTTGAATTCCTCTTTGAGCCTAGTGCCAAATAGCCAACCTTGCATCATGATTGAGCAATTTTCCTTGATAGCCCATTTGAACCATGCAATTGTTCTGAAAACCTGCACCCTCCATGCTTAGGGAAAGAGAGCTTAGGTGCAAATTATGTAAGTACTTGGGTATCAAATTGCCTTGATGTTATGGGCAAATGAAGAGAATGCTTTGAAAAGTCAAAAACAATCCCTTAAGCTGAAATAAAAAAAAAAGAGAAAAAGAAAAGAAAAGAAAAGAAAAGAAAGAAAAAGAATGGTTGTACAAAGAAATCAAAAGAAAAAGAAGAAAAGAATTTAGTTGTTGATCAAGAAAAGAGGTTCCAAGTTTGAGACTGGGGAATGTGTCAAATATACATAACTTGCACGAAAAGCTCTTTATTCCCAAAAGCGTGAATTTGCATAGCCAGAAAAACAATGATTCTTGGAACCCTAGCCTCATTACAACCTTCAAAAGACCTTAGGATTCGTACTAATATTGTGACTGTGATTGGATGGAAAATGTCTGGCAAGGTTGTGCTGATCAGTTACTTTGAGGGATGAGTGAAACACTCACCCAAGAGAGTCATACAATGAGAGTGGTCTTTGTGAGAGTAATTCCCTTGCTTCTTTTGTTTGTCGTAGTAGCTGAAGTGAACTGATATCTTGATTCTACTTGACTTGAAATTCCAATTCCTTTGAACTGTGTATATTGTTGCTAATTGTTTCGGTTGTCTAGATGGTTGAAAGTTGATTTTGTTTAAACAAAAATATGACCTTACAAGTTGCTGTTTGCTTGCTCCTTTTTGGTTGAGTTATCTTGCTTGAGGGCAAGCAAGATGCTAAGTTAGGGAGAGTTGATAAGTGCTTTGAATTAGTAGTTTTTAGTTGTAATTTAAGCACTTTGAGATGTTAATTGCTTTGAATTTTGCCCAAAATATCCTTTTAATGTTTGATTTGTAGTTGTCTTTAGCTTTTTAATTCACTTTGAATTTTTGATGCTAATTTGATGAGAAACATGACTTTTTGCAGGGTTTGGAAGTGAAAAATAATTGAAAGCAGCAAATGGAGCTAAGAGAAAAGAAAGAAGGCTTCAGAAGCTCATGAGCGCTCAAGCGTGCATATGGTGCACTTGAGCGCACAACCTTTTGAAACTGCGCGCTCAGCAAATCCTCAGCAGCATGCGCGCTTAAGCGCGCATGTAGTGCGCTTGAGCGCACAATCATCTTAAGCATTTCCTCTTATGTTGAACGCGCGCTCAAGCACGCATGTGGTGTGCTTAAGCGCGCACTTATCTTCTCCCAGACTCTAACTTGTGCTATAAAAGGAAAAAAGGGGAGGCTGTTTGGGTATCGATCTATCTGGGATATACTTTTACAAAATCCTCTTCTCCAAGTTTCCTCTTCTCTTCCAGAAAGCTTTGCTAGGGCAAGGGATTTTTCCCTTGCATCTTATCTTTTGAGTTGTTAGCTACCTTGAGTGGCTAACCTCTTCATCCGGGATTGAATGTAGTCTTCGAACTCCGAAGTATTTTGTTTAGTTTTTTGTATTTTTACTTTCATTTGACATTGGTAGTCTCGTTTTGTATTAACACTTGAATCTATTTTAATCAAATAGTTTCTTGTTATTAAATCTTAGTCTATTTCTTTGATTTCGATTTAAACGTTTCTACTCGGTAGGTTTTTATACTAGGAATAGATATTTATTTATCGATTGCATGAATACCTGCTAGTAAGGTTGGGATATGTATTTGATATGCTAGGAATCGATATCTAAATATATTATTCTTAGGGTCTATAGGTGCAAGGGATCGACCTAGGTGACTTTAGAATATTGCATCAATTTCATGAAATAGTATTTGCAGGAAACTAACAAATTACTGAGGAGGGAGAACGGCGAGTTCAATCCCCATTTCACAAATATGTTTTCAACCCATTTTACCGCACTTGCTTTAGTATTATGAACTTATTTTGCAAACCTTTCACCCAAAAACCAAAATGACAATTTCAATGATTTTCTGTAAATACTTAGTGAACTAAACTGTGTAGAGTTAATAGTAGTTCGAGTTCTTCGTGGGTACGACAACCCCTACATATAAACTATTACACTGTTGTGACATTGGTACGCTTGCCAACGCTACAACAGTAGTATATTTAACCTCCCTAATAAATCCGACATCAAGCAATTCAGCCACTTGCTGGCGCGTTGCTTCAATTTGTTCAGTATCCATCTTTTTGGTTTTTGCGCAACCGGCTTCATATGCGGATCAACAGAAAGGCGGTGACAGATGAAATCAGGATCTAAACTAGGCATTGCTGAGTCTCAAAAATATCATTAAGTATTTAATAATGATTGAGTCTCACTTTCCAAGTTTTAGTGAGTAACAAATTTGATTAAATGACACTTATGCAAAAATGCCTATGCTATTTAATGTGTATTCTTATTTCAGCAAGATGACCTTCTTAAGTCAAGAAAGCTTTCTGATGTGGCATACTGTCTGAAGAAGTGAACCCATCTGAAGTGATCTACTTTCAGAAGAAGTAAAGCCTTTTGAAGTTTCAAAGTGTCTGAAGCCAGAACCTGCTGAAGCTGGAAGTTGTCTGAAGCCATCTGACGTGGCAAGGTGTCTGAAGTCAGAAGCCATCTAAAATGTGAAGCCCTATGAAGATTTATGTTGAAGACTTAGTTGTATTCAATGCGTTCTGCAACACACATTCAGTTTACCATTTGAGGTATGCAGAACAGAGACTTTTCAACATGTTTGATTTACATGCACCAAAGAGGAAATCTCTGCTTCGCAGTTTTTGCAGTGTGTCAGCACAGAGTCACCACAGTACTGCAACCTTGTACTGTGTCAGAAGCTATCAGGAGATGTCTCACAACGGGATTAACAACATTAAATGCTATCTCTAAACGGCCGTGTTCAACAGAATTCTCATCTGCGGCTATAAATAGCTCATGAAGACTCGTGCAAATTAGAGAACTATCAAGAACGAAAGAGCCCACACGCTGCCAAAGTGTTATGCTGTAAAACACTCTGATAAATTTCATACTTGTACAAAAACTTTCATATCTTGAGTCTTACTCATTTCTTTGTACATCTTTCAGTTTAAGCTCTGAACTGGTTGTAGTTCTTTAGCTTGAACAAAACTTTTATTCTTAAACACTTGGGTGTTGAGCTTGGAGAGGCTAGGTTGTTAAACAACACTTGGTTGTTGAGCCTGAAGAGGCTTGTTGGGAAACAATACTTGTTGTAGTAGAGCTTGAAGAGGCTTGACATAAAAGAATAATTGTAATCTTCTGAAGATTAGTGGAAAATCCAGTTGCAGGTTTGGCACTGGGAATGGATGTAGCTCACAGTGGAATGTTGGGAGATTGTGAAGTCTATAAATCAATTTGAGCATTCAAACTTGACTTAAGACTTAACATCCTTAAGTTTTAATGATTAAGAAATAAGATCATAATAAACAAGTTCTACTGAGAAGTGTATTGTTTTGTTGTTTATGTTTTAGGTTGAAGTATTCATCAGAAGAAGAAGAAGAAGAACAAATCAGAAGAAGAAGAATATACCAGAAGAAGAACAGGTCAGAAGAAGATCAGAAGAAGATCAGATAAGAAGAAGAAGAACAAATAAGAAGAAGAAAAACGAAGTGAGAATTAGAAGATGAAGCAACATAGAATCTGAAGAGAAGAAATAAACTTTATCATCTGAAGACTTGAAGACAAAAGGACCTAGTCTGAAAAACATCTATCATCTGAAAAATTGAAGCTGATCAAAAGCAATCTGAAAGCTGAAGACAACAGAATCAAGAAATGATCTTGTGAAGACTTGTCAAGCTTGAACAACACTCTACTCAATAGACTGCATATCATTTCAGTGCAAGGGTTAGACATGCTTTTCTGCCTCGATCAAAAGACTTGCGCAAATAAGGAAATCCTGCAAAAGCTGTTGCACCTGCAACAAAGAGGGCACTGTGTACGCAGACATACTGCACCTGCTGCTACCCAAAGCAAATCACAAGTCTGAACCAGAAAATGACAAGAAAGATGTTTGAACTAAGGATATTTAATTCAACATCTTTATCCATCTGTGTATCAGAAGAATCAGAAGAGACAAAGTAGAACAGAACTTGAATCGTCTGAAGAAGAGAAGAAGCAACTCCTAACAGAAGAAAGAGTCTTGCTGAATGAGTTTCTAAGACTAAAGAAGCAAGAAATGGATATGATGAAGCAGATGAAATCTAATGAGATAATGCCTCAAGATGAAGGCTCACAAACCATCTGAAAATATGTGAAGATTTTATATCATCTGAACATATACTGATTTGAAGACTCTCATTACTGATTACTTAAACAAAAGTCCAATGTGAGAAGTCTCAACAGAAGTGAATATCAGTGGTTCAACGGCTAAAGATATTACTCAAATATTAGCAAGGAACTCTGATCAAGAAAGAAAAGAGGAAAACAACAGAATGTCAGAAGATGAGCTAAGAGGAAGCTTGTACAATTCGAGCTAAAAGACAAACTCAATGGACACATCCTCACATTCACAAGAAAGGAAAAAGGATCAGAAAAGAAGAAGAGAGAAAGAAAAGAAGACATCCATCTGTTTAAGGAAATTCTCTCAAAGTATAAATAGCTCCAACCGTTTAGAGAAGCTATTTCACAACGGCTAGTTGAGCCAAAATCACTTCCTCTCTAATGGTAATCAAGAAATCTTCAACGGCTATATTTCATCAGAAAATAAAAATAGCCTCAAGAAAGATTTTGAAGATGTCGGCAAAGTTTGGCAAAGGTCGGAAAAGTTTGGCAAAGGTCGACAAAGTTTGGCAAAGGTAGGCAAAGGTTGGCAAACGTTGGAAAATGTTGGCTGGTTGCTAACCAATGGTTGGTGGTAGAGAGGTTGATAACCCGATGCTGGAAAGCATGTAGACCAACCAAAATGGGGACATTGAAGTCACCATAGAAATGGTTGAAGCATAATTTCATATCCTACTTAGCCAAATTAGTTGAGGGAGACTTACCTCACTTAGAAGACGAGATTGTACTTAATTCATACACTTGTATCTCAGTCTTAGCCTTGTACTTAGATTGTAATTCATATATCCTGAGTTAGACTCAATAATCACTTTGTACAAGAAGAATCTGAGTTTATGTTTCTAACGAACTTAAACTTAGATTGAGTTGTAAACACTTTATGTGTCTGAGAGCCTGGAGAGGCTTGGTGGAATAAAGAATACTTGTGTGAGAGCCTGAAGAGGCTTGGTGTAAGAAAGAATACTCTGTGTTGAGCCTGGAGAGGCTCTGTAAGAAAGAATGCTTGGTGTTGAGCCTGGAGAGGCTCTGTAAGAAAGAATACTCTGTGTTGAGCATGGAGAGGCTCTGTAAGAAAGAATACTTGGTGTTGAGCCTGAAGAGGCTCTGTAAGAAAGAATACTTGTTAAGCTTGGAGAGACTTGTCTGTAAAAGAATACTGCATGAGTTTCTTGGAGAGGCAGTTGAAAATGAAAGAATACATGTGTTTAGCCTGAAGAGTCTGTGGAAAGAATACTTGTATCTGTGATTCATATAGTGGAAAATCCAGTGGTGGTTTGCCCTGGGGCTGGATGTAGCTCACTGGTTTGGTGGGTGAACCAGGATAAATTCTTGGCTAAGTCTTCTTTCCCTTAAACTCTTTTATTTACAGCTTTATATTTCTGAAGGGGATTGAACATTATTTTTCACAATAAACTTAACTCAACAATTTCAATAAAACAAGTTTTCTAAGAAAAGTAACCTTTCTGTTAATCTCATATCAGTTGAAGTATTACAAGAAGTGTACTTTGAAGAACCTCTGAAATAACTCTCTGAAGTGGATCTGAAAAGGTCTCAATTCAGAAGTTAGAAATATACTTCAGACGATTACCAATCATCTGAAGTAGTTCAGAACCAGTTCTGAAAAGACGCTTTGTAGTATCTGTCAAAGGGTATCTTGAGATGCATTTAATTAACTAAGATTAATTAAGAGACTAAGCAAGTTAATGTCTCGACTGAACCTTGTATAGTCTCAAAGTTTATTAAAATGGGTCCTTCTTATCTTTCGCACTTTTGTATTAACTCTGGTTATATGTTTTTCACTTTAATGAGTCTTAATATCTTTATAATTTATTTCAAGATTTCCAAAATGATCAAAATATTCAAAACACTATTAAACCCCCCTTCTAGTGTTGCCTGTGGTTCTAACATTGTTGAGTCTCAAAATATTATTAAGTGATTAATAATGTTTAAGTCTCATAACCCTAAGTTTTAATGCATAACAAATTTGGTTAAAACATTTTGAGAAATAGTACAAATTCTCTTAAGGGTACTCTCTATGTTTCAGCAGCTCTCCGAAGGAGCAACCCTCTGAAGTGATACAACATTTTGAAGGAGAAGAACCACCTGAAGTACATCAACCCTCTGAAGAGATGTACTATCTGAATTAAGAAGACCTGCTGAAGACTTTCTACGTGGCATTTGTCTAAAGTCAGAAGACTTTCTGCTCAAGACTTAAATGCATCTTTAACGTCTTCTGCAATCTTATCTCTTTTAAGGAAAGATTAAAGAGATCCTTTTGAGCTTTTTGAATCATTTTACCAGAAAGGGAAATTTTTGTATCATAGTACCTGCAACCGTGTCAGAGCTGAATCAAAGTTTGCACACCTGCACTGCTCAAGTCAGAAGCTATCAGAAGATTGTCTCAAAACGGTTCTCACAACATTTAATTCTATCTCTCAACGGTGGTTTTTTGCAATCTTCAACGAACTTAATTCTGTTCCTATATAAAGCTTCGTGAAGGACTTCAAAGTAAGAGAGAAGATTACAATATCAAGCCAAAATGCTGTCAAATTATACGCTGCTATTCTCTCTGATTTATTGTACACCAATTTCATTTATCCTGAGTTATACCCAGTTATTCTGTACAAGTAAATTTCAGTTTGAGTTAGGAACTTGTTTGGTTCTCTAACTTAAAAAAGTTACTTTGTAAACACTTTCAAGTGTCTGAGAGCCTAGAGAGGCTTGGTGGAAGAAAGAATACTCGTTGTTGAGCCTGGAGAGGCTTGTGGTTAAACAATACTTGGTTTAGAGCCTGGAGAGGCTTGACTGTAAAAGAATACTTGGTGTTGTAGAGCCTGAAGAGGCTTAATAGAAAAGAATACTTGTAATCTCTGAGATTAGTGGAAAATCCATTGCTGTTTGGCTTTGGGACTGGACGTAGCTCACAGTGGAAGTGAGTGAACTAGTATAAATCTGTGGCTAAGTTTTCTCTTACCCTTATCTCTTTATATTTGATTTATACTAACTTGAAGGGTTCTGAGTATACTGTTTTATAACGTTGAAATTGAAAAACAAGTTTGCAAAACAATTTTATCAACCTGTTGAAGTAACTTCAGCAAGTACCTTATTCCCAGTTTTAGCAAGTTGCTCAAAAATCTTTGTGAAAAGCTTTGCTTGTTAAAGGTTTTCCTAAAATCGGTTTGAAATTATGAAACACTATTCAACCCCTCTTCTAGTGTTTCTTGTGGTTTCTACAGTTGGTATCAGAGCTCAACCTTGGGTTGAGCATCAACAGTGCTGAAGAAGAAGATCCAAGATGGAAACCTCAACAAGCTATGGTCTCTACATCTCTAAAGGAGCATCTGTAACCAGGCCTCCAATTTTCAACTGAAAAGATTATCCCTACTGAGGAGAACATATGAAGTTGTTCATTGAAATCCACAATCTGGATCTCTGGGATATAATTGTTGATGGTGATTATGTTTTTATGAGATATGAAGTACTTATTTCTAAAGCTGAGTGGTCCTATGAGCAAAAGATTAAGGTTCAACCTAATGCTTAAGCCAAACTCTACTTGATTTGTTCTCTGAACAAAACTGAGTATGAGAAGGTTAAAGGATGCACCTCTGCTAAAGAAATATGGGACTTGCTGGCTTCATCTATCCATGAAGATGTTGTGGACAACAAGTCTGTTCAATCAGATCTAGAAGATTCCACCTCAAAAGATGAAGAGGACTCATCTGAAGATACAAACCTGTGCTTAATGGCAAATCAACTTTCTTCATCCGTACTTAACTGCTCGTCTGTTTTTAGAGCCAATCCTTTAATTTTCTTATCTTTTTGTTCTTCTTCCTCCATCCTATTCATGTCCATTTCATATTCCCTCAATTTTCCAAATAATTCTGCACTTGTTATTACCGCCAAGTTCTTAGATTCGGTAATTGTTGTTACAATTGGTTGCCACTTTCTGTTTAATGACTTGAGGATTTTTATATTCAGCTCCTCTTCATCAAAGATCTTCCCAAGTCCCTTAAGATGATTGAGAATGTGTGTTAGTCTCTTCTACACATTCATATTCATTTCTCCTTGTGTTAATCTAAACATCTCATATTCTTGGATCAAAGTATTCTTTTTCGCTCTTCTAACTTCAGGTGTCCCCTCATGAGTTACTTGAATAAGATCCCAAGCTTCTTTAGCTGTTTTGCATGCAGAGATCCTGAAAAATACATCACTGTTTAAAGCAAAATGAATAATATTCAAAGCTTTTGAATCATTTTCAGCACGCTTAATTTCATCATGATTCCACAGATCAAAGGGTTTTTCACAAATTGAATCATTAATCATATGAGTAGGAATCTTGTAATCAGTTACTACAGCTTGCCAAATACCTCTATTAACAGACTCCATAAAAATTTTCATTCTAATTTTCCAAAAAGAATAATTTTCACCACAAAATAGAGGTGGTTTGTTAATTGAAGCACCTTCTGCACAAGGCAATTGATTCCCTGCCATTTTTGCAAAAAAAAAATTGCTAAAATCTTGAAAAACTTTCAAGATTCCAGCTCTGATGCCAATTGTTGATCCTAGAGGGAATCTAGAAGGGGGTTTACTAGATTCACAAAAAAAAAATTTACTTAGTTAACTTGCAAAATTCGTTTTTCCCTTAAAAAAATTGCCTTTAAAATTCTTTCAAATATATTTTCAAATATCAATTTTATCAATTTATCAGAGTATAAAATCAAGAGATATATGTGTGCAGCGGATCAAAGATATTGCAGTAGGTAATTGATTACCAATTCAATGCGTAATTGATTATCAATTTGTAAAATAGTAGGTAATTGATTATCAAGATTGATTCCTCAAGATTAATGATTATATAAACAATATACAAATCAACGTTTCAGAAATCAATCAATTTATCTATTCACTTTCTGTTATTTTATTAACGAAGAACCAACTTCATATATAATCAAGAATTAAAATTCAAGATAGTATGGGGATAGAGAAGATAACACAATGATTTATATGGTTCAACCACTAAATGGGGCCTACATCAAGTTTTGATCTAGCACACCACTAAATCAGCTTTCACTATAGAATTGATTACAAACACCATGCACACTCAATCCTAAATAAAGACTTTCTAGCATACAAAAGGTTTGACTCTTGCACCCCACAAGAGCATGTTCATCCGTGACACCCCGCCACTCGAACAATAACCTTACTTATGACACCCCGTCACAAGATTTCACAAACAATCTCAAAGAACACACCGTTCTTGAGATATCACACAATGTACTTCTCTATGAATCCCTATTCAAGAGACAATACAAATCAAAACAATTATTGTAAAACTATGTTTAGAATGATAACACCTTGTATGTGTAGATAAACTCCATGAATGTATGTCAATCTTCTTTCCAAATCATCTAATCTTCTTGAGTTTAGAGTTCTTCAAACATTTGCAGAATTTCCGGGCATGATGACTTTTCTTGAAGAATCTTTTTCAAAAAGAGTTTTTGATTTTCACAAAATTCAGCTCACTCTTTTCTATTCTTTCTCTTCTCTTTTTCTCTTCAAAATTCACATATTTATATAGTTTTAGAGTTTCAAAAGTTTGTTAGAAAACAATTTTAAACATTTGAAAAACATCCAGAGTTTCTGCAGAATCAGTGGTAATCGATTACTCTAGAACGTTTTGTTCCAAATATCATTCACAGGAAACAGGGGTAATCGATTACTATTTGTGGTAATCGATTAAACCAGTGAGCACCTATTTTTTATTCTCTTATCAGATGCAGTGGTAATCGATTATCTTTATCAGGTAATCGATTATTTTTGTTCATGTACCAGAAATCACGTCGTTTTCAGTTTCGAATCAACTTGGGGTTAATTACCAACTAAAGTAATCGATTATACTAGAGGCAAATCAATACTTGGTTGAGTAATTTAGCTTCCAAGCTATCCAAACATGAAAACTAAAACATGAGTTCAACTTACATGATTACAATCAAAATAAAACCAATTAACAAACACATAACAATTGCCTAAAGCTAAAAACAAACAATACAAGTGTGATGTGGACATCAGTCAAGCAGTCAACATGTTAGGTGGGCCCATGACAAGGGCGCAGGCTAGGAAGGCTAAGGAGGCACTACAACTTGTCATCAAAGAAGTCCAAACTCAAAGTATACAAAACATTAATGAAAGTCTTCACTTCATTAATTACACTCAGGTTGAAGAGGATGGAGTCATTGATGAAGAAACAGTTGCATTTAATGCAACTACCAGTTGAAGCACCTTCAAGGCAAATGATGTGGCATTTGGGGCGGCCACATGTGGCAATTGTGGGCGGCCACTCTCTTTTATTTTGCTGAGTTATTAGTTTAATTTGCTTTCAATAAAAAATAGGGAGTTACAAAGACAAGGAAATAATGTTTCTAGTGGTTACAAACAAGGATTGAATGCTTTGTCTACTAGCCGTTGGGAATGGTTTGATGGAGCGCATGAACCTAGCCAATTTTTGGAGCAACATGGGAACCTAATGAATCATCATAAGGGGCGGCCAACATGTGTGCAAATGGCTGAATAAAGAGTCTTTAAAGTGGTGCCAACAAGGAAGTAAATGGAGGAATGAAGAGCTTTCAAGGTGGCGGCCATCATCATGACTTGGGAGGTTACAAAATGAATGAAAACTTGATGCATTTGGGCTGTTACATGCGGCCACTTATTGGCTGATTCATTAGCCATTTTACTCCATTTTTTATGGTTACATTTCAAGGATTAATTCAGCCACATGTGCCTTAAAATCTGGTTAGAGAATGCGGCCAAATAAGTCTAGTTAGGTTGAGTTCTTTTAGATTAATTTATTTAATTCCTAGAATATGTTTAGGGTTGCATGGGAAGTGTGTAAAGGGCATTTTGGGGATGATTTTGGGCGTGTAATGCAGCTGATTACACAACCCTAATTTACCTTGTAAACTCCTATAAATTCATGCTTCATGCATGCAATAAAGTTTAGAATGTTTATGCAGAAAATTACCTATACTTTGAGAGTGTTTCTCTAAGTTTCTTGCTAGTCAAGAGTGAAGATTATCAAAGGTTCTTTACCTTTGTGTGTGTATCTTCAAGGAATTATCTTTCAAGTCTTGAAAGTGTGACGTCCATCTTTTATTTCTTCTTCTTCTTCTTCCACGTTTTTACTTTTTGTGTTCAAAACCCATATTTCTCCTATACGTCATACTTGGTTTATGAGTGATTTATTTATCAAGTTTTTCAAAAGGGTGAATATTGTTTTTGACAAGGTTACTATTTGATATTCGTCTATCTTATTTCATCATTTCTCATTTTATTTGGGTATTAGAAAAAGAAAGGAAAAGAAAAGAACGTGATAAAAGAAAAGAAAAGAAAAATATTGAAAATAGTAGAAAAGTTGTTTGAAAAGAAAGGTGACTATTATTCAGAATTTTCTAAGGTCCATGCAAATAGAACCTCAAGGTTCATATCAAAGTGCCACATCTATTGAAACTTGTTTGGCACTGCAAAATGAATATTAAATTTCTACTTCCTACAACAAAACCAAAACTCTTTAATATATGAGAGACATGATGACCACTTGTATCTTCCAATGTAGCTTAAGTCCAACAGGTAGATGGGTACATTTTCTGCGATAAACCTGGACAACATGTGTCTAAGTGTAAACAGAAAGAAGAATCCATACCCAAAACTAACCCAAGTGGACCCTAGAATCTATGGGTACCAAAGACATCTATTGTTTCACTTACAAATGTCATAGATAAATCCAAGAAGACAACCTAAATTACTATAGAGGAATGGATGCGTGGAACCCTTGATGGAAGGAAGGTGTATGTGCCAAGAAACAAGTGTTAGTGTATGCACTAGAGACCTATATGTTTTATTTTGAACATCCATCACTTGTATCATATTATTATTTTATAAATGCAATTCATTTATTAATTCTTTTAGAATATAATTACTGTCCTTAGAATAGTAAGCTTAAACTTCATAAATCAAGTAGATGACTTGATCGTGAGATCTTATGAAGAACTATTCTTAAAATAGTCCCTGGTCAAGTATCATCTTAGGACAAAGATGCATTTAGACTAGTATGTGAGTTTATTGATGATCAGATCTCACAGATCATGGATATGAGATATCATGCACTCACATAGGTACACATTAAGAGTAATGGTGTACTGGACAGACCCACCTTAAGAACGTTGCATGGGTTGTTAAATAAGTGTCATGATCGTTTCTTAAATTGATAAATATTGTATGAAGTTCTTTGACCTGAAATCACTACGATTCCTACAGAAGGAATTATATGTTTTAATTATCATCAAACGTTGCCTGTAACAGGGTGATCATAAAGTTGGTATTTGGACATATAATAAATTATGTGGTGGAATGTGAGTGCCCTAGATGGGATTTGTCCCTCCTATGTAACAGGAGTTATATCTGTAGGCCTCTTGATAAAGTGAGACTGCAAAATGCATGGCCATGCTCAGGAGGATAAACATGAGATGTTTATTTTCTGTACAGTCTACTTGGGGATCAAGAAAAACATAAATTGAACTATACAAGGTTGACACAATCCATGCCCTTTTGTTCAAATAGATATTTGGACAAAGGGACAGATCATATAAATCATTATCATAAAATAGGATTTATCAAAGTTATTGATAATCTCAATATTTGGATAGTGATGTATTGCTAGATACCGCTCACTGTTTATGATATTAAATATAAATTTTTTTATTTAATATCATAACCAAATATCAAAAGCCTATCGGGTCACACGCATACAACATGCCACTAGGAAAGGATAATAATTCTAATTTAATTAGAATTATAACATAATGGGCCAGGCCCATAAGTGTGAGGGTTAAGTGAGTGAGGGGGTAAAACCCTAGCCACCACTCTATAAATAGAGCATGAGATGCACTACCCTACATAGATGAGCAATCGCTTTTTACTCTTTAAGGCTACTAGCAGAGTTGAAGGGGGTTTCCTAGTTCGGTTGTTGGCGTGAACACCACTAGAGACATGGCTGTTATTGCCTCGTTCATAATCCTAATAAGGTGCGACCTTTCGTTTTAATGCCTTTTATGCCTTGATTCGTGTTTTCGCAAAATGATTTTAACAAGAGAGGGAATCCATTTATTTCCGTTGCACCCTGACCACATGCTTGATTCCCTTCAACAAGAGTTGCCGAAATGGTTATATTCAAATACAATGTTGATTCTCAGTAAATGCAACACACTTGATGATTCTCTGAGAATCTCTGTTGGTAACACTTTTTATTATTGCAAATAAATATCTGGGAATATATGCTTTATATGAAAAACTGTGAAATGCGTTTTGTGTGAATTTCTGATATATGTGAAACCCTCTAATGTATAAACTTGGTGATATATATGTGTCTGCTGAAATATATGTTCTTGCTTAAATGTTTGAACTTGCTGAACACATATACTTTCTGAAGTGTCACTTGATGACGTGGTTCTCTGAAATAGTTGGCCTTTCACCTATCCTTTGATGTTTGTGAAGGGAATCAAGCATGTGGTCAGGGTGCAGCGAAAATAAATGGATTCCCTCCCTTGTTATAATCGTTTTCCAAAAACACGAACCAATGCATAAAAGGTATTGAAACGAAAGGCCATACCTTATTAGGATTATTAACGAGGCAAGTGTAGCCACGTCTCTATTGGTATCCACCCCAACAGCCGGACTAGGATTCTCTCCTCAGCTCTGCTAGTTGCCTTGGAAAGTAAGAAGCGATTGCTCATGTGTATAGGGTAGTGCATCTCATGCTCTATTTATAGAGTGGTGGCTAGGGTTTTACCCCCTCACTCACTTAACCCTCACACTTATGGGCCTGGCCCATCATGTTATAATAATTCTAATTAAATTAAATTAGAATTATTATCCTTTTCCTAGTGGCTTGTTGTATGCGTGTGACCCAATAGGATTTTTAATATCATAAATAGTGAGCGGTATCTAGCAACACATCACTATCCAAATATTACGATTATTAAAATGATAAATCCTATTTTATTATAATAATTTATATGCTCTGTCCCTTTGTCCAAATATCTAATTGAACACAAGGGCATGGATTGTGTCAACCTTGTATAGTTCAATTTATATTTTCTTGATCCCCAAGTAGACTGTACAGAAAATAAATATCTCATATTTATCCTCCTAAGCATGGCCATGCATTTTGCAGTCTCACTTTATCAAGAGGCCTACAGATATAACTCCTGTTACATAGGAGGGACAAATCTCATCTAGGGCACTCACATTCCTCCACATAATTTATTATATATCCAAATACCAACTTTATGATCACCCTGTTACAGGCAACGTTTGATGATATTCAAAACATATAATTCCTTATGTAGGAATCTTAGTGATTTCAGGTCGAAGGACTTCATATAATATTTATCAATTTAAGGAACGTTCATGACACTTATGTAACAATCCATGCAACGTTCTTAAGGTGGGTCTGTCCAGTACATCATTACTCTTAATGTGTACCTATGTGAGCACATGATATCTCATATCCATGATCCGTGAGATGTTATCATCAATGAACTCACATACTAGTCTAAATGCATCTTTGTCCTAAGATGATACTTTTCTAGGGACTATTTAAGAATAGTTCTTCATAAGATCTCACGACCAAGTCATCTACTTGATTCCTTATGAAGTTTAAGCTTACTATTCTAAGGACAATAATTATATTCTAAAAGAATAAGTTTGCCTTTATAAAATAATATGATACAAGTGATGGATATTCATAAATATATAAGTCTCTAGTGCATATTCCTAACAGTTTGCACGTTGCACGACTCCCTATGTTTGCACAGCCAGTAACTGTCATCATTAATGCTATGTCTGAGTCTATTTATAGAGCGCGTGAGAAGCCTCTAAAGGTTACACTCTCTTTGCTTTCACTCTCTCATCTTCTAGAAGTTCTCTATGCTCTCAAGTTCTTCAAACCCTATTTTCTCCTAAGTTTTCTTTCTGCAACTACAATGGCACCAAAGAAGGGAGATGCTGCCTCCTCCAAGGCTAGTGGGAAGATTGTTCCTACCAAGTGTGTGAACTTTGCCAACCTTGCTGAGCATGGTCATGATCTCACTGAATATTTCAGAGCTGCTGGATGGCTCCCATTCTTTGAGAACATTTTCTGTGGTTGGCATGAGACCAGTGTATACGAGTTTTGGAGAACAACCAAAGAAGTTGAAGGTGATAGAAGAATCTTCCTTAGGGCAACTGTCATGGGGCAAGACATTACTGTCAAAACCTCAGTTTTGGAGGAAGTTACTAAGGTGAAGGCTGAAGGAGCGTTCTTCGTTCCTGAATGGGAAGCTCGCAATGGTGGACCCAGGATGTACAATCAACTGATGTTTGGTTCAGAAACTCTTGAGAACATGAATGGAACTGGTTGCAAGTTCCATGTTTGCTGGATGTTGTTCTTGGCTGCCGTGTGCTGCCAAAAGGTGGTGGTAAAAACCATGTCTCTAAGATTGAATTATTTTGTCTCATTCATCTGATGCAGAAGAAGAAGATCAATCTGCCATGGATTATTCTTAACAGTATGATCAAAAGGGCAAGGGGTTCTGCTGCCAACCTTCCCCACAAACATATTGATAATGAAGATCGTGCTTCATTACAAGCTTCCTGTGGACAAGATGTATGATCAGAGGCCCCCAACCTTTTTCACTGCCACTACTGTCAAACAAATGGGGATTGACATCAAGAAACCTGCTGCTGAATCATCTTCTAAGAAAGACTCTGTTGCTGAGAAGGGGTCTGCATTCCAAAGATATGTGTTGAAGATCTTGGAAGAAGAATTACAAGGGGATGCTAGGAAGGAAGAGTTCCAACCAGCTGCTGAAACCCCTGAGAAGAAGGTGGTGAAGAAGAAAAGAACCAAGGTATCCCAAAAACCTCTTGCACCTGCTGATTTAGAATGTGTAAGAGAAGTAGAAGCATCTTTTCAGAAGGTAACACCATCTGAAAAGGTGGCTGAGGTAACACCACTGAAAGCTTCTAAACCTGTTCGAAACAAGTATTCTATGCCGAAATAAGGTGACCTTGTTAAGATACGCTAATCGTCGATGATTAATCATGTTAGCAAGGACCGTTTTCAATGTCAGTCCATAACAACATCAAAACAAGCAAAAATACGTAGTTAGGGATGTACAATGGGGTGGGACGGGGCGGGTAGTGCACTGCCCGTATCCACACCTGCTAAAATTAACGGGTATCCATACGAGTTGTGGGTATCCATTAATGTTTAAAAATTTAAATTTTATAGAAAGAGAGAAAATGTTATACAATATATTATAATATCATATTATATTAATATTATGTGTATAAATTATCATTATATAATACCATTACATGTTAATATATTAAAAGTATCATTATAAAATAATATAAAATATACTATATCTCATAATAAAGTAATAAAAAATCATAATATTCAAATATATTTAATAGAAAAATACATTTTAATTAGTATGCGGGTATCCGCGGGGCGGGTAGTATAATATCCATCCCGCCCATTTTATAAATATGCGCGGATTTCCATTATTGGTATATCCGCGGGTATCCACGGGTAAGAGTTTTTCAATGTTTTAAAAATCGGACCGATAATTGAACCAGTGAAAGCACCGGTTCACGGTTCAATGGTTCAATCGTGGTCGAACCGTGATCGAACCGGTTTTAACTAAATATTTTTTTTAATATTATATAACATTTTAATTAATAAAATAAGATAAAATTATAAGAAATTAAGATATATAAATTTGTAAATCAGTATAAATAGCCTTATTATAAGATTTATAAGATAAAAAAATTAATAATAATTAGTAAAATAATAGACATATATATGTGTAATTCTTAAATATATGTCTTTATTTATTTGAAAAATATTTTAGATTAAATAAAAAATATAAAAAATAAAAAAAATTGAATCTTTTTAAAAGAACCGGTTCAACCGATTTTCACTGGTTTTTGATCGGTTCGACCGGTTCTGAGATCCTCCGATTTTTTGGGTTGAACGGATCGGTCACCAGACTGGTTCCCGGTCAAACTGACCAGTCTAGTCCGGTTTTCATATCATTGAGTTTTTTTGACATCCATATAAAAAGTTATCTAAAAACACACAAAAAAAAATCTTAATTACCATAGTAGGAAATTAATATTAAATTCAAACATTAGATAGCCATCATTTTTTAAATTTTAATGGATCCTAAGAGGAAATCATATACAAGTTTGGATTTGGTAGACAATTTGGTTTTATACAATAATGAGGGTTCAATGTACGTACATGCATGTGTGTGAGTGAGAGCCTATATAGCCAAATTTGGAGTCCCTCTAAATTATTTAATTTTGAAATTATAATTTATTTTTTTATGTTTAATTCAGCGTCTAGTTTATAAGCATACTAGTAAAAAAAGGTTATATAATTATTGTATTAATATTTCTGGCAAATATGTATGCAACCAATCAAATTGTTTGATTTTAACTACCAAAAATAATATTCTTCCAAAAACTAATATATATATATATATATATATATATATATATATATATATAGGGAGCGTATCAAGTGAGAGGAGTTTTTATTGTGAAAGATGAGAGGGTTAAATATAGCCCTTAGATTAAATTGAATTAAATTAAAAGGTTGAGATTAAATTAAGTAATAATGATTTGTTATCTCTGAATTAAATTAAAATAATAATTAAATTAAGTAATAATGATTTGTTATCTCTGATCCATAGAATCCTTTGATCCGGGATCCATTATTATCTCTGATTAATCCTCCAAATCTAGCCAGTCCTTAATTTCGAAGAGGTTGCCATCAATATTGAATCATTATTAATTAATTTAATATCAACTATTTAATATAATATGAAGTTTTTAATATGCTAAAGTACTAAATTAACTAAAAAATACTTTATAATTAAAGTAATAGTAATTATAGTTATTATATCAATATTAAAGCCTTTTTACATTTTAAAGATTAAATTTATCAAGCAAAAACAATATATAATTTTTGATAAATTATAGTCAAATGATCAAAATTCTTTATTTGATTTGAACTTATCAATTTCCATTCTGAAATATAAAAAAAAAATCCTCTAATTTACCTGAAAAAACCTACAACATTTGCTTGTATTTATCTCATAAAAATTAATAATTTTAATTTTTAAGAAATTACAAATATTAATACCTAAAATTAAATAAATATTCTATCTTAAAAAATAAATAAGTATTTTAAATCATTTATATTTTATGAAATAAATAAGACTATTAATAATATAATATGAAATTTAAATCATGAAAAAACACTTTCTAACTACAGTAATAGACTAATAGTAATTATATTAATTTAGTTATAATTATTATGTCAATATTAGACCATTTTAAAGGTTTTTAATATTAAATGTATCCTTAAAAAAGGATGCTACATGTTTAAAAATATAATATGAAATTATAGATATTATTACCAAAAAACAAATAAATAGTTTAAAGTGTATAATACAACTTTTTTAACATATTTTATGAAATATATAAGAAGAATAAAAATATAATATGAAATTTAAAATCAAGGACCGACTAGATTTGGAGGATTAATCAGAGAGATAACAATAAATCCTGGATCAAATAATTCTATGGATCACAGATAACAAATCATTATTACTTAATTTAATTAAGAGATAACAAATCATTATTACTTAATTTAATATCAACCATTTAATTTAATTCAATTTAATCTAATGACTATATTTTAACCCTCTCATCTCTCACAATAAAAACTCCTCTCACTTGATACACTCCTTTTATATATATATAGAGGGATGATTTGTAATGCAGTTATTATTTTTAAATGACATCCTTTATTGATTAAATCCAACAAAGGAATTTTTTCAAAAAAAGATTAAATTTATTAATATGCCATATATTTGCTTTGTATTACCAAAATAAGGTATATTAGTTGTCCTTTAACATTTTTTTATAAAGAAGCTATGTACCACCTATTGAGCAAGTGTGACAAAAGTTAAGAAAAATCCATTTGTAATTAATGTAAGATGATAAATTAATTTTCTTCCACTAGGTTTTGTGTGCAATGTGAAAATCTTAACTAAATCTTCTTTTTTGTTTCTCATTTTACAGCCAAACAAAATAATTGTGAAATATGGGAGAAGATGCAAAGAAGATTTTGTCTTGCCAGCTCACTAGAAGATCAATCATGCCTTGAGAAATCCACTGCTCCAACCCTACTCTTTCATGGCTCTCCAAGTATAAGCTATATATAAGTGTTGATTCATCTTTTAAGGCGTGGAAGAATCCCTCTAGAAAGAGCCTTGATGCTTTTGAAAGGCATAACCACCCATAGTTGGAACCCCCCAACATGCCATTTCTAATAACTCTTTTATACTAGCAGCAAACCATCATGAAAAAATTATGGAAAACCCTACAAACTGAGAAGAATCTAATCAATATATGGTAGCTTTGTAACTCATGGTGTTGGTGTCAATGTCAACACTAGCCATATTTGTGAAGGCAAAGCAAATGAACCCAACTTGCATCTCAATTTGGCCACAAAAATGGGACACGATCCAAAAAGGCTGAAGCGGTATATTAAATTACATATATTTATTATGTTAAATTGAATTTTTTTTCAGATAATATTTGATCTTCTTTTCTGTACGTATAGGATGATAGCGAATCGAGGGTATGCAAAGAAACATTCATTGAAGAAAAAACGCTACTAGTACAAAAAATGGATTCTATAACCAGATTTTACATCGGTTCTAAAACAACCGCTGTAAAACGAATGTGGTAGCAATTTTGAAATTTAATAGATTTGTTCTACATCGGATTCTACAATAACCGATGTTGAAAGTCATTTCTAGCCGAGCAAAAATTAGAAACACGAGAGAAGTAACCAGGAGGAATAAAGCAGAGCAGCGTTTCATGAGAAAGTCTCGGATGAGCACAAACCCAACACCTCATCTTTAGACACAACCAATCACAAAATTACATTTAATAAAATAAAATAATCCAACCTGTAAAATTAAGAAAAAAAGTCACGTGCTTTGGGATTTGGGAGTTCTCCACTCCTTATTTCTTCCCTCCCCCTTACACAATTTGGATCATTTCACGTTTGTACTGTCTACTGTTGCGGCCTCAACCGCTTTCCCCATTGGATATCACCCCTCATCAGAATCGTTCATCAGTTTCTCTTGTTCTCCGCTTGCGCGGCTGCGCCTTCCACCATCGAAATAGAGTGCGTTCCATGGCTGTTGTTGCGAGGCCCTTTGTGGTGGATTTTTTTCATTGCCTCTACTACTACCTTCTTGCATATATTTTTGGTTTTTAACCATGGTCTTTGTCACACCAAATAATGATAAAACAGAGCCAGGGAGAAATTAATGTGTTTTGCGCCTCTGTTATATTATGAGAATAATGGGTATTAATTTTTTACTGTTCACACATTTACACTATACTAGTTTGAATAAAAAATAGAAAGGCATAGCAAACAAATGTAGGGCAAGGAGTAGGAACCAATAGGAAGGAGCATGAACAATAAAAAATAGAACTTTACCTTGCATGAACTGAGGAGAAGGAGCATTGATAAAAAAATAAAAGTAAAAATAAACTGATAAAAAAACCGTGGAGGACCAAGAACAATAAATTGTTATTGTCAATTTGGAGTGGAACTCGTGCAACAATTTTTGAAAAATTCGACGCTTTTCCAATGGGATTAAGGCAAAAGAAGAGATATAAGTAAGAAAGGGGAGGGAATTTCAAATTAAATTTTTAGGGAAACAGCGACATTTTTTCTTAATTTTACAGATTGAATTTTTTATTTTTATTTCATTAAATGTAATTTTGTGATTGGTTGTGTCTAAGAATGATTTGTTAGGTTTGTGCTCACACAACACTTTCTCGCGTTTCATATGGGGCTTCACCCTCACCCCCAACCCCAACCCTAACCGCTTTCTTCTCCAACCTTTCCCACCTCCCCCCATCAAAATCATTGTTGTCTATGATAGGAGGCTGCTATCAGAATTTTTAGATAAAGGGGATTAGGGTTTTAGGAGAGGAAAGAGGCTACGTACTATTTAGAAAGAAATAAGATGACTGAAATTCTCCTTGCCATTTCTCATAAGAATCCTCAACTAAATAACATTTTGTCTTGGACTCTAAATACTGTGTTAGCCCATAAGCCAACTTGAAGGGAAATACAAATACTTAAAAGAGATAGAAATTTTGCAGCCCAAAATATAACCCACTAAATTAAATAAAAGTCCTTCATCCAAGATGGTTTATGAATACTTCTCTTGGGCCTGTTAACGAACAGATCCGTATTGCTATCAGTACCTCCTGCCTCAGTTAAAACCTTGTCCTCAAGGTTTGAAATAGGAGAAGTGGTCACGCGGATTGAAGACCCATCTAATGGCTGAGCTTGCGCCTGGGGATGAGGGAAGAGATCCAACGCGTGAGAGCAAGTCTTGGAATGGGAGAAGGGGAGCACATGGATTGTGCTTTCGCCCAACGGTGGAGATTGCGTCCGTGTTGCATCCAATGGCTGTGAGCGTTGCTCGCTAATTGCCCTGGGAACAGAAGGCGGAGTCACATGGGAGACCAAGTCAGCTTGGTTGGACGCTCCAGATGCCATTGTAGAATGAGGACAGAAATCGGATAGCAATGGTTGGGGCACGCTGCGCGATGGAAAAAGCGGATTTCTAGAGCTCACGCACTCACGCGCGTTAGCCTCATAACTCTCCTGATCCAACGGCTGTGACAGACCATCAGGAGACCGTTGAAGATCCAACGGTGCGGGAAACGTGTGCGTGGGAGATGCAACTGTGCGCGTGGATGATGCAGCCAGCTGTTGCACGCGTTTTTGGCTCTCATTTAGCGCGTCGTCAGAGATTTGAATCAACGGACCAGATTGCTTCTCAGATGGATATTTTGCGCTGCTCTGATCGAACGGTGGAGGAAGTGAGCCGTTTGGAGAGAAGTTTAACTTTTGGTAATCAGAGGCATTACGCACTTCATTTGCTTCAGTTTGAGAAAGTGGAACTGAGTCCGAGTTCTCTTCTAACACACAATCTCTGAACTGAGAGGGCAACGGAGTGGAATGATTTTGGGGATCTCCTCCATAATATGGGCGTAAGAGAGACACATGGACCACAGGGTGAATCCGGGAACCAGGGGGAAGGTTCAACTCATATGCAACCGTACCAATCCGACGATTTATAGTGAAGGGGCCAAAGTATCTCTTTGAAAGCTTTTGTGAAAAATGGACCACAGAGTGCTGTCTGTATGGTTGGAGACGAAGGAGAACCCAGTCTCCCACAACAAAAGTAACATCCCGTCTGTTCTTATTGGCCTGATCTGCCATGCTTTGGCGCTGACGTTTAAGGTTCTCCCGAAGAGTGTTTAAAATTTCCTGCCGCTGTTGGAGGTTGCTGTCCAAGGAACCGAGGACAGAGGAGCCGGGAACATAATCCGGGATTGCTGGTGGTGGTCGACCATAGAGAGCTTGGAATGGTGACATACGAATGGAAGAGTGAAAGGCCGAGTTATGCCAGAACTCAACAAGGTGCAGGAACTTGTACCAAAGACGAGGATGATCGCTCGTAAAACAGCGCAGGTAAGCTTCCAAACTATGATTCGTAACCTCTAATTTCCCATCTGTTTCGGGATGATAAGATGAACTGTATTTCAGTGTTGTTCCCTGGAGGCGAAAAAGTTCACGCCAAAACGTACTCAGAAAGAGGGGATCTTGGTCAGAGACAATAGACTTTGGAATACCATGGAGGCGGCAAATCTCGACAGAGAAACGAACAGCTAAGTCTTGGGCGCTATACTTGGTGGGAAGGACCAAAAAATGCACAAACTTGGTCAGACGATCACAGATTACCCAGATTGTTGTGTGCCCAAAGGAGTTAGGGAGGTGTGTGATGAAATCCATGGTGAGTTCTTCCCAAACCTGAGTTGGAATTGGTAGGGGTTGAAGCAGGCCCCCTTTCTTTTGAGGAACATATTTATTTTTCTGGCATTCTGGGCAGTTTTTGATAAAAAGTTTGGTGTCTCTGTATTGTCCAGGCCAGTAGAAGGAAGCTGCGAGTCGGGCCAAAGTTGGCTTGAGGCCAGAATGCCCTGCGACCGGGGGTTGTATGGAATTCACGGAGCAGAGCACGGCGCAGTTCAGAGAAGTCCGGTACGTACAATCTCTCTTTTAAAGTATAGCAATCCTCTTGAAAAATGGAAGAAATCCTTTAGTTTGCTGTCAGTTATGCTCTTCTCTACTAATTTCTTCCCCTCTGCATCTGTATTGTAGTAAGCTTGAAGGCTGGACACAATGGAAGGGATCGGGGAAGACACCAGTGAAAGGAGAAAGCCCTCATCAGTAAACTTCCGGGAGAGTGCATCAGAGACCAGATTATTTTTGCCAGGTTTGTAGAAAATGTCAAAATGAAATCCTTATAATTTTGTTGCCCATTTCTGTTGTTCTGGTGTTTGGAAAGTTTGGGACAGCAGATTCTTTAGACTCTTCTGATCAGTAAAAATATGGAAATGATGACCAATCAGATATTGACGCCACTTCTTTACTGCTTCCGTAACAGCAAACATTTCTCTGATGTAAACTGAGGCTGCCTGCATTTTTGGACCAAGCTTCTTGCTGAAGTAGGCTATGGGATGCCCATTCTGGGAGAGAACAACACCAATGGCGACAGTAGAGGCATCTGTTTCAATCACGAAGGTCTTGGAAAAATTAGGGAGGGCAAGTACTGGCATAGAAGTCATCTTGTTCTTTAATTCTGTAAGACTAGCATGGCCTCTGTACCCTAAACAAACTTAGTGGAACGCAATATATCTGTGAGAGGAGATGCGAGAGTGGCGTAGTGGCGAACAAAGCGCCTATAGAATCCGGTGAGGCCTAAAAATCCTCTGAGTGCCGTGAGAGATCGTGGCTGAGGCCAATCTAGAATAGCCTGCACTTTTTCTTGGTCCGGGGCAACTCCATCAACAGAGATAACATGGCCAAGGTAATTAACAGTATTAGCCGCAAATACACATTTAGATAACTTAGCAACAAATTGGTTATGAGAAAGTAATTCCAAAATGATGCGTAAATGAACTAAATGATCTGCGAAACTATTACTGTAAATAAGTATGTCATCAAAAAACACTAAAACAAACCGCCTAAGGTAGGGCCTCAATAAGTCGTTCATAGCTGACTGAAAAGTGGATGGGGCGTTGGTCAAACCAAAGGGCATTACTAGGAATTCATAGTGCCCATCTGAGGTCCTAAAGGCAGTTTTATGAGTGTCTTCTGGTACCACCCTGATTTGGTGGTATCCTGAGCGCAAGTTAATCTTTGTGAACACAGAGGCTGATCCCAATTCATCAAGTAGTTCAACAATGGTAGGAATGGGGAATCTGTCCTTTACTGTTACAGCGTTTAGAGCACGGTAGTCGACACAAAAACGCCATGTGCCATCTTGTTTTCGCACCAATAAGACTGGGGAGGAGAAGGGGCTGTTGCTGGGAATAATGATTCCTTCTTGTAGCATCTCTTGTATGATGGTTGCCATAGCTTCTTTTTGGGAGTGGGGGTAGCGGTAGGGTTTGACATTGACTGGTTTGGTATTAGGAAGGAGGGGAATATGGTGGTCATGAAGTCTAGAAGGGGGTAGGCCATGGGGGGTTTGGAAAACCGATTGGTAGGATAAGGGGAGTGTTTGAATTTCCAAAGGGAGAGGGGAGCTTGGGGATGTATGAGAGAGGATAGTGGATTGAGTAGGTGAGGGCAAGTCGGGTTCTGTGTGTTGAAAGGTCAATAGGTGTAATGAGGCAATGAACTCTGTGTGGAGTAGCTGGCAAAATTGGTGGTAGGTGGATGTGGTGGGTAGTGATTTGGTTTCTCCTATAAGGGTGGTGAGGGTATTGTTATGGACAAAAGAAATGCTGGGTACGGATAGATCTGCAAAAAATGGGCCAAGTTTACCCAGCCATTCCATGCCGAGGACAACATTTGCTCCTTCAATAGGCAAGAGGTAAAATGGGATGGTGAATTGGTGGTCTTGAATGCTGAGAGAGACGTCAGGGCACATTCCCAAACAATGGATACGCTGCCCATTGCCCACCATTACAGAAAACTTAAGAGCTGAGGTTGTATGTAAATGCAAATGAGCAGCGATTCTTGGCTGTAGGATATTATGACTGTTACCCATGTCCACCAAAACAGTAACTTGTAGACCAGAAATAAACCCATTAAACTTTAGGATCTAGGGGGAAGGTTCACCTGATATAGCATATGGGGATAAGTGAAAATAGAGTGCTTCAACCTCCATAGGGTCAGGCTTGTTCTTCAGCAGGCGCATCAGGTTCCTCATCAATCATAAGCAACAGAAAACGATTTTTTAGAGCACTTGTGACCAGGGAGAAAATTTTCATCACAATTGTAGCAAAGGCCTTGAGCTCGTCTTTCTTGCATTTGAGCTGGTGTGAGCCGTTGACTGGCAGGGTGGGGTTCGGTGTATGAGGGGTTTTTGGGAAGGGAGGAAGATGAGGGGCTGGGGTTAGGGTTGAGGGAAGGAAGAAAGGGTTTAGGAAGGCGTGGTTTGGAATCCTTGATTTTGGCTTCAATGAGTTTGGCTAGGCCAATGGCTTGGGAAATGGAATAGGGTTGCAGAATAGCTAGCTCACGTCGTATTTCAGGTATAAGACCAGAAATAAAGCAATTAAGAATTGCATCAGGGGAAAGGCCAAGTACCCTATTGCTCAATTTTTCAAAGGAGGCCTGAAAATCAGAAACAGAGCCATATTGACGGAGCTTGAAGAGTTCTGCTTGGTGGTTCTGATAGGAAGAAGGACCAAACCGTAATTCCAGAGCTCTTGTAAAATAGAACCAATCAGCCAGCTGGTTATTTTGAAACATCCACTTAAACCAGGCTAGGGCATCTCCCTTCATATAAAAAGCCACCATGGGAAGTCTGTTTTCCAATGGGATTTGGCAGAAATGAAAAAACTGGTCAGCTTGAAACAACCAGTCCAGGGGTTCCGTACCATCAAAAGGGGCAAGCTCAAGCTTAGGAAGGCGTATAGATGGATTTGGGTTATGTGGTGGGGTGGGAAACATGAATGGGGGAATAAAAGGAGGGATAAATGTGTGTCCAAGTGGGGGAAGTGTAGTGGTGGTTGAGGATTGGGTGGGGGTGATGCGATGGGGGGTAGTAAGTGGCATAGTCATAAAACCAGGTTGTGTTTGTGGGATGGATACAAGGGTAGAGTTGGGTGGTGGGATAGATGAAAAACCAGGTGGAACAGTGAGGAAGGAATTTGGGTTAGGGTTAGGGTTGATAAGGGGGTTTGGAATAGCAAGAGTAGTGACCTGGGAAGTAGAAGAGTGAGGTGGAAGGGTGAGATGAGCTACCTGTTGTAGTAAACCATCCATGATAGTTTGCAGGTTGTCATGACGAGTGTCCATGGCCTCTTGGAGGCGTAAATGGCGTGCAGTCTGCAACTCTTGTTGGTTCTCCATTTGGGTTTGGAGATCACCCAGTTTCTCAGCAATAGAATGTGTAATGCCCGCGTTTTACCGTTTTTTGCCGTTTTGAGTGTTTTATTGGATTTTGAATGATTAAAATTATTTTTAATCATCAAAAATTATATTTTTGGAATTAGAATTGAATTTCCTATTTTTAGGAATTTTCTGGGAATTTTTAGGATTTTTTCTGTGAAAAATGACCTTTTTGCCCTCCCGTACCTTGACCTGGGCCCGAATTCTCTTGATCCGGGCCAGAAAAATTGCACAAGCCTTCTCTTTTTCTCCTTGGACACCGTGGATGAAACCAACCTTGAAGCATGGAAGACACTTGTCTCCCTTTCCCTTCCATTCCACCAATGAGTGAAAAAGGTGACTTGATGGCATTAAATCACACCATTTATCACTTTTCACCTTTCATTACATGCAAAACCAAAAATTCACTCATCCTTTCTCTCATCCCTCTCCTTGGCCGCGACACCATCACCCCTTTCTCCCCAAAATCTTCATTCTCACCATAAACACCAACCAAGTTTAAGTTCCATTTTTGAACTTAAGCTTAAAAATACACACTTTCTAGCCTAAAAACACTTGTTGGAGACCAAAAGGAGGAGCTTGAGGGGCTGTTTTTGGAGAGAAATTCTGCACTTTTCCTCTTGGAGATTTGAGGTAAAGGGGGGGAGAACTTGAACTCTAGTAGGAAATGTAACTAGAGTCAAGGATTTGCCCTGGAATCCTTGTCTTTTTCTCTTGTTTTTCCTTGAAAGATATCACTTTTTGAGCTTTTCTTTGAGCAAATGTTTTGGATTCTTGGAGCTGGGTTGTTTACATGTTCTTATGTTTATTTTGATGCTTGAAATGTATTTATTTGATGGAGTTGAATGCATGCAAGCCATTTTAAAAATTTTGCAAAAAAATCCTCCCTTTTTCCCTTGATGCTCTCGGCCAAGAGAGAAAAAAATGGGCTGCATGTGTTCTAAAATTATTTTGATGATTGAAATGTGTTTAGACGATGATTTGATGAACGTGCATGTGATTGGATGGAATTACAAAAAATTGTTTTGATGTTTGATCTTGAAAAAAATGGTATTTGAGCTTGAAAATGAAAGTTTGAATCTTGAAGTGTGTATGGATGATTTTGAGTAAATTAGTGTGATAATTGTTGTTTGGAATGTGTATGCATGATCATGTGAGATTTTGGTGGAAGATTGTATGGTTGGAAAAGTTAGGGTTTTGACGAACATTCAAGCATGTTCTTGGTGTTCAAGGGAGTCTTGATGAAACTCATCAAGAATGTCCTTTTGATCCTAAAAAGATCAAAAGGATGTTTAAAACATGTTTTTGGGCTAAATTGGCCCAAAAGGGCTAAAGAATAAAATTGTAACAAAAAGGACTAAATTGCAAATAAGATAAGTTTTTAAAATAAGTAATAAAATTCGTATTTTTAATTTAATTAAAATAAAAGTATGTTTAAAAGTTATATTTTTAATTTATTATGAATAAAAATGGGCTCTCATTGGTCCAATACCTTTAGGCTTTTTGTTTAGGTCCAAAGCCTTCAAAAGAAAGTCAAAACTCAATTTAAAAGATAATTAAAATAATTAAAGAGTTTGGACTTAAATGAGTGTGATCTTCAATACTAACCTAAGTTGTGAAAATTAAACTTAGAATTAATTAATGGACTTAATTAATTTAAATCACCTAAGTTGATTAACCTAATTTATTTGAGTTAATTAAGGATTAATTAAGTCTAATATAATTAATCTTAATATAAGTGTTAATAAGTAATTAATCGCTAACGACGGTTAAGAACTAATTGATTATGATTAACCTTAATCAAACATAATTAAAAATCCTAATCCAAGATTAAGGAAGAGATTAAGAGATAATTAGAAATTAATTAGGACCTTAAGTAAGGATTAAGACTTAATTAAAGAGGATTAAGATAACTGTAATCCGGTTAATGAAGACTATGTATGATTAAAAGTTAAACCTAATCTTAATTAGTCATACAAAGAGAATTAGGATAAGTAATTGCCTTCCATAAGACACAATCATAAGTCTTAGTAAATTATAGGACTTAAGTGGACATGATTATCAAGAACGCTAGTACAAACTACCTTAAAAGATTATAACCAGCACACTTTTTCTACATAAGACTTGAGAAGCTTGGCGAGAGAGTGTAGTTTGGCTTTCCTTGTGAAGGGGAGACTTTGAATCGAGCCGTACCATGAGGATGTGGTGACGTAGAATGATTCAAAAGGGGCTTCGCCTGTAAGGATTGTGTATGCTGAGAGAGCATTGTCTGGTTTTCCTTGAAGGAAAGTCATTGAATCGAGCCGTACCACGGGTAAGTGGTGACGTTGAATGATTCGATGGGCTTTTCCTGTAAGGATGTAATTGCTTTGAAATCTTGTTGTATGTCATGCATCATAAGCATCGATGATATTCAAGGTGAAAAACCTTACGACCATATGGCAGTGACACTCGGTACAGTGTGAAACTGGTAGGGACGGGTGCACTGGGTTTTGCAAAGAACGCCAGCGGGTCCTCGAGGGGGGATGCCAGCCCTGAGGATAGTCAGGTCCCGAAATGGCTCAGGTGACGTAGGCTCGCTCCCTATTGTCGAGCAACGGGGTACAGGCTGACTATCCTGTCGCTCTCAAGTTTTCAGGGTCAGTTGAGATTGTCTGGAAGTCGGGAAAATTGGCCAAAGAAAATTATAAGTACCGCGCTAGTACAGACTCTAACTCCTGATACGTTGTACATACATGGTCGAGCAGTTGCTGTGTGCTCTGCAGTTGGTGATATTTTTCCCCGGGCCCTCATGCATTGATCATATGCATCATGACAGTGTAAATTATATCTCTGTGATTGTGATTGTGATTGTGATTGTGATTGTGATTGTGATTGTCCTGTGAATGCTCTAGTTACTGTATTCTACTTGATATGAGTTCATGCGATGTTCTCACCCTTCCTTTCTCTACTTCTACTATTTCCCCATCGTTGTATTTCTTCGTCACGTCGACAGTCGGTGTTGGAGAACTTCAAGATGTCAACTATGAGAGTCCAGCTGAGATGGGAGCACGGGGCCAAGTGGCGAGTCACCGACATCCCTAGACGCTGCATGTTTACAGGGGAGGTGCGCGTCACTATTTCTCATTCCAGCACTGCCCTGGTTCCGGAGATTGACTTCACGGTGCCGGTGATTCTGGAGTTCGAGACGCCACCTGGACTTAGGCGCTACACCACTTTCCTACCGCCGTCGTCGTTCCACTCCGTCTTCTTCATAACCATCTTCATGGATGGCACTTATGGACGAGCCAGATCCCCTCGTTACTCTCCCGGTCCGGAGGCATCACCTCACAGCCAGTGCGTCCTGGTGTTTTTGGTCGTTCCCCTCCGAGCGTGCCAGACCTGATTTTGATTGACGACACTACATCTGAGGATGAGGAACCAGAGGAAGACCCGGAGGAGGACTCTGAGAAGTGAGGAACCGGAAGAAGATTCTTCCAGTGACGACCCCCTCAGAAGACTTTGGAATGATCAACCTTGGAGGCACTAGAGGGAGAAGCTGCGGGTGGAACTCTGCTGAGACGGATGACGATGAGTAGGGTAGTTTGGTTGGGGTAGTTGTGAGTCTAGTGTGTAGCAGCTCTGAATTAGTGGCCTCTTATTTTGTTTTGGGTTGAGGTCTTATTATTACATTCTACTGCTAGAACTCTTGTTTTGTATGGTGGTGTTGTTACCTCAGGGATCACTGTGACACTATGGTATGTATGTATATATGTTCATTACGTTTCCTTAACATGATCGACTTTATATCTGCATGTATGTGGAATGATCGAATCGTCTAGATATTTTAGAAAATGAATTTCAGACTTAAGGAAGGTACATTTTTATGAATACTTAAAATGGAACTAGAAAGTAATAGGTTGATGATGGCTAAGCTCCTTCAAAAAAAAATATATATATATTCCAGTATTTTCCGAGTTTTAAAACAGTAATTCGACGGTTACGTTTCGTAATGTGATATCCTTAGCAGTATAACTAAGGGTGTCGCATTTAGTGGTATCAGAGCTGTTCTTTCCTTTTGGCCTCGGGTATGGTCTCTAATACCCTTCTCTCTGTGCTTACTCTGTGATTGATTGTTTGTATGGATCGATTACCTTGTGTGAACTATTTGCTCTTATATTACTACCTTTGTAATATGAGAAATTGTGTGTAGAGTTATTTGTTCTTGCTTGAATGGTTCTGCATGAAACGGAAGAAACTGACGTACTCTGTGAATGTAGGATTCCATGGCAGGAAGAAATAACCCTGTGATGAACGATCTCCTGGGGAGAATCGCGGATGTTCTAGAGAACCAGCAACAGACTATGAACGAAATGAACCAAGCTCGCAATCAGAACAACGTTCCTGATGCTTATCGTGGACTGTCTACCTTCAAGAAGAACAATCCACCACAATTTAAAGGAGGTCATGACCCTGATGGATCTCAGCTTTGGTTAGAAGAGTTAGAAAAAGATTTTCTTGGGCTATGGGCTGTCCTGACGAGCAGAAGGTAACTTTTGCTGTGTTTTATGATGGTTGGGGAAGCTCAGCACTGGTGGGAGTATGCCCAGGCGTCAGTTGGAAGCTACCGGAAGATTGATTACCTGGAATCTGTTTAAAAGATACTTTTCTCCAGAAGTGATTTTCCCACGGATCTGAGGAAGCGCAAGGAAATAGAATTTCTAAGTTGGAGCAAGGAAGCATGACTGTTGGGGAGTATGCAGCAAAATTTGAAGAGTTATCCAAGTTCTGCCCGTACTTCCAGAACACGATAGATGAAGGATCCAAGTGTTCCAAGTTTGAGAGTGGTTTGAGACCAGAGATGAAGCAGGCTATTGGGTATCAATAGATCACCGAGTTCTCTAAGATGGTCAATATGTGTCGGATTTTTGAAGATGACACCAAAGCAAGACAAGCTCAGTGGAAAAATTCTGGTCCACAGAGGAACAAACCCAAGATTTCACAAGACATAAGAAAGCCTTACTTCGTCCCAAGAAAACAATTATGGGTCGTCATCCGGAAAGCGCCGCGAGGCCACAGTCAGTGGTTGCTAGCAGAGTGAGTCCTGCAAGCAGTACCGGCAACAACTATGCCAGTTGTCCGCGCTGTAAGAAGAACCATCTCCTGAAGGACTGTCCGTACAAGAACCAACTTGTCAACCCTCCACCGGAAATCTTTGCTACTATTGCAAACAAAGCGGCCATTTTAAGAGGGAGTGCCCTGCTTTGAGAGGAAGTGGTAGTGGTGTTGCAAGTGCACCTGTCTCAAATCTGAATGCACAAGCTGGGAGGCCAGAACCAGAGGTAGAGTGTTCACCATGAGCGGTGCTGAAGCTGCTGAATCCGAGGATCTGATCCAAGGTAAGTGCGTCATAAGTGGAATTCCTTTAATTGTAATGTATGATTCGGGTGCGACGCATTCTTTCATTTCTCTGAGTGTGTCAAACGATTGAAATTGCCTGTTGTTAGATTGCCATATGATCTGGTTGTTTCTACCCCCACTGCTAAACCTTCATTACTTCATCAGCTTGTTTGAACTGTCCAATCACCATCGGTGATAAAAACTTTTTGCTGATTTAATCTGTTTTACCCCTTTCTCAGCTTGATATTGTTTTAGGAATGGACTGGTATCTTCCAACCGAGTCCAGCTTGATTGTTATAATAAAACTGTTGTGTTTGATTCCTTTTCTCCTTCTACTCCTGATTCCGTAAGTACGAGATTCTTGTCCGCCAACCAAGTGAATGCTTCTTTGAGAGAAGGAGCTCAAATCTGCATGATACTTTCTTCCGGAGGAAGAGCGGGAATCTGAGATCAGTAAGATGCCTATGTGAGAGAGTTTCCTGAAGTATTCCCTGAAGATATTCCTGGTTTGCCGCCAGAGCGAGAAGTAGAGTTTAACATAGAGTTAGTACCTGGAACCGGACCTATTTCTATAGCTCCGTATAGGATGTCCTCTTTAGAGTTAGCTGAGTTGAAGAAACAGCTAGAAGAGTTGTTAGAAAAGCAGTTTGTAGGCCTAGTGTGTCCCCTTGGGGAGCACCAGTGTTGTTAGTTAAGAAGAAAGATGGTAGCATGAGACTGTGTGTAGATTATCGTCAGCTTAATAAGGTGACGATAAAGAATAGGTATCCTTTGCCTAGGATAGACGACTTGATGGATCAATTGAGAGGAGCAACTGTATTCTCAAAAATTGACCTTAAGTCAGGTTAACACCAAATACGTGTTAAGTCTGAGGATATTCTGAAGACGGCTTTCAGAACACGCTATGGGCATTATGAGTATTTAGTGATGCCGTTTGGTGTGACCAATGCACCAGCAGTTTTCATGGATTATATGAACCGAGTTTTCCATCCTTACTTGGACAAATTCATTGTGGTCTTTATAGACGACATCCTCATATATTCCAAGAGTGAGGAAGAGCATGCAGAACATCTTAAGATAGTTTTACAGACCCTAAGAGATAGGAAGTTGTATGCTAAGTTATCTAAGTGTGAATTTTGGCTGAAGAAGGTGAATTCCTAGGCCATGTGATCTCTTGTGAAGGAGTTAGCGTAGACCCAGCTAAGGTAGAAACTGTGTTACAGTGGGAGGCACCTAAGACTGTGACGGAGGTGAGAAGCTTTTTGGGGTTAGCCGGTTACTACCGTAAGTTATTGAGAATTTTTCTAGGATAGCAACTCCGTTGACCCGTCTGATTAGGAAAGATCAACCTTTTGTTTGGAGCCAGAAGTGTGAGGATAACTTTCAAGAGTTGAAAAAGAGGTTAACTTCTGCGCCTGTCTTAGTTTTACCTGACCCACAGGAAAGTTTTGAAGTATATGTGATGCTTCAAAACAAGGATTAGGCTGTGTTTTGATGCAAAAAGGGAAAGTAGTGGCGTATGCCTCTAGGCAACTGCGAACACACGAAGTGAATTACCCTACGCATGATCTAGAGTTGGCAGCCATAGTTTTTGCTCTGAAGATTTGGAGGCACCATTTGTATGGCGCTAGGTTTGAAGTCTTTAGTGACCATAAGAGCTTGAAGTATCTGTTTGATCAAAAGGATGAAAATATCACAAAGCAGGCAGAAAAGTTACTATGATCGGAGGAGGAAACCCCTCGAATTCAAGGAAGGAGATCACGTATTTTTGAGAGTTACACCAACGACTGGGGTTGGTAGGGCAATGCGATCTCGAAAACTTACGCCTAAATTTATTGGTCCATACCAAATTCTGAAAAAAATTGGTCTTGTCGCTTACCAAATTGCTTTGCCACCTTTCCTTTCAAACCTTCACAATGTGTTTCATGTGTCACAACTTCGAAAGTATATTCATGACCCTTCGCACGTCATAGAGCCCGATATGATACAATTAAAAGAAAACCTGACTTATGAGGCGTTACCTATGAGAATCGGAGACCGAAGGATAAAGCAGCTGAGAGGGAAGGAAATTCCATTGGTGAAAGTTATTTGGAGTGCAACTGATGAAGGAAATGCAACTTGGGAATTAGAAGAACAAAGGAAGGTCTCACCCTCAACTATTTCAAGAAGGTACGCACAAATTTCGATGACGAAATTTCTTTATAGAGGGGAGAGTTGTAACGCCCGCGTTTACCGTTTTTGCCTTTGAGTGTTTTATTGGATTTTGAATGATTAAAAATTTTAATCATCAAAAATAATTTTTGGAATTAGAATTGAATTTCCTATTTTTAGGAATTTCTGGGAATTTTTAGGATTTTTTCTGTGAAAAATGACCTTGCCCCCCCTACCTTGACCCGGGCCCGAATTCTCTTGATCCGGGCCAAAAAATTGCACAAGCCTTCTCTTTTCTCCTTGGAGACCGTGCAACCAGCCTTGAAGCATGGAAGACACTTGTCTCCCTTCCCTTCCATTCCACCCAATGGTGAAAAAGTGACTTGATGGCATAAATCACACCATTTATCACTTTTCACCCACAGGCAAAACCAAAAATTCACTCAGCCTTTCTCTCATCCCTCCTTGGCCGCGACACCATCACCCCCCCAAAATCTTCATTCTCACCATAAACACCAACCAAGTTAGTTCATTTTTGAACGTAAGCTTAAAAATCACACGTTCGAGCCTAAAAACACTGTTGGAGACCACCAAGGGGAGCTTGAGGGGGCTGTTTTTGGAGAGAAAGCACTTTTCCTCTGGGAGAGGAGGGTAAAGGGAGGGAGAACTTGAACTCTAGTAGGAAATGTAACTAGAGTCAAGGATTTGCCCTTGAAGCCCTGTTCTCTTGTTTTTCCGGAGATATCACTTTTGAGCTTTTCGAGCAAGGGATCTTGGAGCTGGGTGTTACAGTTATGTTTATTTGATGCTGAAATGTATTTATTTGATGGAGGAGTTGAGTGCATGCAAGCCAAGTTAAAAATTTTGCAAAAATATCCTCCCTTTTTCCCTTGATGCTCTCGGCCAAGAGAGAAAAAATGGGCTGCATGTGTTCTAAAATTATTTTGATGATTGAAATGTGTTTAGACGATGATTTGATGAACGTGCATGTGATTGGATGGAATTACAAAAAATTGTTTTGATGTTTGATCTTGAAAAAAATGGTATTTGAGCTTGAAAATGAAAGTTTGAATCTTGAAGTGTGTATGGATGATTTTGATTAAATTAGTGTGATAATTGTTGTTTGGAATGTGTATGCATGATCATGTGAGATTTTGGTGGAGATTGTATGGTTGGAAAGTTAGGGCTTTGACGAACATTCAAGCATGTTCTTGGTGTTCATGGGAGTTCTTGATGAAAACTCATCAAGAATGTCCTTTTGATCCTAAAAGATCAAAAGGATGTTTAAAACATGTTTTTGGGCTAAATTGGCCCAAAAGGGCTAAAGAATAAAATTGTAACAAAAAGGATTAAATTGCAAATAAGATAAGTTTTTAAAATAAGTAATAAATTCGGATTTTTTAATTTAATTAAAATAAAAGTATGTTTAAAAGTCATATTTTTAATTTATTATGAATAAAAATGGGCTCTCATTGGTCCAATAACCTTTAGGCTTTTTGTTTAGGTCCAAAGCCTTCAAAAAGAAAGTCAAAACTCAATTTAAAAGATAATTAAAAATAATTAAAGAGTTTGGACTTAAATGAGTGTTGATCTTCAATACTAACCTAAGTTGTGAAAATTAAACTTAGAATTAATTAATGGACTTAATTAATTTAAATCACCTAAGTTGATTAACCTAATTTTTTGAGTTAATTAAGGATTAATTAAGTCTAAATATAATTAATCTTAATATAAGTGTTAATTAAGTAATTAATCGCTAACGGCAATTAAGAACTAATTGATTATGATTAACCTTAATCAACAAATTAAAAATCCTAATCCAAGATTAAGGAAGAGATTAAGAGATAATTAGAAATTAATTAGGACCTTAAGTAAGGTTTAAGACTTAATTAAAGAGGATTAAGATTAACTGTAATCCGGTTAATGAAGACTAGTTATGATTAAAAGTTAAACCTAATCTTAATTAGTCATACAAAGAGAATTAGGATAAGTATGCCTTCCATAAGACACAATCATAAGTCTTAGTAAATTATAGGACTTAAGTGGACATGATTATCAAGAACGCTAGTACAAACTACCTTAAAAGATTATAACCAGCACACTCTTTCTACATAAGACTTGAGAAGCTTGGCGAGAGAGTGCAGTTTGGCTTTCCTTGTGAAGGGGAGACTTGAATCGAGCCGTACCACGGGGATGTGGTGACGTAGAATGATTCAAAAGGGGCTTCGCCTGTAAGGATTGTGTATGCTGAGAGAGCATTGTCTGGTTTTCCTTGAAGGAAAGACATTGAATCGATCCGTACCACGGGTAAGTGGTGACGTTGAATGATTCGATGGGCTTTGCCTGTAAGGATGTAATTGCTTTGAAATCTTGTTGTATGTCATGCATCATAGCATCGATGATATTCAAGGTGAAAACCTTACGACCATATGGCAGTGACACTCGGTACTGTATGAAACTGGTAGGGACGGGTGCACTGAGTTTCGCAAGAACGCCAGCGGGTCCTCAAGGGGGGATGCCAGCCCTGAGGATAGTCAGGTCCCGAAATGGCTCAGGTGACGTAGGCTCGCTCCCTACTGTCGAGCAAACGGGGTACAGGCTTGACTATCCTGTCGCTCTCAAGTTTTCAGGGTCAGTTGAGATTGTCTGGAAGTCGGGAAAAATTGGCCAAAAGAAAATTATAAGTACCGCGCTAGTACAGACTCTAACTCCTGATACGTTGTACATACATGGTCGAGCAGTTGCTGTGTGCTCTGCAGTTGGTGATATTTTTCCCCGGGCCCTCATGCATTGATCATATGCATCATGACAGTATAAATTATATCTCTGTGATTGTGATTGTGATTGTGATTGTCCTGTGAATGCTCTAGTTACTGTATTCTACTTGATATGAGTTCATACGATGTTCTCACCCTTCCTTTCTCTACTTCTGTTATTTCCCCATCGTTGTATTTCTTCGTCACGTCGACAGTCGGCGTTGGAGAACTTCAAGATGTCAACTATGAGAGTCCACTGAGATGGGAGCCACGGGGCCAGTGGCGAGTCACTGACATCCCTAGACGCTGCATGTTTACAGGGAGGTGCGCGTCACTATTTCTCATTCCACCAGCCTGCCCCTGGTTCCGGAGATTGACTTCACAGTGCCGGTGATTCTGGAGTTCGAGACGCCACCTAGACTTAGGCGCTACAACACCACTTTCCTTAACCGCCGTCGTCGTTCCACTCTGTCTTCTTCATCACCATCTTCACGGATGGCACTTATGGACGAGCCAGATTCCCCTCGTTACTCTCCGGTCCGGAGGCATCACCTCCACAGCCAGTGCGTCCTGGTGTTTTTGGTCGTTCCCCTTCGAGCGTGCCAGACCTGATTTTGATTGACGACACTACATCTGAGGATGAGGAACCAGAGGAAGACTCGGAGGAGGACTCTGAGAGTGAGGAACCGGAAGAAGATTCTTCCAGTGACGACCCCTCAGAAGACTTTGGAATGATCAACCTTGGAGGCACTAGAGGGAGAAACTGCGGGTGGAACTCTGCTGAGACGGATGACGATGAGTAGGGTAGTTTGGTTGGGGTAGTTGTGAGTCTAGTGTGTAGCAGCTCTGAATTAGTGGCCTCTTATTTGTTTTGGGTTGAGGTCTTATTATTACATTCTACTGCTAGAACTCTTGTTTTGTATGGTGGTGTTGTTACCTCAGGGATCACTGTGACACTATGGTATGTATGTATATATGTTCATTACGTTTCCTTAACATGATCGACTTTATATCTGCATGTATGTGGAATGATCGAATCGTCTAGATATTTTTAGAAGAATTTCAGACTTAAGGAAGGTACATTTTATGAATACTTAAAATGGAACTAGAAAGTAATAGGTTGATGATGGCTAAGCTCCTTAAAAAAAAAATATATATATTCCAGTATTTTCCGAGTTTTAAAACAGTAAATTCGACGGTTACGTTTCATAATGTGATATCCTTAGCAGTATAACTAAGGGTGTTGCAGAATGAAGTAGGTCATCCATCTCTCTATTTTGAGGTTTAGGAGGCATGGAGTAAGGCAATGAAAGCATCAAAAATGATAGGAGGCTGCTATCAGAATTTTTAGATAAAGGGGATTAGGGTTTTAGGAGAGGAAAGAGGCTACGTACTATCTAGAAAGAAATAAGATGACTGAAATTCTCCTTGCCATTTCTCATAAGAATCCTCAACTAAATAACATTTTGTCTTGGACTCTAAATACTGTGTTAGCCCATAAGCCAACTTGAAGGGAAATACAAATACTTAAAAGAGATAGAAAGTTTGCAGCCCAAAATATAACCCACTAAATTAAATAAAAGTCCTTCATCCAAGATGGTTTTTGAATACTTCTCTTGGGCCGGTTAAGGAACAGATCCGTATTGCTATCACTCTATGTCTCCGTGTTGCCTCTGGCAACTCCGATGACACCACCCACCTCTATAAACTCTCTTCTCCATTGTTTTTTTTTGTTCTTGCCTTGCTGTGAAACTCTCATATCTCAAAAGTGGGGGTGAAACAGAAACAAGTGTGTTGCTACGAAACAGAAGAAGCCTTCATTTCTCTCCGCCGTGCACCTTCATTCTCGTTGTTCGCTCACGAGAAGATCTCGCAAGCGTGCGCCTGTAATCCGCTGTCGTGCGCGAACTAGAGCAATTGCTGCCGTGAACTTCCTTCTCATCTATGATTTTCCTTTCGCCACGAGCTTCCTCTTTCAAATGATTATTACCATGTACTACTTTGTGCTACGAGATTTAAGGCTTAATGCATGTTATCTGTTTGATTAACTGTCCCTGTTTGAGCATGTTATTAAGGTTTATAAGGTGTTTGCTAAAATGTCATATTGAATCTGATGGAAAATTTATTGACACAATTACATAGAAGCATGTTTCATTGAATAAATAAATTACGAATGGCTGCTCTTGAAAGGATAAAATAATCAAGAAGGTTGGCCCCAATCTGATGACAGGAATTGCACAGGATCTAGAATTGAGCAAAACAAACCAATTAGAACCAAAAGTAAGCAAATAATTCACGAAAATAGGTGCTGGAACAACAGCTATTATGCGTGAGAAAATGATAGAAAATGAAGGAAAATGAAAGAAAAAGTGGAGGAGAAAGAAATGGAGAACGCCACTGGTGCAAGTCCCTTCTTGCAGAAGATAATTTCGATCGCCAGACGCCACTAATTCAGGAGAATTAGATAAGTCTCACCATGGTTTAAGCAACAACCACCAAGCCTCACTCAACTCTCAAAAGAGAAAAATTTGGCATAATGCCTTTACTATAAAATGGATGATGTAAATACAAGAGAGGAGGCTCCTATTTATAGGAGAATGAAGGGAAGGGGCGGCCTCCTTGTGGGAATAAAAGGGAGAAAATAAAAATGGGTGCAAACCCATCCTAAGTGGGATTTGAACCCATGACCCCAAGGCTTATGGCTAAGCTAAGTCTTAAGCCAATAAGCCATACATGTAGCGCCCAAATCAAGGGGAAAAAAGAAAGATGAGTAAAATTCTATCCTATGTGGGAATTGAACCCAAGACTCTTAAGCCCTCTAGCAAGGCAACCTACTAACCAATAAACCCATACACAATTAGCACCCAACTAGGATGAAATAAAAAGGAAAATACAAAAATAAAAGAAAATACAAGAGAGTCCTAATTAAGGGTGGTCCATAGGACAAGGGTCCTATCTAGAGTCAAGGTGTCCTTCTGTAGGGTAGTGACCTTTATTTTGTAGGGTAGTGACCCTTTATTTGTAGGACACTAATTTCTCTAACTCTTCCCTGCTTGAAGCTCAAGCCAAAAGTTGGTGCATTTCCTCTAATGTAGGTCTTGTGAGAGTTGATATTAGTAGAATTCCTTGTTAAAACAACATGACCAAATATCTTTAATGAGAATGCTGAGACCAATTCATCCACTGATGAGACTTTGTGATATATGATGGATTGTGAGAGTTCACTGATGAGAGGTTGTGTGAATTGTGAGAGTTGATATTAGTAGAATTCCTTGTTAAAATAACATGACCAAATATCTTTAACCATCGCATGTGAGACATTTCTCATTTGTTATTCTCAATCCTCCTCTCAGAGCTAACACTAAACTAATTCACACATACCCCACCAGAAAAACTAAATAGATAATAGGGGAATCAAATAGATTCATGGCCTACCTTCATTGGCTAAGACAAATCTTTAGTCACTCTTTTACTGTTGGCTTTGATGTTCCTTTGAATCATTTGAAGGAGAAGTTACTAAGGGAACAAGTTAGTGTGTCAGTGCTCACCGTGACCGGTTCAGGAGTTCCGGGAAATCTACATTAGCCAAAATGTTTTGCAAGGATGACCAAGTCAAAGTTATGTATGAATTATGAAGTCCCAGTTTCCTAGTTTTCAATTGGTACTGTGCATGGATCTTGTCTTTGTTGAGTTGAACAGTAACTGTTAGATATAGTTACATAACTATTCATTGCTATGATTTAGTTATAATTAGTGTGCATTTTAATCTTGAGTAATTGCCATATGAGGCTTTGGCCGTATTTCACGTTTTAGGCCATTTTGCTGTTTAAAAACATGTCTGAGGAATAGGAGGAGCTTAGAAAGATTCTTCCTGCACATTCTCAATCTTGTTTCATTTTAGAATATGATGGACTTGAGTTTGCAAATGCAAACCTCTAAAAGTTTAATATTTGGTTAGGTGAATTCAAGATACGAGGAACATCATATCGGGGAACTGATATGTAAGAATACACAACAAAGTAAAAGATGTAATGGTGTGTAGAAAGAAAAGTTCACCATGACAAATATCTATGTAACCTAAAATGGTGCAACTTGGGAAAGAGAAGAGGTCTGTCCTTATAGCAGATTATAGTATATTGAAAAGCAGATACAACAAAGGCACCAAACAAGATTGTGATCACAGAGGTGAAGTTGACTAGTAAAGCGTTGAACCGTATTTATCAAGGAATGTGAGCTTCTCCCGAAACACAAGAGAAGTAGTGCCAACAGGCAAGACATACAAACAAGTGAACAATATTATAATGAAGCAACTTGTTTAATTTGTTATCAGTGACTAATATTTTTAATCAACTTATAAGTATTTCTTAAACAAAGTAACAAATACAAATAAATGTCAGTACATAAAGTCCACCGCATCCCTGGTAATGTCAAAACATATAAATAGATAATTCTGTTACAAATCAGTTTTCAGTTTCTCTAACTTTCTGGCCATTAAATGTATTTAAATAACCTACCAACCAACCAACCCATTAGAGCAGAGTATTTGCCAAAACCAGTAAAACTATTCTTCATAAATGCATTAAAGTAGTATGCCATTAAATCAGTATGCATAAAAAGAGTCCAATGAGGAGAGAAAAATATTAAAAACAATGTTCAGAAGTTCAATAACTAATTATAAAATAATTGACAATGGTTTAACAGTTTAGCAGGATCATGTTATCATGAAAGGCATATTGAGAATGGTGATTATCAAAGACTCCACATGTCCCATGACTTCATTTCAATTGAGCCCTCTCAGACTCCCAGTGCTTCCATTGAGGAATCTATTAATAGGAGGAGTTATTTGGTAAACTTTGATGAACATGAGTAGCTACAAATTTTGCCATTCCTTCCTATAGCTTTGATCCTTGTGAAAAAATAGGAATGATATAAGGAATTGGCAAAAACAAGTGATGTTGTGAAAGACAATTGAATAAATGAAGGAAACAACCTATCTTTCACTTTGGGTTGTAGCTACTATTTAGTGAGTAAAAATGAAGGCAACAACTCCATCTTAGGCATTGAGGAATGTGAGAATATCAAACACCAATAGAAAGAATTCCATCTCTCTTTACTCTCTCTTCAAAAGCATGTTTTGCTTCTTAGATGGGAAATTCATCTTCTATGTGTTCTAAAAAGGTAAAGAAGGCTCATGTTGAACTTAGAACACATAATATATCAATCAATTATGCATTTGATCTTTAATGAAGCTTTTATCTTTCTTCTAGAAGATGTTTAGAAAAGATATCAGCAAGTTAAGACTGTCTCAACATATTTCAGTTCAATGTCATGCTTATGACCATAATCTCTAATAAAATAATACTTGCTGACAATATGTTTTGATCTAAAGTGATGCATGAGATTGATAGATAGGTTCATAGAATTTTCATCATCACATAAGATTGGGATTTCAGTGTACCTCAAAGAGTAATCCTCCATTTAATGCTTAAACCCAACCTTTGTGAATATCTTATTGTTGATGTATATTTTGCTTCTACAATGGATGGGGAAATAGTATTTTGCTGCTGCACATCCATGATAAGAGAGATTAACCACGAATTTGGCATTCACCATTTGTGCCTTTTCTCTCAACCCCAACTCCAGCAAAATCAACATCATAGAATCCTACAAGATCAAAGCTTGTTCCTTTCTTGTACCAAAGGCCAAGATTAGTAGCTCAAACAAGGAATCTAAATATTCATTTTATAGATATGTCATGAAATTCTTTTAGGGATTGAGACGACAGACAGAGACGTACGCAGCTGTTAAGCAGATCTGGAGCCAGAGAAAAGTGTAACAGTCTCTGTTGGTATGCAATGGATACCATGAGTAGCTAAACTCTCCTTTAGGATTGAATGTAGTCGATTCAATCCCCAATTGTATTTTGGATCCTCTTTATTATTTATGAATCTCTGTTTTTATAATATTGGTTTTTTATTCTACTCTTAATGCTTAACTTCCATCTGTGTACCGGAGTTATGATGCGATTTCTTAAATGCGCTAGGATTAGGGTTTATGAAATCTGATTGGTGAAAACACTCAATTTGTCACTGTAGGAACCAGGATGAATTGATAACTTTAACAACTGTTCTTCAACCGGGGCAATTTGTGACAGTGGGAACCTGCATGAATTGTTTCTGAGTATTTCATATTTGTGGGAACCTTTTATGAAATAATTTATTTGTGCTTCAATATTTATGATTACAAATTCTTAAATATTATTGTTTTTCAAAATACATGAGGGGTGCGATAGACGAAGTTCAATCCTAGTTCTCATAATATGCTCAATCCTATCCAAAATCTCTCTCTCTTATCTCTTATTTAAATTACTATTGCAATCTTCTGAAACAAACATTCAAAATCTTCCCTTACTTGATAAGTGTGATCACTAGGATTTATTTTGTACCGTTCCCTGTGGATACGACAACTCTCTTACTTACTATTATACTGTTGTGATATTGGTACGCTTGCGAAGATCTCAACGAGTATTTTTGGCGCCGTTGCGGGGAACGATGTTTCAAATTTAAATTCTCGGGACGTCCATCTTATCAAGTTGTGAATATTTTTTAAAATTTTATTTTTTATTTTTATTTTTCTTTTTCTTTTTAGGAATTTGATTTTATTTGTTTTATTTTAATTTTATTTTTAGGATTTTTAATTTTTAGGAAAATTTATTTAATTATTTTTTATTTTTTGTTCCTGTTTTCAAATCTAACCTTTGTTTGAGCTTCTTGATTTATGCTCTTGCGAGGACAGGTGTTTCAAAATCAATTGATATTTGATTCAGAAATATAAAGGACATCTAGAAGGAACATGAGTAGAAACAAAAGGAAAAGACAAAGAAGAAATCAAGAAGAAAATTTCAACACTCTCTCAAGTGAAGTAAAGAGTGAAGATGTGGCTGGAGAAGGACAACCAATCCCACAAAGAAGAGTATTAGGAGACTATGTCATGCAACAAGGGCCACACTATTTCTCAAGCATAGTCGTACCCAATACTGCAAATCTTTGGAGATGAAGCCAACATTCCTAAACCTAATTAGCGCCCATCAATTCACAGGATTGGATCATGAGGATCCACATATTCATCTCTCTACTTTTTATGAATTGATTGGTACCATGGGTTTTTAGGAAGGTGAACTTGAATCTGTTTACTTACGTTTATTCCCTTTCTCTTTGATAGGTAAAGCTAAGGAATGACTGAAATCACATCCTAATCAAAATCTGACTAATAGGAGCGTTGTGGAAGAGAAGTTCTTGAAGAGATTCTTTCCATCATCTCGCTATATCAAGGAAAATTCAGATATCTCCACATTTAGGCAAGGAGCAGATGAACCATTATGTGAAGCCTGGGAGAGATTCAAATATTTGCTAAGAAAGTGTCCCAACCATGGTCTAGAGGATATTGCACAACTGAACATCTTTTGCAATGGACTTATACCTAACACAAAGATTCTCATAGATGCTGCAACAAGAGGCATAATTATGACAGTGGATGCAGAGCATGCCACTAGAATAATTGATAATTTTTCACTAAATGATCAGCAAGCTCAACATAGGAGACAACCAGTTCAGAAGAAGGGAGTGTTAGAGCTAAACAGTAATGATGCATTCTTAGCTAAGCAAAAGCTCATTACTCAACAATTAGAGGTACTTACCAAGCAGATGAATACACTTCCTCAGCAGTTGCATGTAGCACAGTCTCATCCAAGCCCATCCCCACAATTGACTTGTGATTTTTGTGGAGGAGACCATCCTAATGGACATTGTTCTTATCAAGACATCCAGGAGGAACATGTCAATTATATGGGCAATCAAGGTAGGTCAGGAAATTTCTCCAACAACCAATATTCAAATAATTATTCACAAGGTTGGAGAAATAATCAGAACAACAATTCTAGATGGAGAGAAGATGCTGGAAATTCCAATAGACAAACTCCCTGTCAGCAACAACAAAACAATCTCCTTTAACACACGATAGAACTTCAAAATTGGAGGAGAGGATAGACAAGTTCAGGCAGGATTTGGATTTCAATCAGAAGACCACATAAGCAACACTCACCAACCTAATGATTCAAGTGGAGCAATTGAGGAAGCAGTTTTCTACGCAACAAGAACGTTGCAAATCAATCTCTACTGGGAGCGGTAAGGAAATAGGAAGAGGGATTGGTGATAATGTGACTGTAGAGAAGGAAGTTTTATAGAAGAGAGAGCAAGATAATAATGAAGAAAAAATTGAGAGTGAAGAAATAGAGGAAGAAAATATAGAGTCTGTAAGTATAGAACAAATAAAGAAAAAGAAAAAGAGAATGACAATGAGAAGAGTGAGAAAAAGAAGGAGAAGGGAGGTAGACAGGTACCACAACTGAAGAACTTACCATACCTTAAGAATCCTTCCAAGAAAGATAAGGAAAGGCAGTTTTGTGAGATTCATGGATATCTTCAAGAGGCTGTAGATAAACATTCCATTTGTGGAGGCTATGGAGCAGATGCCAACATATGCCAAATTTATGAAAGATCTCCTAACCAACAAAAGGAGATTTACTGATGAAACAGTGGAGCTAGAAGCAGGATGCAGTGCCATAAATCAGAAATCTTTACCACAAAAGTCCAAAGATACTGGCAACTTCACTATACCAGTCACAATTGGGGCATTACCAGTAGGGAAAACACTACTTGATTTAGGTGCCAGTATTAATTTAATGCCCTTATCCATGCTGAAAAGGATTGGAGACCTTGAAGTGAAGCCTACAAGGATGACTCTACAGCTAGCTGACAGATCAATAAAGTATCCCTATGGGGTAGCTGAAGATGTGTTGGTAAAAGTAGACAAGTTTATGTTTCCAGTCGATTTTGTGGTGATGGATATAGAAGAGGATGTTGAAGTTCCACTCGCACTAGGAATACCCTTCATGAAGACAACCACAATCATCATTGATGTAGATGATTGATGGGTTTCTAAGAAGCGAACCAAAAATCCAGTAGTATAATAGTAAGAAAAGTATCGTATCCACAGGGAACGGTCAATTCACGTATACTTGTGATCTATTTATCAAGGGAAACAACGACGCTTGAGAATATCGTTGTGCGAAAAACGTAAATAGCAAATTATAATCAAATGAATTTAGAAAGGAAGAGTTAGAGACACTTTACTTGGATTAGGATTGAACTTCATCTCATCACACCCCTCATGTATGTCGAGACTACCTATTATTTATAGGCTTTGAACTATAACACTGTAGACAACTATATTGCTGAGACCCCGAGTTACCAGCAGCCTCACACACTCAAAGGTATTCCATGCGGGCTCTCCCAAGCGACAGACTTACCCTTGGCTTATTTTATTTTCTTTATTCCGTTTGTAAAAGAACTAGTTGATAAACGAGGCCTAATCTTCTGGACGCACCTTCACTAGAGTACTGTCACTACCCATCGCTCGTCAGAATACATCCACGTTTCGATTCTTGGATTGACAATCAACTAATCCTTTGCTATCGATCCATTAGACCATGCCTATCCTTTAGATGCCCTTCATTAGGATACTCACACTATCCATCAATCATTAGTAACACCCATGTTTCAGTCACTGGTTAACCGAGTATTCTATTCACTTAGAGGTTGAGTTTCCTATGTCTAGGCTCCCCCAAATTCAATCCTAGTCGTAACGTTAATTACAAACTAGCCTATATCTCCGGCGCAAGCGCGGAAGTTAGGAATTAAGCACAGAATAAGATTACCAATATTATAGCTAGGGAACTGCATAAATAAATAATAGATAGAGTTCAACATACACTTGGGAATGAAATCGATTACATTCAATCCTAATGGAGAGTTAACTACACAAGGTAGCCATACAAACCACCGAAGATGCTGTCACCATCTTCAATCCTTGTGAAGCGCTCCTCTCCTACTCTAAAATTAGAACTGGTGCATTATCACTGGAAATAACTGAATTACAATAATCGTGCGCACCTGATCTGGTGCAAGAGGTTCCTATTTATTGGGTAAGGAAAGACAAAGGAAATTGGGGAGAAATCTATCTAAAAAGGGCAATAGGGAACAAATCTGTGTGTCCTGCGCTTCAAGCTGCGCTGCAGCGTAGGTTGAAGCGCAGGATGAGTCCTGCAGCTCCAACTTTCTCTTTTTAATTTGATCTCTCCCCGAGACTGGTTTTGGCTGATTTGTGTTTCCTTGTTTCCCTTTTCTTGATGAAATCCATGCATTTATTGAGCATCTTTGATTCATTTGGGAAGGTTGTCTGCAGAATCCTTGTTTGATTGGCAGTGATATCTTCATTAATTGCTTCAAATCTTTATTAAATGTCTTCAATCAAACTTCAAATCTTGCAGATATCTCCCTCATTTAACACTATCTTTCCTTCAAATCAAATCCTTGCAATATCCTGCAAAAATCAGCAATATTTCTATCAAAATAGCATCAAATTCAAATCTAAGATTAATAAATACAATTTATCTAATATTTAATAAAAATGGATTAAACTGGGGCAAAATTACCATTTTATCCTTGATAAGTGAACTAAAAAGTGCTCTAATTTATCATGTAATTTTCACTTATCAAAATACCCCCAACTTAACTTCTTGCTTATCCTCAAGCAAGAGACCTCTTTGCAATCAAAAATCAATTCTATTCCCTGTGTATTTCTAACAATTCAAAAACAAATTCAAGGAACTATTCATCAACTCCTTGCTAAGTTCCCAAACATAAGAAAACTCAGGATCAAGGGATTTTACCAATCATCAATCAGAATAGAAATACGAACATCAATCAAACTTCTCAAAAATAGCAATTAAAGCAGTAAGTGATAAACCAAGGAAATCTCTCATTCTCACGGGTAAGTGTTTCCCTCAATCTTATTCACCACTGTTGAACAACTAGAATTGATAGTTGTTTCCAATATCTGAACCTGCAAGCAGTTAATATGGATCAAAAGGTCTTTCTTAGGTTGTAATGAGGCTGGGCTATCAAGAAATCATGGTTTTTCTAGATAAGCAAGGAACACTTTGAATAGAGAGCATCTTGTGATTGTGCTTAGGACTTCTCTCCATTCACCTGGTCATTCTTGAAAGGTCACCCTTTTCAGCTTGGCCTCATTGTTTGAAGAAATACTCCCCCCAACTTATTCAATATCCACACTTTTGTGCAGATATTTTTTTTAGCTAAACAATAACATAGAGAATTATTTGTGGGGGAGTATCCTTCTTTGTGATTTCTTCTGCCTGTTCTTTGAATCTCTGTGACCTTTCACTTCACCAACCTCTTGTCCCATGTTGTTGTGGTGCACCTTGCTCTCTATCCCAAGTGTTAAGGGACATGATACATTCATTGAATATGGTTAGGGTGTATCAAAGGAAATATTCAAGGCTCAAATGGGCAAGCAATAAACGGAAACATTTATCAGGGTTGGCTATTTGGCACTGAGCACAATATTATAATCACAAAATATGCCTTTGTCACTTCCATATCTTATACTAGCAAGACAAAATTCAGAAACTCAAGCAATAACAGTTGACAAGCAGCGGTGAAAAGCTCTCAATTTCAGTGTTTGGGCTCTCAGCTCACCGATTATTGGCTAAAATTTCCTGCTTGATAAATCACTTAATGGTTTTAATTAACTATTCTGCTAGGTTCTCTTGAGAAGTACCCTAATCCTAACTGATTATGGAATTAATCACAAAAACCCCTATCATCTTTCCTAGTCTGGTTAGTTAAACTACTTAATTACAGAGAATTTGAAAAATTTACCTTGATTCCTAATTTCCTAAGGTCCTAAAATAATTAAAAATCCTAAAAATTTTAAAATTTAACAGAAAAACAGAAAATAACTGAATAAGTACTGCATAACATAGATAATGTATCAGTGGATAATCACATACAAGAAATATCAAAAGAAAAAGAAAAGAAAAGTAAGAAAATAAGAAGAAAAAAATAAGAAATAAGAAAATAAAATGAAAAAGAAAAGAAAGAAGCACCAAATAGGAAAGAAAAATAATCAGTCCTCCTGGTCATGATCCATGTGAGCAGCTCCATCCTCAGCTCTGACATCAGCTGCTCCATCCCCCCTGGGAAAATAGGCCTGTCCCCAGGCCACTGTAAGTAATCATAAAACTATGCAGGGGGCATGGGGTCCACACGAGCCTGATAGTGGCTACTCTGAAAGTGAATAGCTTCTTGATGGAGAGTGGACATCTGAGCCATCATGTGAGTGTTCTGGGCCTCAAGTCGCTGGGCCCAGACTGGAGCATCCATGTCTGCTGGTGGTGGTGGGCTGCTGCTGCTGCTCATCCTCAACCTGTAACTCCGCAGCTGGGATACAGTTGGCTTCAATATAGCTCTAGTCATAGGTATGCAATGCGAACCCTGGGGTTCAAATCCACACCCTAGATCTGCAGAGTGATGTGATGAGAGAAGGGAAGCCAAGTCTGATCTTGGAGTTAGGGGTCCTACGTGCCACATAGGAAGCAAAGTCTGATATCTTCTGGGTGATGACCCGTGTGACATTGATAACAACGTCGATGAGGATGGTGTAGATGAGGTGGGCCATAGGCATGACTACATCTGAAACATGCCCGGTAGGATGAATGTTGGCCAGTTCAGTACTGTCCACATCTGTGCAATGCTCCTTATGTCCTTCCGGTCGATCCTAGCAGCCTCCTCATATGCATTCCTCTCAAAGGAATGCCCTGGTAAGCAAAGCAGCTGCAGAGTCTCAATATCCAGGGGATCATTGCCATGAAGCCCCACAGTCTCCATCCTCTCGTGGTACTGACACTCCACGAGGTCCCTGTCCTCCTGTATGGGATGTCCTAGAAGTGCATTGATTGCATCGCAATCAAATCTGATTACCTGACCTCGAACATAGGACTCCCTCCTAGGATTAACGTCGTGGTCCTAATGGCGTTAGCATAGAACTCCCTGACAATGTCTAGATCAAAGTAGTTGTCAGGGCGACTGAGGCGGTCCCATCGCCTCCTGTGAATCTCAGCACAACAAATTCCTCATATTCATCCTCATGGAGGATGACTGGTCGCTCAAGTATAAACTTGCAATTTGCAATGTCAGTGTAGGCTTCAAAGGACTTGATTTTCTTGAAGTGATGAGGGTCAAACTCAGGTCCCTCTGGGGGGCCTTCCTCTTGGCACCCCCTGTGCCTCTCCTAGAAGAACTGGCACCACTGACGTTCTTCGTGCGAACCATCTGCAAAACAAAGCAAATCAAATATATTATGTATCATAATATTTAATTGTCATAATTATGAAATAAATGGCCAATTAATTTCAATAAGTAGAGCAATCAATTAACCAAACAATTGTGCATAAAAATTTTGATTTTAAACATTACCAAATTAATGCCAATTAATTAATTAAGACCTGCTAAAGTGATCAGTTAAAGCAAATCCTAAACCATTCTAAACAAAAGTGAGAATTAAACTCATGCTAAAAAATCATGTCATCAGTAACATGCAATAAGGCATAATTATTTATGTATGGGCATGCAAAAATATTAGAGCAATTAATTAAGCATACATGCACCAACAAAATAATTTGCAGAAATTATTGAGCACTCAAAAACTACCACCTAAGCAAACAGGAATAACTCACAATGAATGCTAACAGCATGCAAACTATTTTAAAGAACTATGAACAATTATTTCTTTCCTAAAGGTTCCTAAATCCTAAACTTCCTATCCTAAGGTTATGCTCAAATAAAATAAAAAATCAAAATTTCAATCGGTTAAAAAGAAAGAAAACTATAAAAAACATACCTGGTAGAAGCTCAGAAACTGAAAATGAAGGCTATAGGAGTGAGAAAAGGCAAGCAATGGTTAGGAATATCAGAGAAAAGGGCAATGGAAAGAACGAGAGGAAGTTCGAAATGAACTTCCTCGTTCGAAATCTGAAATTTAAACACCCGCTTCCCGCGCTTCACCATGCGCTACAACGCAGGGTGGAGCGCGTACCACCTCAGAAGTTGAAGCGTGCCGCTGCGCTTCACCCTGCCTGCATGCAGCGCAGGGTGAAGCGCAAAAGTCAGAGAATCCAAAATTTTATTTTAATTCTGCGCTTCACCTGCGCTACAGCGCAGGTTGAAGCGCAGATCTGCAGTATTTTCTCTACTTCTACTACTTCTAACTGGTTCCATGCATTCCTTTAAAATTTAGATCATTCATTTTAACAATTTCCTAATTAAACAGGTAAATCCTAAAACGAAAAATTAACAAAATGAAAATTAATGAAAATTAGAACTTACAAAGACTGGGTTTCCTCCCAGGAAGCGCTTGTTTAACGTCTTCTAGCTCGACGCCTGGTTACTCAACCCTTTTATGGTGGCCTCAAGTGGATGATGATGTTTGACTCTATACCAGTTCTTCCTTTGAGCTCCCATCCTCCATGCCAATTCTTGACTCTTCCATCACTGTCACTATCTTCCTCAGTATCAGATGTTGATCTCCTTCTTCTCTTAAATTGGAATTCCCAAGTTGACTCTGGATGCTTTACTCTCATCATAGGCTTCCTCAGAAATTCGGAGCCTGGCAGCTTTGTTGGATTTTTGGAAATAACATCAGTTTGTTGTAACTTGGGTATACCTCTGTCAATATGAAATACAATAGTTTCATCTTTTTAGCTCAATTCATATTTCCCTCGATCAACATCAATGATCATTTTAGCAGCTTTCATGAAGGGTCTTCCTAAAATTAGGGGGACTTCAGTATCCTCCTCTTTTGTCTCTGCAATGTAGAAATCTACAACATATGCAAACTTATCCACTTGATTTGATGATTGAATATCCTCTAATATCCCATGAAGGCTTTGAGCAGATTTATTTGCAAGAAGTAACTTCACATTTGCAGGCTTGACCTTCACATTACTCAACTTGTTAAAATACGATAGCGGCATCAAATTGATGCTCGCTCCAAGATCTAATAAAGCATGAGTAGAGGGTAGATTGCCAATAGAGATGGGTATAGTAAACCTACCTGGGTCAAGTGACTTACTTGTAACGAGGACCTTTTCTTCATGATGTTCCTCTTCTTGTTGTGCTGCTTTATCTTCATCTTGATGAACAACTTCCTCTTGAAGCAATTGTTCTTCAAAGATGATCTCCTCTTCCTCATCAGGTTCCTCCTCCTCTGACTTGTTGCCATCAGTAGCAACCAAGTTGCATTGTTCCTTTGGATTGGTTTGGGTCACAGCTGAAAAGTGTTGTTTCCTGTGCTCTGCCATCTCATTTTCTAATTGACCTACTTGGTTCTCTAGAGTCTTGATTGATGCCTCAGTAGTTTTCTTGAATCCACTAAAGCCTTGCACAAGGTCATCAATCTTACCTTCCAAAGTATTTAGTTTATCATATGTTGAAGGCTGCTGATGGTAAGGTGGTTGTCTTGCTCCTCCATTCTGATTCCATCCTGAGTTGGTTTGGTTATTCCTCCAACCTTGTGAGTACTGGTTGTTATTGTTGTTGGAGTAATTACCTTGCCTTCCCTGGTTACCCATATAGTTGACTTGCTCTGGTTGTATTCCTTGGTTAGCGCATTGACCATTTAGATGGTCACCTCTACAGAAATCACAAATCAATGGTTGGGCTTGGATGGGTTGTGAGTGGACAGCTTTGAGTTGTTGAGGGAGTGCCTTTAACGTCTCAGTGAGTGCTTCTATTTGACGTTTAATGAGCTTGTTCTCAGCTAACAGACCATCACTTTGATTGAGTTCTAGCATCTCTTTCTTTGGTAATTGTGCTAGCTGTCTTCCACTTTGAGCTTGTTGATCGTTCTGTTCAATGTTGTTAATAATCTCTAGTGCTCGATCAACTTATGCGGATAAGATTGTTCCTCCTGCTGCAGCATCTATGAATGACTTTGAGTCTGAACGCAGTCCCTTGCAGAATATTGAGTTGGGCTATATCCTCATAGCCATGATTGGGACAATTGCGCAGCATGGATTTGAATCTTTCCCAAGCTTCACATAGTGGCTCATCAATCCCTTGTCTGAATGTGGAAATATCTGCTTTGGCTTCAATCTGCTTCCCTGGTGGGAAAAATCTTGTCAAGAATTTCTCCTCAACCACACCCCAATTGGTTAGACTTTGATTTGGATGTGATTGCAGCCATTCCTTAGCTTTACCTATCAAAGAGAAAGGAAACAAGCATATGTAAACAGATTCTAAACTACCTTCACTGAAACCCATAGTACCAATCAATTCATAAAAATTAGAGAGATGGGCATTTGGATTTTCATGATCCAATCCAGCGAATTGATGTGCACTAATGAGGTTAAGGTGTGCAGTCTTCAACTCCAAAGCTCTCGCATTTGGTGGTAACACAATGCTTGAGAAGTAACGTGGTCCTTGATGGGAGATATAATCTCCTAGCCTCCTTCTTGGAGCTTCCTCTGCCATGTTTTTGGGTTCTTCAACAATTATTCTCCTTCTTCTCCTTCTCGAGTTCCTACCTCTGTTCCTTCGCGACGTCCTTTCTATTTCCGGGTCGAACTGTAATTGATTGGGGGACGCCTGACATCTCAGAAGCATAAACAAGAAACTTTGAAAAAGGTAAGCATTGAAGAGAATTTAATAATAATAGAAAATAATAAATTTCCTAAGATAATAATAGGTCCTAAAAATAATAAGAAGAATAAAAAAAGAAATCCTAAGAAAAAAAATAAACAAAATCCTAAGATAATTAAAACTTGATAACTAGACCGCCAAGGTTTACACGAATTGGAAACTGTTCCCCGACAACGGCGCCAAAAATACTTGATGGGTCTCTGGCAAGCGAACCAAAAATCCAGTAGTATAATAGTAAGAAAAGTATCGTATCCACAACGAACGATTAATTCACGTATACTCGTGATCTATTTATCAAGGGAAACAACAACGTTTGAGAATATTGTTGTGCGAAAAACGTAAATAGCAAATTAATAATCAATTGAATTTAGAAAGGAAGAGTTAGAGACACTTTACTTGGATTAGGATTGAACTTCATCTCATCACACCCCTCATGTATGTTGAGACTACCTATTATTTGTAGGCTTTGAACTATAACACTGTAGACAAACTATATTGCCGAGACCCCGAGTTACCAGCAGCCTCACACACTCAAACGTATTCCATGCGGGCTCTCCCAAGCGACAGACTTACCCTCGGCTTATTTTATTTTCTTTATTCCGTTTGTAAAAGAACTAGTTGATAAACGAGGCCTAATCTTTTGGACGCACTTTCACTAGAGTACTGTGACTACCCATCGCTCATCAGGATACATCCACGTTTCGATTCCTGGATTGACAATCAACTAATCCTTTGCTATCGATCCATTAGACCATGCCTATCCTTTAGATGCCCTTCATTAGGATACTCAGACTATCCATCAATCATTAGTAACACCCATGCTTCAATCACTGGTTAACCGAGTATTCTTATTCACTCAGAGGTTGAGTTTCCTATGTCTAGGCTCCCCTAAACTCAATCCTAGTTGTAACGTTAATTACAAACTAGCCTATAACTCCGGCGCAAGCGCGGAAGTTAGGAACTGCATAAATAAATAGATAGAGTTCAACATACATTTGGGAATGGAATCGATTACATTCAATCCTAATGGAGAGTTAACTACACAAGGTAGCCATACAAACCACCGAAGATGCTATCACCATCTTCAATCCTTGTGAAGCGCTCCTCCTCTCCTACTCTAAAATTAGAACTGGTGCATTATCACTGGAATATAACTGAATTACAATAATCGTGCACACATGATCTGGTGCAAGAGGTTCCTATTTATAAACTAAGGAAAGACAAAGAAAATTGGGGAGAAATCTATCTAAAAACGGCAACAGGGAACAAATCTGCGTGTCTTGTGCTTCAAGCTGCGCTACAGCGCAAGCTGCAGCGCAGGTTCTAGAGATCTGCGCTTCACCCTGCGCTGTAGCGCAGGTTGAAGCGCATGATGCGTCCTGCAGCTCCAACTTTCTCTTTTTAATTTTGATCTCTCCTCGAGACTGGTTTTGGCTGATTTGTCTTTCCTTGTTTCCCCTTTCTTGATGAAATCATTGCTCTATGTCGCTACGCAGGATTTGAGGTTCGCTCTACTACTCCCATTGGGCCTCCTATCGATCAGAGGTATATAGAGTCTTGCTGTATTCCGCAGGAGGAGATGGAGTGACATTTATAGATTCGGGATATCCACCCTTGTCCTCACCCACAACGACCACCACCAGTTGACAGACCATATCACTCTTTCATGGATCACTTATGTAGTCAGATTGTGGTTGTTCATCATGGGATGGTGCACATACAGGAGTTTCTGTACCACAATGTGCAGGGGCCTCATCCAGGCATATCACCCGAGAGATTTCAGGATTCCCTAGATTGGCATGGGGACAGGCCTATTGTTTCGGGGGAGGTGGAGCACAGGACACAGATGATGAAGATTAGGATTGGAGATTGATACTGGTGTTTTTCTTTCCTTTTAGTTCTCTTTATCTTTTATTTTTCTTCTTTTATTTCTTTCTTTGCATTTGATCTGTACTGTTTCTATCATATCACTCAGACATCATTATTATGAAGTATGGATTTTTAGGATTATTTGTGTTGTTAATTTAGTAACTTAGGATTTTTTTTTCATTTTTTAGGATTTAGGATTTAGGACTTAAGGAATTCAATTTCAAAATCTCAAAACTAAGCAGCCTAACTAACTGAACTAAAAGAGAAAAATGAATTTAATGATTGAATCTATAATTAGTTAGGATTATGATATTGTGCAGGAGAATGTATCAAGGTAGTTAATTAAATTCAATAGTGATTTTATCAAGGAAAAATAGCCATAAGCCAGTGAGTTTGTGAGACTAAACACTGAGTGTTTTCACCATTGCTTGTCAACTGCTATTGCTTGAGTTTCTGGATTTTAATCTGCACATGCAAAACATGGAGTGATTAAGGAATCTTGTAAGTATATAAATTGCTCAGTGCCAAATGGCCAACCTGTGAATAATTTTCCTATTTTTGATAGCCCATTTGAGCCTGAATTTTATTTTCTTGATACACCCCAGCCTTACAAATGATATTATATCTTGTCCCTACACATTTAGGGATAGAGAGCATAGATGCAATTTATTCAATAAGAATGGGTATGAGCTGGCTAATTAAAATTGCAAAAAGCAGACATATTGAGTACTGGAATTCACTCCCTAAAAAAAGTGTAAGTTTACTTTTAAAGTTCAAATAAATGGGAGTGAATTACCAAAAAGAGACCGATTGAGTATGAATGGTAAAAGTCAAGAATGATCTGGTGAATTGAGAGTTACCCAGAACACTGGTTTAGATTGTAGATATGCTCTCTTTTATGAAAGATGTGTATTTTGAATTATCTAGAAAAACCATTATTTCTTGATAGCCCGACCTCATTACAACCTGAGAAAGACCTTCTGATCCATGTTGACCACGTGCATGTTTATTAATTGGAAACCACTATCAATTTTAGTTGTTCAACTGCAGCGAAAAATTTGAGTGACACACTTACACGTGAGAATGAGAGAAATTCCTTGATTTATCACTTATTGTTTTGATTACTACTTCTGAGAAATTTGAATGTATCTTTATCTTGTTCTGATTGAGGAATGGAGTCACCACTTGGTTCTGATGATTAATCTGAAATTTAGAAAGTGATAGTTGTCTAGCAAGAGATGCTGAATTTGTTTCCTTATTAGTCAGGACCGTAACTGGGGATTGAAGTCAACTGTCTGTAGGAGATTCTCTTGCTTGAGGACAAGCAAGAAACTAAGCTGGCAGGAATTTGATAAGTGTTAAATTTACGTAATATTCTTATATAATTACAACACTTATTGAGGACAAAATATTGAATTTATACGCCAATTTATACCTTTTTAGCTTAAAATACTATTGTGGTATTTATTTAAGTCAAAATTTAATTTGATGCTATTTTGATAAAGAATCTGTTGATTTTTGCAGATAAAAAGCAAAGTTTCAAATTAAGCATCAAGATAGCAACCAACAAGGATTGGAACAACACAAAGCAAGTTTAAAAAAGGAAAATCCAGGAACAGAAATTGTTGACTTCTGTGCTCCACCTGCGCTGAGCGCAAGTGGAGCGCAGAAATGACGTTCCACATTTTGTTTCCTGTGCTACACCTGTGCTGAGCGCAACTAGAGCGCAGGAAACATAACCTAATTTTTTTTGGGCTGCAATCAGAGTCTCAAAATCCCAACAGAACAGTTATAAAAGGACTTTTAGGGATTGGGACGACAAACAGAGACATACGGAGCCGTTGAGCAGATCTGGAGCCAGAGAAAAGTGTGTCAGTCTTTGTTGGTTTGTAATGGCTACCATGAGAAGCTTAACTCTCCTTTAGGATTGAATGTAGTCAATTCAATCCCCAATTGTATTTTGGATTCTCTTTATTATTTATGAATCTCTGTTTTCATAATATTGGTGATTTTATTCTATTCTTAATGCTTAACTTCCGTCTGTGTACCGGAGTTATGATGCGATTTCTTAAATGCGTTAGGAATAGGGTTTATGAAATCTGATTGGTGATAACACTCAATTTGTCACTGTGGGAACCAGGATGAATTGATAGCTTTAACATCTCTTCTTCAACCGGGGAAATTTGTGACAGTGGGAACCTGCATGAATTGTTTCTGATTATTTCATATTTGTGGGAACCTTTTATGAAATATTATTTATTTATGCTTCAATATTTATGATTACAAATTCTTAAATATTATTGATTTCCAAAATACAAGAGGGGTGCGATAAACAGAAGTTCAATCCTAGTTCTCGTAATGTGCTCAATCCTATCCAAAATCTCTCTCTTATTTAAATTACTATTGCAATCTTCTGAAACAACATTCAAAATCTGCCCTTACTTGATAAGTGTGATCACTAGGATTTATTTTTGTACCGTTCCCTGTGGATATGACAACTCTCTTACTTACTATTATATTGTTGTGATTTGGTACGCTTGTCAAGATCTCAGCAAGTCTCTAGATCTTGGATCCAGTCACGAAAGGTTCTCATTGGAGAATAATCCACCTTAGGGGAGTGGAAAAGTTCAAGTGGTCAAAACTCCAATCCAGGCATGGGCCAAGAGGTAGTGGTCGTAGTCAGGATTCGAATATTAATCACAGTGACGCCTTTTAACTAACACGTTAATTGTTTTAGAATTAGGCTTCGTCCGTCAGGTAACGGTGGCGACGTTATGTCTCCAATGGAGATATCCCTTATAGTCTGAGCTCAGTCTAATTGCAGGAAAGTGATAAGACCCCTATTGATGGGTTAGCAGTTCATGTAAAACTAAATTTCAAGCTATCATGGTCATTGGAGTCCCGTATTGCATCATGTCATGAATGCATTATGTCAGCTTATATGCTTGATCGTTACTGATTATTAGATCTGAATTGCTATCACATGTCATTCTTACTATGCTATGCCTTTTATGTGTTGTATATGTATGCACTACTTTGCTCAATGAGGCGTTAGTCTCACCCCGTTGTGGGTTTACATTTTAGATTCCCAAGTTGGTCGTTAGGATCATGACACGATTGCAGCTTATGAATTCTTTTGGCTTTGGAGCCTAACATTTTGTTGCATTTTCGTGAATGATTGTAAATGTTTATTTTTTTGGAAGGATCATTTAGTACATGTCTAATTCTTTATGTCTCCGCTTTGATGAGGCACATGTATTGTTCCTTGATATGGTTGTATGGAAGAATCCCCAGGTCATGTTTAAGTAAACGTTGGATTTAGTTAAGCATGCCTGTATCTTTGTTATTGATATCGTTAATGTCGCGAAAAATAATTCCCTTAATTTGGGACTTATGCTTCCAACGGGCATTATTTCAAAATTCTGGGAATTAGGACTTTACATTATGGTATCGGAGTAGTTCAATACAATTGGACTGTGGCTAGGTTAGTTACCAGTGACTTCCTATGATCCCACAGTACCCCGTACTCGCTATAGGGACTGATCACCCCTACAGTGTGAGCGTTGTACTCGGGATTATGGTTAGTGACGTGAGTAGAAGGCCTTGGTCAGGAAGTTGGGACACTTCCCTAACAAGGCTAGAGCCACCCACTTGTTAGATAGAGAGAGAATAACATAGGTTTCTCCCAAAGAGTAGAACTATCACCCTAGGGACCCTATAGTACGTTACCCTTAGGTCCTAGTGGACACGAGGCACACGTAGAAAGAACTAAGAGGAGTAGACTCCCTAATGAGCGAAGAGAGTGTGGGTTGCTTAAACCTGGGGCTTGGTAGTGTTAATTGTCTTGATTGGTTGCGATGCTTGTTTTGCTTGGATGTCATGTATGTATGCGATTGATGGTGAATTTCTTGGGTACGAATTGGATGATCCTAGAATTTCAGATTTGGTGGACTGGTAATTTCATGTTTTGGTAGATGATAAAGAAAATGTGTGGAACACGTGGAAAGATCACTGTTATGAAAACCGGACCGGACCGACCGGTAACCGGACCTATAACCGGCCCGGTCAGTCTTTTAGATCGGACATGTATTTAACTCGGACCTGACGTCACAGAATCGGGGTCAAACCGGCCTCTCTGTACGAGTCAACCGCGCTGTGTTGACTGAGTCTTGCATGCTGACTGGCGCTAGTTGATCGTTGACCGGGTTTTGCTTGCTGATGAAAATACAAAAATGCTTCCTGGAGGATCGAACGCAGCACTGGAGGCAGCACAAGTGAGATGCGCACCGCTGAACTACACACCTCTGAATTATATGTGCGAATGTTATATATATAACAAACCAAAACATTGATTTCATTTCCGTCAATCATCACAATAAAATATAAATTACAAAATATTGATATATTAAAACACATGTCTTTAAATTTATAATATATATATCATAAAAAATAAATATGTTTCCATATTATTTATTATAATAAATACAATTTTAACAAATTTAATTATTAATAAAATATTATTAATTTAATCTTAAATATTTTTTATCATTAATATTTTGTGACTTTTACTCACTCATACATGTTAGATTTTTCATATAAAATTTATAGATTTTAATATATACCGGTTTAACCGGTTGAACCAATGACTCACTGGTTCGACCATTAACCCAATGACCCAGTAACTCGACCGAGTCGATCATCGGTCCGAGTTTTATAACACTGGGAAAGATTGTTATTGGTTTAGAGTTTTTGATTTTTGGATTTGAAGGGTACCTAGACCTGAAGTTTTAGGACTAGTGTTTAAGGTGAATCATGAGCCATAAGGGATTTTCATAGAGAGTGAAGGATGGAGACTACATTAGATGAATCGAGACCATGACTTTTGAATTATTAAGGAACATGATAGGATTCAGACTTCAATGAGCAAATAGAGAAGGTCGAAAATTAATAACCTTAATTCAATATCCATCTTGTCTGCCCCAAAGCTTTCCTTGTGGTTCAACTCCTTATATGTAATAATGTTATTATTTTTTTTTTGGTTTTGGCCAGGTAGTGTTGCTTGATGATGGCCTCATAGTCAGTTGTGTTATGTTAGGGAGTAATCCAGTAATATGAGGATAGTGAGTGAATCTGAAAACAAGGATGGTGGAATGTTTCTAGAAGGTTGTTATCACGGTTGGTTATTTTTGGTTCTAGGTCTACTTATCTATAAGCACTTAGGGAACAAGGTTCCTTGTCTCTACTGTTCGAGTATTAGAAAATCCCTCTTAGAATCCACGCTTAGATCATAAGTCCCTATACTTATATATATTGGTCCCTACCCATGATAGTTATAGGTAATCCTTCAAGGTTTTGTAAGGAACGTTACAATGGTTTACTTTGGCGCCTCAATTAATTAATTGGACCATCTTAATAATTGGTGTTGGTTTCCCTAGGTACAAATTAATCTCTTAGTGGAAATATCAGTTATTTAAGGTATCTCTCTCACCTGATTGGTTGCGTTTATGGTTCCTTAGTCTGAAACCAAGTTGAAAACTATCTTAGACTGTCCATTATTCTCCTGGATGAAGCTCAGTGGTATTTAGGTTGCACCTATAAGGTCCAAGAATCCTCCTAAGTGGTTTTAATGTTGACAACCTATCAAAATTCACTTGTCATAATTCTGATTTTAATAGGACTAATCATTTCATTTTGATTGTATGTTAAGAAGATACAGGCAGAATCTCCAGAAGATAGCATTAATGTCCAGAAGAAAGAAATCAACATCCATGCTCCATACCAAGCTGGAAAATACCTTAAATACTTAAGAAATGATAAAATAATAGATGAAAGCAAAAAAGCTCTTGAGATATATAAAAGAAGATCCTCTGTCTTAAGCTTCAAAGACTAATTAACAAGCTCTGCAGAAGAAACAAAAGTTACATTTCCATAAAGGAAGGTTGGTTAGCAAACTCTGAAGAACAAGAAAGGAACTTCTGGATATTTAATGAATGAACTACACTCAATTCTGTTTTTGAAGTCAGTACCTCAGACTTAACTCAAGCAAAAACATATTAGAAGGAAGATTCACTTTTGAAATATTGTGAATAAAGTATGCCCAGCTTGAGAATCATGGCTTCCTTAGCTTTCAAAGAATGTAATTCAACATAATCACTCCTAAAAGATAGAAGGGCATTGTGCAGAACAACTGTCAGAATTGTGCAGAAGAAGCAGAATTCATTAAATTCTGTTTTTCCTGTTTTGGGGATGCAACTAAGTTAAAAACACTTCAAATATTTTTATCAAACATATTAAGAATCTCTGCATGCCTACAGAAGAAACAGTTGTGAAATACACAAGTTTCTTTATCTGCAGAAGAAAGGTCTTGAGAAGAAGCAGTTGGTCAAAGATGACAGTTGTTGGCAATAGTGACAGCTGCATCTTGAAAAGGACAGCTCATGGGACCAAGCTGGAGGTCTCCAACGTCTACCTCCTTCATTCTCCTATAAAAAAGGAGTTCCCCTCAATATCAAGACACACCTCTTTAGAAGAAGCATAAATCATTCAAAATCACTGTCCATATCTTCTGGGAACTTTCTCTCTCTTCTTATTTCTGAGTATAAGCTTAGAGTTTATTGAGAGTGTTGGATCATTACATTTACATCCGCACTTACATTGTAGTCACTTTTGAGCCTTGTAATATTTATTCATTACTTTTAACTCTGTAAAATTCTCAAGAAGGCTTAAGACTAAGTGTGCCTCTGGAGAAAGTGTGCTGGACTTAGTATTTGATTTATCTACAGAGTTATAGTGAAGAAGTAAGGTTGTAGAAGTGTTCTGCAGATCTTTAAGAGGTCGTCTCTTCTGCAGAAGATGCTGCAGTAAGTACACAACTTTGTAGAGGTGAATTATTACTTGGATTAGGAGCCTGAAGAAGTTGCAGAAGAATACTAGTGGTAAGGTGTACCCAAGGTAATTGTAAAGTGAAAAGATCAGTAAGGAAATCCTATAGAAGGTGGGGACTGGATGTAGCCTCAGGTTGGAAGAGGTGAACCAGTATAAAATCTGTTTGTGTAATCTTCTCATCCCTTCACTTTTATTTCAGTCATACTATCATCTACATAAAACCTTCTGAAAAACTATCTCATACCTAAGTAAGTGATACTCTCAAGTGTTCCATCAAAGGAACCTTATTTTTCATATAGCATATCATATAACATCCTTCTTATTGAATGGTATCTTCTAATACTCATCCAAGAATAACTTGAGCAGAAATAGTATTAGAAATTTTTGCAGAAATTTTAATCTATCACAATTCAACACCCGTTCTTGTGACTGAAGCTTCTACTTCAGCACCTGCACCGGTGACAGAAGTATTGTATGTTTAGGTCATTAGCTTTTCCCCAGCTTTGCCAGTGTGCTTCATTGTCTTTCAAGATTCTTGATAGTTGGATGTGCTACTTAGATTGATATATGTTCCTTGGATGCATTTCAAGTGCCGGATTACCTCTTCGGTGCCAGTTTCATGATTCAGGGATTGATTGATTGCATGTGAGTGTGTTGTTATCATTAGTTTCAGGGAAACCATATGGTGAATTAGAAATCAATGAGAAACTTTCAAATTTAGGCTAGATTATACAACAACACTAATTTTTAGGTGGAGTTGTAACTATCTAGAGTTGATGTCCCCATCAATTGTGTAATTCTAGGTAAACCCCAAATATGGTGGACAAATTAAGAATCAAGACAAAAACTTGGAACTAGAGTTTTAGGGGATCACTTCATGTTGTGATCTTTTGGGGCAGCATGGGTGATTATATTTATGTCGTAAAATGGTTGAGAGGAGACTACCCTGCACATCCTCTCAGCATATCACAACCTTGGTGTGAGTGGGAACCATCGATGGAGTACATTTACCCTGTCAAGTAGTAAGGATGTTCAAAGTTATCAAGCCCTATAGGAAAATGAAAGAGAGATAGTGGGGTAGTGAAATTATCGCAGTTAGACTTAGAGTGAGATTAAAGAGAAAATGAAACCCAAGACTGGATCGGGGAATAAAGGATGAAGAGGTAAGCCTAGGAAGCCAATCAACCCTTAGTTTCCCATAGCCACCCTTAGGGGAATGAAGTGTTTATGATCATGTATTGATTGGAGAATTTCATAGTGTACCAGGACAGATAAGAAGGAAGAAGTGTGACCGGGAGTGGAGGTAAGGCTTGATAATCTAAAATTTTGAGGACAAAATTTATTTAAGGGGGGTAGAAATGTAACATCCCGGAAATTAGACCTAAGAAGAATCTAGATGAGAGTTAGGAGTGGAATGAGAACTTGAGGGTGTGGGAATGAATTGCAAGAAAGAATATGAGGTTTAGTAAGAGTTCATGAGCGTTAAGGGAATTTAGAAGAGGAAACCAAGTATCAAGTCCCAAGTAATCATAGATTTACCTTAGGAGGAATCACATCTTGAGATAGAAAGGATTATAGGTACAACAGTAAGACTGGAAAAGAAAGTTAGATGAAGAAGAACTAAGTTGGAAGGGTATGTTATTAGAAGGAGTCAGGGAGAAGGGTACCATCCTATGTTTTAGTCATTAGGTGTGTCAAGATAGAAAAGGAATTGAATTGGAAAAGATTAGAGTGAGAAGAGACTGGATGAGAAAAACTAAGTTAGAAGGAGGTTTTAGGGAAAAGAATTAGGTTTGAGTGGAAGAGAATTGAATTAGAATCAAAGAAGGGTAAAAATCAAGTTTTCGGGGGCTAATATGCTCACTCAGACGACGCTCAAGCGCAGCCTGAGCTAGGATATCAATAATAAGGAGAAAAATAGTATTGTGATTTTCTAGCTCAGGCTGAGCTTGAGCACAACCAAGAGCAGCCTGAGCGTATCCTAAGCGCATAAAACAGAGAGCAATTTGGGAAATTCAGCTCAGGCTGAGCTTGAGCGCAGATTTGTGTCAAGATTTTTCTTCCTTGAGCTCAAGTTGCGCCCGAGCAAGCTTTGAGTGCAGAAACACTGTCAGCTCTCTTTTAAAAACGAATTAGGGGTTCTTTTCCTCATTTTTCCTCGTTCCTTCTTCATTTTAAAGAGAGAAAGAGAGATTTCTAGAGAGTGGAACTCCTTGGGAGCTTGGAGAAAGAAGGTCAAGGCCAAGATCTCCAACCATAACCCTCCCCAAACTTCTTTTCTTTCTCTTTGAGCTTCCATAGAGGTGAGTAGAGCTCACACACTTCACTTTCCCCTTTTGTATGAAATCCTCCATGTACACACTTTTTCCCTTTCTTTCTTAAGGTATTATGTGAATGTTAATGAATATTTACCGATTGATTTTTAGTTGTTTTGGGTATTTTGAAGGAGATTGAAGTTAGAATCCCCCTCTTAGGGTTGAATTAGGATTTTCTAGGGTCGGGAGCTTTTGTTTGTTTTCTTTGGATATTATGATTATGATGGATGTATGTATTGTGTTGAATATGATTGAGACCTATTGATGTAAAACCTCAGGTTAGGTGATTTGAAGTAATGGTTTATGCTCATGATATTGTTAAGAGACTTCATTGCATGATTAGAAACCTAGATTATGATTCTTTGTTCAAGTGGCTCATGCTCATGCTCCTGCTCATATTCATGTCATTGTTAAGTAATATGCTTTCATGAATCATGTTCAAGTTAAAAGAAAATCACGTTAGGCTTTGGCCATCACGGTCTCGGACCATCATGTTCACGTGGATCCATGGTTGAGTCCTTAGATCTTGTATCCGGTCACTAAAGGTTCTTTTTGGAGAATAATCCACCTTATAGGGGGGTGGAAAAGCTAAAGTGGTCAATACTTCAATCCAGGCACGGGCCAAGAGGTAGTTTTCGTAGTCGGGATTTGAGTATTAATTACAGTGACGCCTTTTAAGACCATTGCGTTAATTGTTTTAAAACTAGGCTTCGGCCATCAGATAGCAGTGGCGATGTTATGTCCCCAAGGGAGATATCCCTTGTAGTTTGAGCTCAGTCTAACTGCAGGAAAGTGATAAGACCCCTACTGTTGGGTTAGAAAATCATGTTAAACTAAATTTCAAGCTATCATGGTCATTGGAGTCCCGCGTTGCATCATGTCATGAATGCATTATGTGAGCTTATATGCTTGATCGTCACTGATTATTAGATCTGAATTGCTATCACATGTCATTCTTACTATGCTATTCCTTATTTTCTATGTGTTGTATATGTATGCACTGCTTTGCTCACTGAGGCGTTAGTCTCACCCCATTGTGGGTTTGCATTTTAGATTCCCAGGTTGGTCGTGAGGATCATGGCACTGCTGCAGCTTAGGAATTCTTTTGGCTTTGGAGCCTAACATTTTGTTGTATTTTCGTGAATGATTGCAGATGTTTATTATTTTGGAAGGATCATTTAGTACATGTGTAATTCTTTATGTTTCCGCTTTGATGAGGCACATGTATTGTAATATCATTGATATGGTTTTATGGAAGAATCCCCAGGTCATGTTTAAGTAAACGTTGGATTTAGTTAAGCTTACATGTATCTTTGTTTTTGATATCGTTAATATCGCAAAAAATAATTCCCTTAATTTAGGACTTATGTTTCCAACAGGCATTATTTCTAAATCTTGGGATTAGGACGTTACAGTTACTTAAATAGAATAAGAATACTTCTAATATCGGATGTGACATGGATATTACAATACATGTGTCCTAAGGAAAATAGATAGCTCAACATGGGTAACACAGGTACTAAATATCCATCAAAAAAATAAAACACCCATATGCTGAATACATTAAAATCGTAGAGTAGAGTATTAAATACAATAAACAACATTAAGTCTCCAAGCCTCAACTCCCTCAACAACCGCCATGAGGAGGACCCTATGCATCTAAAATAATAGTCACAAAACTTGTGGTGAGACTTGTCATAGTGAGTATAACCATGCATGCAGGTAGTGTAGGGAAACGGGCAAATGACATGCAACAAATACAACTTCAATCATTTAACTGGCTATTCAAGACTCATAACCATGCAACCTATGAATGACCTGCATTACCCGACCGGCAGATGAGGTCTTATCTTCTTCTCTGGGGCTAGACCTGAGCTCAGACTACAAGGAACATGTTCCTTGGGTACTAATCACCATCGTTATTCTGGGGGCTGAAACCCAAGTTTTATATATAACTTTCTCTTATTAATTGGGGGCCAAAGCCCAAAATCATTACTCATTCTTAACATAAATGTCATGATTTACGTTGTAAATAAGCTTTCTCATAATCAAAAGCAAATCCCTGAGGTGTGAACCCTATATCGAACCCCATATTCATCCACAACCATACACATGAGAATAATAATCCTAACAAATAACACAAACAACTCAATAATGAGCAAACGAGAGGAATAAAAGAGAATAGGGTTCATGGGGGAGTTCCCATACAAAATGTGGTGGAGTGTGTGAGCCCCATACAAAATGTGGTGGATTGTGTGAGCTATACTCACATAAAATGAGCTAAGAGAAGGGGAAGGAAGTGATTGAGGTGTTGTTGTGAGGTTCTTGCTTCTTCTCCTCCTCCAATCCAAGCTTGCTCACTCTCTCTATATTTTCTCTCTAAAGGGGAGTAAATGAGAATTAATGAGGGCAAAGCCCTAATGAGGCCTGTTTCAAAAAATTGAGTTCGCGCTTGCTCCTTAAGCAAGGATTTGTTGCTTGAGCAAGAATGAGTTAGAAATACTCATTTCGCACGCGCTCGCTCAAGCGAGGATATGCTCGCTTGAGTGAGAATGCTCTAGAGAGCAACTCTGAAATTGGGGGCAATTTCATTTGAGAGAAATTTTTCCAGATAGCAACCCTGGATTTTCCCCTATCTTTGCTCGATGAGGAACTCTTTGCTTGAGTGAGATGGTTTTTTCACTTGAGCGAGGCTATTCTCGCTTGAGCGAAAAAACCAGAACTGAGTTTTCCCAAATTTACTGATATATCGCTCAAGCGAGGGTATTCTCGCTTGAGCGAAATTTAAATTTGAGTACATACATATACTTGTTACATGGTATAAATTTCTTTCAAATATAGGATTTATAAGTTAAGTTTAGCTTTGCTTCTTGGTTTAAAGTTTAATTTAATTGAGTCTTGCAGTGTTAGGTTAATGAGTTTGTGCCAACCATAATATATGCATGATTGTTATTATGTACTCAGATAATCTCACACTTAAAGCTCCATATATTATAGACCTTCTAATATTGTTAAATATCATGCCAATTATTTTTTTTCTAAATTCAAAATATTTCAAATAGAAAGCCAATGGTTGAATAATCCATTAGTTAATATTGAGAGAAAAACCTGTGGTATATTTCCAAAATTTCTTTTGAATACACTCTCCATCTTATTCCTTATTTATATCCCATGTAAGGCTACTAGTTAAATTGTAGTTTTTAATATAATAATTATAATATGGTACCACAACAATATTCCTATATTAGTATTTTATCTAATATTCTTGTGGAATTATTAAGTTTCAATTGGGTTTCTCACAATAACTACTATTCTTATATGAAAATGACATTGCTAAAAGAATACACAATATGAAATTGGAATATCCAATGGCCACCATTTCTTCTTGTTAGGCGTACTTGCAAACATGTTTAGGAAAATGATTCTTCTGCCATTATAATATGGGAATAATTTAAGATTCAATTAATAGAATCGTAATAAATAAATTTCAACACAAATTTTAGAATTGAACCAAACAACTTCATACTCACTCTCTTTTCCTATACTTATTACACAACTAGTCCCTTTTCTTTAAATTTTATATCACCTAGGCAACTTTCCTAATCGAATCGAAAGCAACTTGGACTAGTTACATATAACAATTTGTCAATTTCACACAAATAATATCACTTAAAACAATGAGAACTCCTCTACTAGTGTCATGTATTTTAAATTTCCAAATATTATGTATTCTTTTTTTCTCTTTTGTTCCAACTACTCCCATTATTCATCATGGATATTCTATACTTCTCTATAGGCTGATGATTCTATGGTGTTCCCTATTTTTTTTGTCCCCACGATGGACCGGGTATATTATTCTCTAAGAAGCTAGCACACCAAAATGCATCTGAACCACCGGCTTCGTGTGTTGCCACTACCTAGCCAACAACCACCGTGTCCTAGATTAAATTCACGTTGTCGTCGCTCATCATAATAGCTTGTTCACACCCCACCGCGAGCCATCACTATCCCCCAATGCACGAAGGGAAGAACGACGCTGCATATGGATTGTGCATTGATTGTCCATTATGTTTGATTCGAAATCCGCATCTATTCACCAAAACCTTCATGATTCCCGCCTTCACCGCCCTAATCATCAGAATTCTCGGAAGAGCAAGCGATGAGGAGGCGTCACTGACTGAGGTCTTGATTGATCGGAATTCTTGGAAGACTTGTATTTGTTGAACACAACTCTGTCCCAATGGATTTTTCCCATTTCTTGCTAGCTTCAAATGTGACATGATGTCTTTTTCAAATACATAGTTAGAGGTCCACGATGGACCGGGGTCCAGGGTAGATGAACCTTGTAACGTCCTAATTTCTTAATTCAAGAATAATGTCCATGGAAACACTATTCCGAATTTCTGAAATTGTTTCGCGCCATTTTCGATATCGGCATACAAATAACACAATTGCCTAAGCAATCCAACAATTGCTTAGACTTCCACAAAACTCATACATTATAGCATTCAATACAAACCTTATTAAAACCTAGGGAACGAACCTACACGTTGGGGTGTTATGGTTCATAAAACTCCTACCGGAAATCCGGGAACCTGAAAACCAGCAAACAACCAGTACAGTTCATAATAACTTAATCACTTTCCATCTCAATAGCAAATAGGCCTCCATGGCCAAACTAAAGATTTCTACGTTGAATACCAATTAACTAGCAACTACAATTAAATCTCCAATAAAATCTCTATGTAATTACATTACTGAACTATCAATACATCTAGTGAAAACTAAAACTCTCTGACCACTAGGAGTAGGTGAGTCCACTCCTAGAGCTCCATCCGTCCCTGAACATTAGCTGGAAGTTCCCTGCACAGACTTCCATGGAGGAAACTTGGTGGAAGAAGGGAGAAAGGAGGATGATCTTCAAGCTTCAAGAGGTGGGGAAAGCTCCATGTGAGATTTACTCCTCCTTTCTCTCTCACTTCTCTCTCTAAGATTCTCTCCCTCTCTCTCTAAAACCATAAGGAAGAAGAAGAAGAAATGAAGAAAAGAAGAGGTTTGCACGTTTTTCAGGGAACAAAACGCGTCTGGACGTTTAAACGCACAAACGGGGCGTTTGAACGCCCAAAAACGCTGTCAGGACGCGTCTGCGCGTTTGAGCACGTAAACGCATTGTTTGGGGGTCCAAATGAGCTCAAAATAGTATTGTATAAATATCAAACTAAATCCCGGAAATAAGCTTTCTAATGAAAGTGGAATCACCTTAATTGGACACCCAAAGCTCTAGATATTTGCGAATTACTGCACCAAGGTCATTATGCCTAACTCCCAAAATTAAGCAATAACCTCGGTTTGTGTCCCTCTTGGTTCCAATTCATTTTTCTCCTCCTCAAACCTAATTCCTCTCTACGAAAACCTTATTCTAACGATTAGTCTTCTCTTCCAAACCCTTCCCCACTCTAATTCTTGATAAATCAATTCCCTAATTTCTTGGCTACTATCATACCTTTCCAAATTAGTTCTTCTCCTCTAATATCCTTTCCTTATTCTTAAATAGTTGTAATCTTCTTATATAATTTACCTAATTCCCCATCTAAATTTCCATTCAAATCTTCAACATCTCATACCCCTTCCCCACTCTCTGTTACTTGGTCGGAACCAAAGCCTAAAGCTCTCACTATAGTTTCTAGGCCCTCACTTTTTTGGATGTTACAATCCTACCCCCCTTAAATAAATTTTGTCCTCAAAATTTGTTCTGATTATCCTAACGCAGGGTCACACTCTCATCCTTAACTATGTTTGTGTACTAGGAGTCCTCCTAAATTTTTGTTTGATAACTAATACCCCTATTCTTCAAGATGGCTAACAAGGAATTAGGGTTTGATCGTATTCCTAAACTCATCCTCTTAGTCCCACCCTCATAGGCTACATACCGAATGTACTATCTTCTAACTGTTTTATGCCTAACTCACACTGGCTCCAAAAAATCCTCTCATTCTTCCTCGGAATACATACCTCAACACCTACCCTTCCTCTACCACAATCCTAAAATGGGTTTTCTAAGGGCCTCCCCTTGGTCTCCTCTCTCCAAGGTAACTTAACGACTTGGGTCAAACCGACTACATAACAGGATTGAAATAAAGAGGGTTCACAAGGCTCCTGGTTGTGATTCCTAACTCAATGCTTAGTCCACGTACCAAACCTTGGCGAGTACCTACAAGCTGTCTAAGTTATAGGGGATCCTAATTTCCAACAGCTACATAATGATTCTCAATGTGGGCTGCTAACAACCTAGATGTGTTCAGAATAATCCAAATGGGTCTTCTGAGTTTACTATGGGTTCCCATGTCTTCTCCTACAAGGCTACCCCCCTTAAGGGCTCAGTTCCCTCTAACAACTCTCAAGTTCCAGTCTACCACATGAAACTACGTTGCAACTTCTAAAACCTAGTTGGTTTGAAACATCATCTCATCACTAGTTTTCTAAGCAACAACACACATGTCTCAAATTAACGAATGTAGGGTTGCAGCAAGTGGTGCCACTCTGATACACATATGATAGAGAATGGGCAAACTCCTGCAGTCCATCAGGGAAAACCAATCCCATCATATAGAACAAAATAGTGTGTAGGTATGCTTGTACCTATCACTCCATCATGTGCACAAATGTAGAAAACATGATTATCTATCTTTCCAACCTAGGGAGTCTGAGTACGAACGCCTGCCCTATACAAGGGTATCAACAACTAAAGCTTGACCGTGGAGAATTGAAGAACATCCAATTGCCTTGGTGACCAAGGGACACATACAAACTTGAACGATGGCCGAAACCTCAAAGACAAGAGGAATGGAAGAAGGATGTCCACACCTAACCACGAGTTCAACACCAAGCTTAACACTAGTCCTTAACAAAACACTAACTAGATTCTGATCGTTGACCCTCGTAGGAGTTACGCACTAAGTAAGAATTCTAAATCCACAAGATTTTCCTTCTTTCATGAACGTACTATAAAGGCCAAAGTATTACCGCTAAGGAATCAAAAGAGAAAGAGCCGAGAGGCCTAACCTGTAGACTTAGCTCTACCACAGGTAACTTAGAAAACCGGTAACAGGAGTGCCTACATCCTAAAAAACCGACAATGATGTACTGGGTACAAGACTTTGATAATTATGAGACGTCTACTCTATATACTTTGACCAACAACAAGGGATCCTATCCTTCAGGTGCTAGCTGTAGAGTGAGCCTCGAACCGAAAGGAATCGATCATGATTGCAATTTTCTAAGTATCTCTACCCATTCGAGTTCTCAATATCACTTACCCTCTTTACCTACTGGGGTTGTACCCTCTAACGTGACCGAACTAATCATGGGGTCTTCACTAAGCGATAATGCCCACCATAACTCAGATATTGGATATCAAGGTCCTACACCACAAGGGACCAAGGTAAGAAAGTTGCTCTAAGGTAGAATAGGGTGGTTAAGGAGTCATGGTCTACATACTTAAACCCCCTCTAATGGTTCATGAAGTAAGAACACACTTAAGTAACTAGTTGGTTAACTTATAACTTAGTGAACCGAAACTACATCTAAGAACTCTCTGATTGATTTGTGTAGGATACCAAAGGTTCAGACCCTTCCTTAAGAAAAGAGAACTAGGTTATCCAACACATGGACCTAAGGAGTAGGTAAGGACTCTAAAGAATCAATCTAATACCCTGGAAACACAAGGTTGGACTTCTCCTTTCACGCTAAAACCAAATATCCGTACATAAGACTTAGGTATTCTCATCACTATCAAATATTAAATTCACTGACTACTTAATTGACATCTATCCAGAGTTATAGTGCTAAGACAACTACAAGTAAGGTCAAGGTCCTAATTCGATGCTCAAGTCATATCAGGGTTACATCCATCATTTGGCACAAAACTTAACCAAAGAGCTAGGGTTACTCTCCCTTACCGAGGGTTTTAGGTTCCTCTAACTTCCCAGGAGTCCTTCCTACCATTACCAACCCACCAAGCATGAAATCCTAAATCCGCAAAATTCCAAATTCTAAGATCATTCAGCCCTTGCCCTAAAGCGTACCATCAACCCTCTACTTACACACCCTTCTAAGCCAAGCAACCTAACATACAAGTTATGCAAACGACATCGTAACTCATTCCTCAAATCTTCACCAAGTATACAGGACAACCAAAAATTCAGGTAACACAAACAATAAATATGTCATGCATTCATTCAAGCAGAAATGAGCATCATAACTAGCTAAACAACTCACATCATCCAAGTTCAATTACAAGTAACCGACATCCTCCTAGCCCACTAGGGAGCCTACTTATCAATCCCTCTAGTCACTCTCTCTCTAATTGTAAGTGGGTGGCTCTAACCCTGTTGGGGGGTGTCCCAATTCCCTTAACAAGGTATCCTATTTTCGTCACTAACCATAATTCCGTGTACAACGCACTCAGTAGGGGGTGATCAGTCCCTATACTGAGCATGAGGCACAATGGAATTACAGTATGTCATGGGGAACTAACCTAACCACAGTCCAATTGGATTGAACTGCTCTGATACCAAAATGTAACGTCCTAATTTCTTAATTCAAGAATAATGTCCGTTGGAAAACACTACTCCGAATTTCTGAAATTGTTTCGCTCCATTTTCGATATCGACATACAAATAACACAATTGCCTAAGCAATCCAATGTTTGCTTAGACTTCCACAAAACTCATACATTATAGCATTCAACACAATTGCCTAAGCAATCCAATGTTTGCTTAGACTTCCCATTTTTTTCTTCACCTAAAAACCAGCAAAACAACCAAAACAGTTCATAATAAGTTAATCACTATTCCATCTCAATAGCAAATAGGCCTTCGTGGCCAAACTAAAGATTTCAATGTTGAATACCAATTAACTAGCAACTACAATTAAATCTCCAATAAAATCTCTATGTAATTACATCACTGAACTATCAATACATCTAGTGAAAACTAAAACTCCTCTTGACCACTAGGAGTGGGTGAGTCCACTCCAAGAGCTCCATCCGTCCCTGAACATTAGATGGAAGTTCCCTGCACATACTTCCATGGAGGAAACTTGGTGGAGGAAGGGAGAAGAGGAGGATGATCTTCAAGCTTCAAGAGGTGGGAAAGCTCCATGTGAGATTTGCTCCTCCTTTCTCTCACTTTCTCTCTCTAAGATTCTCTCCCTCTCTCTAAAACCCTAAGGAAGAAGAAGAAATGAAGAAAAGAAGAGGTCTGCGCGTTTTCCAGGGAACAGAACGCATCTGGGCATTTAAACGTGCAAACGGGGCGTTTGAACGCCCAAAAACGCTGTCAGAAGGCGTCTGCGCGTTTGAGCGCGTAAACTCACTATTTGGGGGTCCAAATGAGCTCGGAATACTATCGTAAATATATCAAACTGAAGCCCCGAAAATAAGCTTTCTAATGAAAGTGGAATCACCTTAATTGGACACCCATAGCGCTAGATATTTACGAATTAGGGCACCAAGGTTATTAGGCCTAACTCCCAAAATTAAGCAATAACCTCGGTTTGTATCCCTCTTGGTTCCAATTCATTTTTCTCCTCCTCAAACCTAATTTCTCTCTACGAAAACCTTATTCTAACTAAGTTCTTCTCTTCCAAACCCTTCCCCACTCTAATTCTTGATAAATCAATTCCCTAATTTCTTGGTTACTATCATACCTTTCCAAATTAGTTCTTCTTCCTCTAATATCATTTCCTTATTATGAAATAGTTGTAATATTCTTATATCATTCACCTAATTCCCATCTAAATTTCCATTCAAATCTTCAACATCTCATACCCCTTCCCACTCTCTGTTACTTGGTCGGAACCACAGCCTAAAGCTCTCACTATAGTTTCTAGGCCCTCATTTTTGGGATGTTACAAACCCCTCGATATATAGGTTATCAAATTAATTATGTTTCAAACATAGGATGTAGTAAAGATCCATGAGAGGAAACCTTTGTAGTACCCTAATTGGAGAACAGAATCAAACTTTAACTCTAATCTCTTTTTTATTCCCATATACTTCTTAGAACTAACTAGGTTTAATACACCCTTTTTTTATGCGTTAATAAATTAAAAGTACAGGATCAAGAACCTTCAAACTTTTTAGTATAATAGTCCTTATCAAATTGTATACAATTTCATTCATTATCATTTTCATGCCTTACTAGCTATAGTGGGACAAGGTTGAAAGAAAGCCTCTCACCGTGTTCTAGTATATATAAAGAAAGCAATATTTCAAATTGTTAATTAAATTGTTTTATTTATAGATATAGAGAAGATTTTGTAACAATAAGAACTTTCAATAATAAGATATTGGGTGAAATGGCTTCACAAAACTTAAGAATGAGGACTTAAATTTAACATATCGTAGATATACATAAATATAAATTTAATATATAATTATACGGTGGTTTGAATTTAAAAAAAATAACATAATTATAACAACAGTAATTTGAATTTACTTAAAAAAATATCAAATTACAAAGTTCTTTGGTAATTAAGATTTATAAAATCAAAACTAGTAAATTTAAAATCACATAAAAATGAAGGTTGATGACTAAATTTTAGTACGCAATTGTCAATCTTAATAATAACACAATTGATTTATTTGGGTTTAATTATACTAATTTAATTGAGGTTTAATAAATTGGATGTTATTTGGGTTAAATTATTTTTTTTTTTAATTAAAATCAAATACTTTAACCTAATGACGTACCTTTGCTTGCTTTTTAGGTCTTATCTTTAGTCATAGGTTGAATTGTGAAGAGCTTTAAGTTGTGTAACAAAGTTGACATTTGAAGCTTTAATTGGTATATAACTTGGGATCATTTTGATATCAGATTTGGGAGAAATTTAAGACGTCACAAGTCAAATCTTGATTTCTGTCGGTGTTGAGCAACTTTTATTTACATGTTTTAATTGTTTTGGGCCCAAGCTAACTATATTAGGCATGTTTTGTATATTTATTATTAGGGATTTCCTAGCTAGTTACTTATTTTATCAATATATAGGTGTTAGTTATTAATTAGGATAGACTTTTGTTTTTATATACCAACGAGGAGGGTTGATTCAAGTGGTACATGTTTGATTCCCCTTAAATAAGGTCTCGAGTTCGAGTATGGAAAAAATATCCGTTGGGAAAGTTAGCCCCACCATGATATGGATATTCCTGACTTGATCAGCTCACATTTTCAACAACTTCTTCCCTACTAATTTCTCTATTTTAATTTGCTTTGGGATTTAGACTTTTATCATGGAAGTATAAACTACTCTTTAATTAAATTCTATGGTATAATTCATAATATCAATTTCGAGGTTTTGCATTGAATTGAATTTTCTTATTATTAATTCTTCTCTTAACCCTTTAGTTCCCATATGTTTTACTATAAAGTTCTGAATTACATGGAAATAAAGGTTATATTAAAATAAAAGAAATTAAATTTAGGTTTAAATAAATGAGGACTAGAAACTAAAAGGAAGAAACAATGCCTAAGTTTTTTCTTCTAAAAAGTCACATGATTGTTAACATGAAATTGGTTTCACATGGGTTATCATTTAAGTATATGGTGGGGTCACTGGGGTGCATGTAAAGTTATTAAAATATACTTATGTGGTCCACCAAATAGAAAGCAATTTAAAATTGCACATAATCATACGCAAAAGAAACGTGATAGCGTATAGAACTCTTAGCTGTAAAGTGTCTCTTCCTCGTTTACTACATGAACATTTGCTCCATATATATCATGAAAACAAAATTAAAAGGTCTCACGTGACCTTCTCTTCTCATCTTCTCTATCCATTATCACTCCTTTCTCCATAGCACGCCTTCTCCCTCCATCGGTTCACAGCAGCAAACCAACAATCCACTTGGAGACACCTAAAATATATTACATCACCTGTATGTTTGAGGTGTTAATTGGTAGATTCCTGCCTATGTGTTTTTAAATATTTATTATGACAGGCAATGAAAACATAAACCCTTCCCTTTTTCCTATCTTTTTTTCTTTATTTTCATTATTGTCATTTTGTTTCCATTTCATTTGTGATAACTATATATGACCCTCTTAATCATACAACATAATTGTGCTTTATTTGTATACCTAAGTCAATTTATTTCCATATAAGCAAAATCACCATAATAGTTTCAAAATCTATCTACTCATTGTAAATTTTTAATGATGAATTCTCTGGTTAAGAGAGGAAGAAAAATGGTTTATTTTTCCAAAATCATTACTGCTAGATACATGTGACAAATGTTGAGAAAAATTACTCAAACACAAGGGTACAATGTTGGTGGTGGAAGGTGAATGGGGGGATATATACATTACGTTTCTTGACATTAAATTTTTTATTATTAAAATCACATAAACAATTTCTATTTAAAATATTAATTTTTTCCATATATAAATAGCCTATTATATTAAATTTTAATAATTAATATTAAATTTAATGAATTGAAAAATATGTAGATGTTACAATTTAAAACTCTGATTTCTTATCCTGCTAAATACTTAATATATTTATTTGAAGGTCTTTTGAATATATAATACATTAATTACTTTCAATTCATAAAATATAAAATAACCTGCCATTTGCAACATTAACCAACCGTGTTAGTACAAAAAGGGTACTTCCTTCCAATAACATAAACACACACACTTCTTTTTCTATACTTTTTTTATATCTCATTTTTTTCTTTTATCTCTTATTTTCTACACCTTTAACGCTTCATTTGGAGATGTAAGAACATCATTATCCTGAAGACACAATATAAAATATTAAAATATGTTAGGTGAACGTTGCGATTTAATTAATGCATTAAGTTTTTAGATTTCCTCCATATCCAGTGTCAATTAAAGTATTATTACTATTTTTAGTCTTTCTTTTTTAATGTATATCCACAAAAAAATGTATATAAATTAGTTGGTGAAATATTGCTTTTCGGAACACTGGGTCTCTTACGTACACACACAGGGTCTCTAGTATATACGTATGTGTGTGTGTGTGTGTGGAGTGGAATATATTCTCACTTGGGTATACTAGCTAGTTTTCCATGTTCGTTATCTTATTATTACTATAAGTACTAATAGATCGTGAATATCTAGCAATTAATTGAGCATTAATATTACTATAATGTTTTCTTTGAGCTATAATATAATGTTTCTTCACCGTTAATTACTTTTAACAGACTACTATTGAGCTTTCAAGGAATTATGAAAGGTGGTTCATCAAGCTCAAGCAATAGCGGTGTTTAAAGGCTGCCAAATCCACTTGTTGATGAAGATCCTAATATGGGTGATGTACCTAATCAAGATCCTGACGAGCAAAAGTGGGTTGGGTTTACAAACCTCTCTAATTTTACATCAATCATTCAAATGCCTTTAATATGATCTACATTTGGTTTTTAAAAGCAATTAACTTAATTTTGTTTTTCATTTTTGGGTTTTATATACAGGCGTGCAACAAACAGAGAGTATTCACAAAGATATCGTCATAGGCAACAAGATCATGTCGAAAGTCTTGAATAGCAAGAAAAGACACTTGAAGTAGTTGCATAATCTTTGTTCATCCTTATTTGTTTGTTGTTGCTCACAAAATTTCTAATAGTTTACTCTTTCATAATGTAGGAAGAAATATCTGGCAACTATTCCCCAGAGTTTAATTACTACAAAATCATTCAATTAGGTCTTGTGGATGAGCACAGTTCATTACAAGAAATATTCACTGACGTTGCTTCAGAGTTACATGCTCACAAAGGTTTTTTTTCCTGCCCCCATAATTATCCTTCCCCTCAAACACACACACATATGTTCCTACTATATACAAAATGGTTGCCTCTCCTTTGAATTATTTTGCTCTTTATGAGTTAATTAATGATCTTTATATTTTGTGATTGGGACAAAACTACTCAGTTGATGAAGATAATATAAATCATGAAGTGGAGCAGCTAAAGTCGATAAAAAAGGAGCATCAAGTTCGGATCTCAAAGATTATGTCTAAGAAAAAAACAAAACCCTAAGGGAGTTATTAAAAATCTTATATATCATTGAGAAATAAGAGTAATTAAGTTTATTGCAATGGCTATATATGAAGATTGTAAAGCCTTATAAACTATGTGTGCTTATTTATCTTTCAAGCACTTTATAGTCATTAATAAAAGCCAAATATCTTTTAAATATTTCCTAGGCATTATTTTGGATTATTTTCTTTCATACATTAATTTTTCTAATTGTGATGGGAAGAATGAGTTAGGTGACATTATTGAAGCGGTTTTTCTTATAATTAATTTGCCACATGACAATATTAGACCATGTCATTTCACCTGAAACGATAGCGTGTCATACACAATGAACTTATCATTGTGTTCTCCAATAAAATTTTGGAAGTCTTGAAAATCTCCATATCGATAACATTTCCTAATCAAATCACCATGACCTTCAACTATTATCGAAAAAGGAAAAGATCAGCAGTTCTCTTATTTGTAATACCTTGGATGCATTGAAGTCCTACACCTCGCTGATTGAAACTAAAACTAATGCTAAATTCAAGCATGACGACCGGCGGCTTGTAGGGTGCAAGACCCAAATATGTTGTGCACTGTGCCACACATAGTTTTTACCCTTTTTCTCAATTCTCGGGGGTAAATTCATGAAAGGAAGAAATGTTAGGGAATTTAATGTTTTTGCAAATGCATCCCTCTAAGAAGGAGAAATTGAGTAATGAGAACAAAGTTGTTTCGTCTCCACTACGTCTCTCTATTGTTCCGCGCGACCGTCGTCCTCTTGATCGGAAATCGTTGTTGTCCTTCGCCAATGTCGTTCGTCTCCGTCACAAACAATGAAGCGGATACATGGTACAGGTTAAGAAGCATGTCGTTGAAACGCGCTCTGAACGTCCCACATGGGCAGTGGTGGGGGAGTTACGTAGTGGTCTGCGTCCTTGCGAAAGACGGTGACGACGTACCCTCTACAGTGCTCTGCCTCAATTTCAATGAAATCACAACAAGTGAACACTTGCTTTTGCTATCCTAGTCAGGTAATTTTCAAGGGTTCGATGTATTGCTATTTGGAAATTGATTGATTGTTGAGATATTGGAAATAATGGATCTGAAGTCAGCATTTGATTGCCAAAGCCACACGCTTTATTTTGTTCTTTTAATGAATCCGGCCTTTAATGGATGAATTAGGTCAGATGTAACATTAGCTATAGGATGTATTAGGGTTTAAAATGTTGGCTGCCTTAAAATTGTTGATGGATCTTGTGCATTTTCAATCTTGTTGATGGAGTATAGTTCGTTCATGTGTTCTAAGTTACTGATTTATTAGTTACTAGTCTTGTCCGCTGTAACATTAACCAATCTGCACCTCGAATTAAACTTGGACCGAAACACTATTAACCACGCCTTGACAAACATTCTATTCTAGGCACTTGGTAAGCATAAAGCGGCCTTGTCCTGGACAATTGTCACCATAGAACAGGGAGATGGTCAATACAACCACTGTTTACTTGGTTTTGGTGTGGGCCATAAGAAAATATCATGGATTTCATTTTCTGATCACCATAACCACTTTGTATTTTAAATTAACCGTTGATGCGAATAACAATAACCGAGTCGTAATGGAATAGCATTCCACGCAGTGGGTAAATTTGATTAGGATTTGTCATGGACATGGTCACCAAACAAGAGGGACTGTGCACAACTGCATGACCATTCAATTTTGTTCCATTAACGGCAAAAAATTGTGCACAAATAGAGCATTTCATTTTTCTGTTAACATTAACCAGTCTGCCACTTGGAATTAACCGAGGAACGCAACACCATTAACCACCGTGGTACAAAATTCTATTTCAACGCACTTGGTGAGCATAAAGAGGCCTTGTCCTGGACAAGGTCACCTTATAATAGGGTTTAAGTTCAATAAACCACTGATGAGTTAGGTTGAAGTGTGTGCCATAAGAAAATATTATGGATTTCATTTTCTGATCACGGTTAACCACTTTTTACATTTAAATTACCGTTGATGCGAATAGTATTAATCGATTCCTACCGGAATTGCATTCCACGCATTGGATAAGTATGATTAGGAATTGTTACGGACATGGTCAACAAACAAGAGGGTGTGTGGACAAAGTGCATGACCATTTAATGGCGTTCCAGTAAGGGCATATAATATTAGCATTTCGTTTGCTCTTCACATTAACCAATCTGATAATTTAGTTAACCGTTTACGGATGCATCATTACCCATGTCCTAACAACATTCCATTACACGCACTTCGTAAGTAACAAGAGGCCTTGTCATGTACTGGGTCACCAAACAACGTGGGTTAAGCTCAACTGGTTGATTCCTTGTGGAGGTTTCAAAATGGGACACAAAATAGAGCATTTCATTTTTCTGTTCACATTAACCAACCTGCACCTGAATTAACGAGGAACGCAACAACATTAACCACGTCGAAACAGATTTCTTTTCCAGGCACTTGGTGAGCATAAAGGGGCATTGTCATGGTCAAGGTCACCTTAGAATAGGGTTTAAGTTCAATGAACAACTCTTCACTTAGGTTGAAGTGTGTGCCATAACAAAATATTATGGATTTCATTTTTCTGATAACATTAACCTCTTGTTACATTAAATTAACCGTTGACGAGAATAACATTAACCATAACGGAAGACGACCGCACTGGACACACCGAACGGTGGAGAAAGTGACGGAGATGGACAGACCCGACCTTTTAAAAAGGCCTCCAAACCTTAAGTGTTGCACCGTTCCTTCATAGGTTTGGAGGCCTTTTAAAAAATCTCAGGGGTGAATAGGTGATTTTTAAGAAAATTAAAGGAATTTTCAAATTTTGCAACTAAAGACGTCTAAAATTGCGAATCATAGTTACCCACTGCGTGGAATGCAATTCCGTTATGACTCGGTTAATGCTATTCTCGTCAACGGTTAATTAATGTAACAAGTGGTTAACGTTATCAGAAAACTGAAATCCATAATATTTTGTTATGGCACACACTTCAACCAAAGTGAAGAGTTGTTCAATTGAACTTAAACCCTATTCTAAGGTGACCTTGTCCATGACAATGCCCCTTTATGCTCACCAAGTGCCTGGAAAAGAAATCTGTTTAGACGTGGTTAATGTTCTTGCGTTCCTCGGTTAATTCCAGGTGCAGGATGGTTACTGTGAACAGAAAAATGAAATGCTCTATTTTGTGTCCTTTTTTGAAACCTCCATAAGGAATCAACCAGTTGAGCTTAACCCACGTTGTTTGGTGACCCAGTACATGACAAGGCCTCTTGTTACTTTACCAAGTGCGTGTAATGGAATGCTGTTAGGACATGGGTAATGATGCATCCGTAAACGGTTAACTAAATTATCAGATTGGTTAATGTGAAGAGCAAACGGAATGCTAATATTATATGCCCTTACTGGAACGCCATTAAATGGTCATGCACTTTTTCCACACACCCTCTTGTTTGTTGACCATGTCCGTAACAATTCCTCATCATACTTATCCAATGCGTGGAATGCAATTTCCGGTAGGAATCGGTTAATACTATTCGCATCAATGGTTAATTTAATGTAAAAAGTGGTTAAAGTGATCAGAAAATGAAATCCATAATATTTTCTTATGGCACACACCTCAACCTAACTCATCAGTGGTTCAATTGAACTTAAACTCTATTATATGGTGACCTTGTCCAGGACAAGGCCCCTTTATGCTCACCAAGTGCGTTGAATAGAATTCTGTTACCACATGGTTAATGGTGTTTGCGTTCCTCGGTTAATTTCTAAGTGCAGACTGGTTAATGTTAACAGAAAATGAAATGCTCTATTTTGTGCACAAATATTTTGCCGTTAATGGAACATAATTAATGGCCATGCAGTTGTGCACAGTCCCTCTTGTTTGGTGACCATGTCCATGACAAATCCTGATCAAAGTTACCCAATGCGTGGAATGCTATTCCATTATGACTCGGTTATTGCTATTTGCATCAACGGTTAATTTAACGTACAAAGTGGTTATAGTGATCAGAAATGAAATCCATGATATTTTCTTATGGCCCACACTAAAACCAAAGTAAAAAGTGGTTGTATTGACCATACTCCCTGTTCTATGGTGACATTGTCCAGGACAAGGTCGCTTTAATGCTTCTCAAGTTCCTAGAATAGAATGTTATCAAGGCGTGGTTAATAGTGTTTCGGTCCATGGTTAATTCGAGGTGCAGATTGGTTAATGTTACAGCGGACAAGACTAGTAGCTAAATAAATCAGTAACTTAGTACACATGAACGAACTGTACTGCATCAACAAGATTGAAAATGCACAAGATCCATCAACAATTTTAAGGCAGCCAACATTTTAAACCTTAATACATCCTTTACCTAATGTTACATCTGACCTAATGCATCCATTAAAGGCTTGGATTCATTAAAAGAACAAAATAAAGCTTCTGGCTTTGGCAATCAAATGCTGACTTCAGATCCATTATTTCCAATATTCTCAACAATCAATCAATTTCCAAACAGCAAATACATCGAACCCTTGAAAATTACCTGACTAGGATAGCAAAGCAAGTGTTCACTTGTTTTGATTTCGTTGAAATGGAGGCAGAGCACTGCAGAGGGTACGCCGTCACCGTCTTTCGCCAAGGACGCAGACCACGGCGTAACTCCTCCACCATTGCCATGTGGGACGTTCAGAGCGGCGTTTCAACAACATGCTTCTTAACCTGTACCATGTATCCGCTTCACTGTGAGCGACGGAGACGAATGACATTGGCGAAGGACAACAACGATTTCCGATCAAGAGGACGACGGTCGCGCGGAACAACAGAGAGACGCAGTGGAGACAGAACAACTCTGTTCGCATTACTCAATTTCTCCTTCTAGAGGGATGCATTTGAAAAAACATTAAAATTCCCTAACATTTCTTCCTTTCACGAATTAACCCCCGAGAATTGAAAAACAGAATGAAAACTATGTGTGGCATGGTGCACAAAATATTTTGGGTATTGCACCCTAAAAGCCACCGTTCATTTATGTAAGCCAAAAGATCTCAACTATTAGAATTATAATCTTTGAATAGGAAAATTGACATGTCATTTCTTCGCGTATATCAACCAACTTAATTATTTGTAGTCCCTACCCTATCGAAAATATTTATGCCATGCATTAAAGATTGTTTTGCTGCGTGGAGTTATAAAATCACTTTTTTGAACCCTCCTTGGTTAGTTAAAACTGAATATAAAGAGATAAAGGGTTTGAGAGAACTTAGCTAGAGAATTTATCCTGGTTCACCCACTAACTAAGTGAGCTACGTTCAGTCACAGGGAAACACACCACTGGATTTTCCACTATCTGAACAGATACAAGTATTGTTTGAACCCAGCCTCTTCAGGCTAAACACCAAACATTCTTGGACATAGCCTCTCCAGTCTAAACACAAGTATTCTTTGCACATAGCCTCTCCAAGCTAACAACAGCAAGAATTCTTTGTTCCTCTAAGCCCTCTTCAGGCTCTCAGACACTTTACAGTGTTTACAGAGAATATATTGTTCAAGTTCCTAAAGAACTATGAACACAGGAGATCTAGTAACTGAGTAAGACTCAGGATACAAATGATAAAAACCTAGGTACAGATAAATGGAGTGTTACACAGAATTTTGGCTTGATATCAATCATTTCTTAACTTGGCCTTCTCACTCGTTTTCTTGATCTTTTTCACTTGATCTTTCTTTCTACTGGGATTCTCTGCTTGGATTTCTCTGCCTCAAGGACTTCATGAATCTATTTATAGAATCCAGAAAAGTAACCGTTGAAGATAGCATATAGTCGTTGAGAGACAATCTTGAGATAACCTTTGACTTGAAGTCAGTTTGTGTGCAGGAGATAGTACGATTCTGACACACAGCAGGTACATAGGTTTCCTTTTTCATGTACTATGCTTCATGATACACATAAAAAGCTATTTACAACTTCTTTTTTGTAGAGATGGCAGAAGACGTTTAGAGACCTTTCAGATTAGCACATAAAGCCTCTGACTTCGACAGATGCTATGTTGAACGTCCTTAGTGAATATTCTCGGCAAATCAGATGATTCACATCCTCAGAAGGTTGAATAATCTTCAGCAGATCCAAGATCTTCAGGGAGTTCTTTAATTCAGCAGGTTGGTCAACTTTAGAGAGTTGCTTCATTCAGAGTTGCTGAAATACAAAGATAAACTACCTTCCTCAGTAGAATATATTTTTATGCAATCAAATTTGTTAAAAATTAAAACCAAGGATAATGAGTCTTTAATCCAATTTGAATACTTGAATTGATTTTGAGACTCAACATTCTCCCCCTTTTTAATGATGACAAATTTGATATGACTAACAAATATCTGACAGAGTTAAAATTAAGTTTAAAGAGAAATGTTCTCCCCCTTTTTCAGATACATGAGTAGAGTGTGAAACTCCCCCTGAACAAAAGAATTCTCCTCTGAAAAACACTTAGCTTCAGATTTTGTTAGTTATTACTCTCCCTTTTGTCATTATTCAAAAGGGTTCAGATAAACAGAGAAAGTGAAAGGAATTAGAGAAATAAATTTTAGAAAGTTCAGGTATTGTAAATTGGGAAGTTAAGCGTCAGTTCAATCAGTGCGCACAAACAATGATTAAAGTTCCACGTATTCAGAAGGTATAATTTAATTCGCACACTAAGTAAAGTAATCATAGTCAGAAAGAGAAAGATTTAGTCAAGACCAAAATAGAGTTTATTTATATCAATAATAAAAAATATTAAACATTTCCACAAGTATTTTAAAAGGAACAAAAAAACTGTGACAAGGCTCTTTGATAAATAATGGCTTTCAACTGGAACGGTCTTCAGCAGCAATAGCAACTTCCTTCTCTGCGTTAAGCTTCAACAACTCCTTCTGAGTTCCTTAAGCCTTCTTGCCATCCGACCGATGCGAGCATGAAACCTTTTCAAATTATATGCAGCAAACACCTTCCTAATCCTTCCATGAGCACCAAGAGGATCAGAGGCTTTGGTCCTTCTCCTTCTGATAGGGGATGCCGCAGGGGAGTTTTCAGCCAATATCTTCTCTTGGGCTTCTTCTTTTCTATCAAAGCACAGTCCATCTGCTCATAAATAGCAGGAGTGAGTGAGAGGAAGGAGATGCTTGATCAAGAGTCCATCAATTGGAAAGCCTCACTGTTCAGATCTTCATGATTAATGAGTTGTAAGGGAATTCGTCAACAGAGGCCATTGACCTTTCGATGATCATGTGATAGAGGATGATCCTTGGAAGGTTCAACTTCTTCTTTATCAGCAGGTGAATCAGCACGAATCTTTCAAGTTCTGTAAGGAAATCTTATTACTTCCCTTGGGAAGATAAAAATAGTTAAGGATGGAAAGCAGGATTCTGGGGGTCTCTAGAGCTGGGAATGCTTTGGAGGATCATAGAGTTTGACACCAAAAAAGCATATGGTCATACCTCCAAATGCCTCCATTATTGATTTCCCAGTCAGGGACGAACTGAGCTCCTCCAGTAGGAACTCTAGTAACCTCTTCCAGCCCCTTGAAGTCCACGAAGAGTGGTCTACCATCACGAAAGTTTTAATGCCACAAATGTGGCTTTCAGCAACAACTTCGGAGTTGTTCCAGAACTCTAGGATGCTCACTCATGCAAGGGAGAGAAGAGACGTCACTGAAGAATGGAGTCCAACCGACAGCATAAAGTATTCAAAAATATTATATCCAACCTCATCAAACTCATTCAGCCGAACAAATCTTGTGGTGATAATCCTTTCATCAAATTGAGTTGTAGGGGGCAGATGAAGAGACAGATTCTGCAGCCATTTGAGAAATGAAGATTTAAACTTTTGGGAGAAATATGAGTCCTCTGAGGAGGATGATGTTCTATTAGATAAACAATAGATTTCTTTGAGAGCAGAGAGTAATCTTCATGATGATCCCACAAACTTTATAATAGGCACATCAGTAGCATTGATGATAACGGTTACAAAACTGCGCAGACATGGAGAGTCGTGCATCGTGAAAGAGAGGTGGACAGTTGATGAGCCATCAGTACAGAGATCCAGGTCATAAACTTTAAAAAACATTTGGATTTAAGACCTTTCACATTTCTTACATAAAATAATTATTTTAATAAAATAATTTTCAACAAGCACAAGGTTCAGAAGGTTCATCACAAAGATGTTCACAAGAGAGATTTCAGAAAGTACACATAATTCACGCAATGCATAAATTTCCAGAGAGTCTGAGATAGAAATAATGTTACAAAAAAGGTATCCATATAGATTGAGACTCAACATTGCTTTCTGAAAAGAGTGATGGATAACTTCAGCAGGTGTGCTTAGAGCTCTCAACAAATACACCACCTTTCCACCCAGTTCTACACTCATCCATTCTTCCTTAGTTATTCTTGGAGTTTTATTTGCTTTGTAAGAACATGTGTGAGGATGGGTACGAATTGAATTGAGCAAAACAACCTGTTAGAATCAATTAAAGGGACTTAAAGTACGAATTATAGTGGTTGGAATAGTAGCTATAAAGCGCATGAAAATGAAGGAAAATGAGAGAAAATGAAGAAAAAGTGGAAGAGAAAGAGATGGATTGGACGCCACTGAAGCAGAAAACCCCCAAAAGATAAGTCCTAGTCCTAGACGCCACTGATTCAGGAGAATCGGATAAGTATCAGGTTGGTTTGAGAAAACCACCAAGCCTTCTCAACTCATACAAGAGGAGGAACTTAGGCATAATGCATTTACTAATTCATCAAATTTGTGATACAAGAGAGGGGGCCTCCCTATTTATAGGGAAAAGGGGGCCGCCAAGAGGGGAAGGAAAATAGAGGATGTGTGAAAACTATCCTACGTGGGGATTGAACCCAAGACTCCTAAGCCATTTAGCAAGGCAACCTACTAACCAATAAACCCATACAATTAGCGCCCAACTTAGGAAGAAAAATATAAGAAATTACAAAAATAAAAGAAATACAAGAGTGTCCTACTCTAGGGTGGTACATAGGACCATGTGTCCTATTCCAGGGTCAAGGGTGTCCTTTTGTAGGGTAGTGGTGCCCTTCTGTAGGGTGATGTCCTTAAAAATGTAGGTCACCAACTTCCCCATATCTTCCTTGAGTTTCTTAGCTCGCCCTCTGGTCATAGGGCCACTGATGTCTCTGCCTGCATCAATAGGTGATTCCTGTGCTATGCCATCATCCCCTCCCCTTGCGAAGGATTTGACCTCAAATCTGGATAGTCATCTCCTACAGCAAACAGAGATAAGTCAAAAACATTGAAAGCAACACTTACACCATACTCACCAGGGAGATCTGTCTTGTATGCGTTATCACCCAAGCGTTCCAAGACCTGAAAAGGTCCATCACCCCTAGGAGACAATTTGGATTTCCTTTCGTTGGGGAATCTCTCCTTGCGGAAGTGTACCCAAACCCGTTCTCCGGGTTCAAATATCATCCGCCTACGACCCTTGTTTGTTGTCTTTGTTTGAGAGGCCAACCTGCGCTCAACATTGGCTTTTATTTGAGCATGTATTCTTAATAAACTCAGCCTTAGCTTTACCATCTTATGCTCCACAAACGAAGAGTTAGGAATAGGCAAGGTATCAAGAGGAGTAAGAGGGTTTAAAACCACAAACAATCTCAAATGGAGTATGTAAAGTAGTAGAATGCTTGGTCCTATTATATGCAAACTCTATGTGAGGCAAATATATGTCCCATGATTTTAAACTCTTGAATCATTGCTCTTAATAATGTGCCTACCTCCTATGAACGACCTCAGTCTGTCCATCAGTTTGTGGGTGACATGTGGTAGAGAAAAGTAGTTTTGTGCCTAGCTTGTGCCATAGTGTGCGCCAGAAATGACTAAGGAACTTAGTATCTCTATCAGACACTATGCTTCTAGGTATACCATGCAAGCGAACTACCTCTCTAAAGAAGAGATCAGCAATCTCTTGAGCATCATTTACCTTTTGGCAGGGAATGAAATGTGACATCTTTGAAAATCGGTCCACTGCCACAAAGATTGAATCCTTTCCTCGTTGGGTCTTAGGTAACCTACAATTAAATCCATAGTTAGATCACAAAGGTCCCTCAGGGATAGGAAGAGGAGTGTAGAGGCCATAGGGATTTACCTTGATTGGCACTTTACATTTTAAACATTATCACAATATGCCTTAACGTGTGTGCTCATGTGTGGCCAAGAGAAAAGTGTTCTTTTAATATCCCTAAGGTCTTGGGTACACCAAAGTGTCCCATAAGCCCTCCCTCATGAGCTTCTTTGTCCAATAGCTCTCTAAGGAGCAATTGGGAATGCACAATTTATCTCCTTAAAGAGGAACCCTCATGCCTATAGAATCCATCTTTGGACATGGTCTCACAAGCTTTATATTTTTCGGCAAAGAAGGAATCATGCACATATAAACCCTTTAGGTTTTCGAAACCAGAAGCTTTGCACAGAGTAGCTAATAAGCTATACCTCCTTGAAAGGGCATCAACCACTACATTGGCTTTGCCTTTCTATACTTAATGACATAGGGAAATTGTTCAAGAAATTCTACCCATTTTGCATGCCTTTTCTTAAGTTTCCCTTGTCCTTTGATGTACCCTAAGGATTCATGATCACCATGTATCACAAAATTCTTTAGGTAGGAGGAGGGTATGTTGTCATGTTTGAAGTGCCCTCACCAAAGAAAATTCTTTGCCATAGGGGGGTAATTCAACATTGACCCTTGAGATTTCACTAAAGTAGGCTATACCTATACCTACATTAGATGCATCACATTCAATCTTGAAGGATTATGAAAAATCTGGAAGTCCTAAAATGGGAGCTGACATAAGTTATTCTTTAAGTTCTTGGAAAGCATTCTTGTGCTTTCTCCCATTTAAAACTCACATTTTCTCACCACTTCATTGAGAGGGGCAGCTATTGTGCTAAAGTTTTTGACAAACCTCCTATAGAAGCTTGCCAAGCCAGGGAAGCTTCTCACATCTCCCACGGACTTTGGGGTAGGCCATTTTTTGATGGCTTTGATTTTCTCATTCTACATGCACCCTTGGGAACTAATGACATAGCCTAAGAAAGTGACACTTTATTTATAAAAAACACATTTTCCAAGATTGGCAAATAGGTGTTCCTTTCTAGTGCCTCAAGTACATTTCTGAGGTGATTGAGGTGTTCTTCACAGCTTTTGCTATAGACAAGTATGTCATCAAAATAAACCACTACAAACTTGCCTAAGAAATCTCAAAGTACATGATTCATTAATCTCATGAATGTACTTGGTGCATTAGTCAAGCCAAAAGGCATGACTAGCCATTCATATAGCCATACTTGTTTTGAATGTCGTTTTCCATTCATCCCCTTCCTTGATTCGAATATGATGGTAGCCACTTTTTAAATTGATTTTTGAAAAGATACAGGTTCCATGTAATTCATCAAGTAAATCATCCAATCGTGGAATGGGGATGACGGTATTGACTGTTATGTTGTTAACAGCACGACAATCAGTACATCTCCATGTACCATCCTTTTTTGGTACATGAGAACAGGGACAGCACAAGGAATAAGAAACTCACTTAACCCAACCCTTAATAATTAGCTCCTATTTGCTTTTGTATTCTTGGGTTTCAATGGATTAGTCCTATAGATGGCCTTTGAGTGAGTGTAAAAACCACGAGAATCAAATCATTTTTGATGCTCTATTCCTTTAAGAAGGTGGTAATCAACTTGGAATTCTTTTGGGCAAAATGTCCCAAATTCTTCCAACAGTTCTTTTATGTTTGAGGAAGGTCAAGATCTCCCAATGGATCCTTCTCTTCCTCTTCTTCGTTGGTTTTCCTTACCAAGGAGTAGGAACTAAGGTTCTTCTTTGGACACTTCTTTTTTAACTTATTCTCCTTTACCATTAGAATCTTTTTACTTCTTTTTCTAGTTCCTTTTCTACTTGTTTAGATTCTCCTTCTTTTTCTTTTTCTATCAACCCCTTGAGTTGGATTGGTCTTCCCTAACTTCTCTTGAGGCCATAGGCATGAGTGTGAATTTAATCCCTTGGTGGCGGAACCTATAGATGTTGGCAAACCCATCATATTTTACCCTTCTCTCATATTGCCAAGGTCTTCCTAATAGGATGTGTGAGGCTTCTAAGGGTATAACATCAAAGGCTATTTCATCTTTGTAGTCCCCTATGTTAAACCTTATCTTCACTTGCCTATCCACCATAATCTCTTCCTCAACACTCACCCATTGAAGTGTATAAGGTTCTGGGTGTGGGGTTGTGGTTAAGTTGAGCTTGTTAACTAACCTAAGGTTAGCTAAGTTGCTACTACTTCCTCCATCTATGATTACTAAACATACCTTATCTTCAATGTGACACCTAGTATGGAATAGGTTCCCTCTTTGGCTCTCTTCTTCACCCAGGGGTGTTTCTAAGGCTTTTATAAACAACATGGTTGCCCTTTCCCCTTGCCTCCTTCCTTCCATTCTCCTAGATTGTTTTAGTCTTAAGAGTTTTATGGACCTCTCTACTCAAAGTAAGTGTTTACACTCAATGGAATGTAACACTCGTGTATGTCACTCTTTTTGGCTTTTCTATAATGAAAATTCTTTTGCCTCCTCTACTCACGGTAAGGTTGGATTTGATCTTTGCAAAGACCAACAGCGAGACTTAATCTTAACCCTTCCCCAATAGAAGCGCAAAACAAAAGGAAAAATCTACTGTAAAAGGACTAGGAATTGCCTAAGACAAAACCAAGAGTTGATATAAACAAACAAGAAAAGCAGGGACTCAAGAAAGCTTATACACAAGATTGGAGTGCAAACAAGACAAGACAAAAGAAATTTCAAAGAGAATTGTTTTTGGTAAGTTTTTTAAAAACGAGTTGCCAAACATTCGTTTTGAAAAAAACAACTATTACAACTCAAAAATACAGTATACAGAAAAATGAAATGAAATTACAGTAAAATGTCAACTGTATTGTTGGGATTTCTTTTGTTGTTATTCTCTTTGTTTTCTCTATTTTTTTAATTTACTTTTTGGGTGTCTTTTTGACTTTTTCTGTTTTCGTTGACTTTGCACTCTTTTTGCTTTTTACACCTCTTTTTGTATTTTTTGGCAATATTTTTTTGTATTTTTCTTTGCCTCTTTTCTTTCTTTTGGCTTTTCCCAACAAAAATTATAGAAATTTGTACAAAATTACAGAAAACTAAACTGCACCTAATGTAATTTTTTTGAGATTTTTGACACTAAACTGGTCCAATCGGTACCAGAAAAACAAAACAGACAGGCCGAATTCTAAAAGCTGTAAATAAAACGGTATGGCAACCTGGTTTCAAAAAATTCCAAAAAAATTGCTTAGCACTTCCTTGTTGATTATACAAACACAGTACGGTCACAGAAACGCGGTTGGTTCAATTTTAAGATGGAAATTAAATTTTGAAGGAAAATCAACAATTGGAATTTTGTTGATCTTCTTCCAACTCTAAACCAAAAATTAGCCTAATGGTGAGCGTTTTGCACAATTAAACAAGGAAAGACCAAGGTAGAGATAGAAATCAATTCAGATTTGCAATCAGAATTCCAAACAGACAAACAAAACAAGAGTAAAAAATTGAACAATACAGTGCCCAAGAAATGCGCAAAAATTGCAAAATAAATGAAGAAAATTGCGCAAAAAGAAAGTAAAGGGTGGGACTGAAATTAAAAGGATGGGGAGGACAGAAATGTAAATGGCAGAAAGTAGAGGGGATGGCTGAAATTAAAAGGATGGAGAGAGCAAAAATATAAATGGCAGAAATGTAGAGGGGATGGAAGAAATTAAAAGGATAGGGAGGACAAAAATAAATGACAGAATGTAAAGGGGATGGCAAAAATTAAAAGGAGGGGAGAAGCTGAAATTAAATGGCGGAAAATTAAAAAGTGGAAAGTAAAGAGATGAATATGGGGGATGAACGATTAATGGTGAAATGGGAGAAAATTTAGGTGAACGATCTTTGGAAAAATGAAGACAACAATGCCTCCTCTTACCACACTTCACCAACAAACAACAGTTATAGCAGTTGAATTTGCAGAATCACTCAAGAACAAGTATGAACAATTAGAGAGGCAATTTATCAAACACCTAGGGGGTGGTAATTAGCGCACCAAAAGCCCCACTAATTCACACAATTGCAAGCAACTCAAGCAAGCTGACAACGGCAGAAAGGCACCTCGGGCCCGGGAAACAGTCCAAGTCCAATTACAAGTGAAACAAAGAAATGAATTACACTTAAATGGAGCGATAATTCTGCATATCTTCCTTGAGCTTATTAGCTTGCCCTCTAGTCATAGGACCACTGATGTGTCTCTGACTGCATCAATAGGTGATTCCTATGCTATGGCATCAATTTGCAAGAGAAACAATTGAAACTTTTGGTACCCATACTTTCTTGGGTCCACCATGGTCAGTTACAGGAACAGGTTCCTCATTCTGCTTGCATTCATATTTGAATGATCTATGTTTGTCACAATGAGGACACCAATCAACCTTTTTCTTGTCCTTTTTAGGCTTATCGGAACTTGATGTCTTAGATAATAGTTTTCCAGAGAACCCTCAGCCTCTTTTATCATTTAACCTTTTCTGAGTTTTCAATAATCTGTAAAGATTATTTGTTCCCTCAGTAAAGTTGGATAGGTTTGTAGTAAGTTCTAAAATCTGTCCTTGAAGACCCTGCTTTTGTTCAAGTAGATTTTGAGCTTACTGTTTCTCTTGCTTCAGAAGCTCTTCTTTGAGTATAAGATTTTCCTTTTCAAAATCCTTGTTTTTAGTGCATGCAGCAGCATAAGCACTTGAAAGCTTCTTATACTTTCTAAAGAGTTCCTTAGTACTATCAACTAAGTCATCATATTCATCAAGAAGAGTTAAGGATGTTACCTTAGAATCAAAATCTTCTGATTGATTTGCCATTAAGCATTGATTCTCTTCTTCTGATGAATCTTTTTCATTTTCAGAGGTATGCTCAAGGATATATAATCTTCATCTTCTATAAGAGCATATGAGGCTAGCCAATCCCATATTTCCTTGGCAGAGTAGAATCCCTTTACCATATCATACTCAACCTTGTTCAGAGAACAAATCAAGTAGAGTTTGGCTTGAGCATTGCTTTGAACTTTAAGTTTTTGCTCATGGGACCACTCAACTTTGGAAATGGGCATTCAATTTCTCATGGGAACATAATTACCATCAGTAACTATATCTCAGAGATCTAGATTATAGCTTTCCATGAATAGCTTCATATGTTCTTTTCCAGAAAGAATAATCTTTTTTGTTGAAGATTGGTGGTCTGGTTATGATAGCACTCTGCTAGATGCTTGGACATGCAAGACCTACACTGGAGGATATGCACCAACTTCAAACCTGAGCTTCAAGCAAAGAAGAGTTGGAGAAATTAGTGTCCTACAAAATAAGGGTCACTACCCTACAGATGGACACCTTGACCCTGGATAGGACCCTTGTCCTGTGGACCACCCTTAATTAGCACTCTCTTGTATTTCTTTTTATTTTTGTAATTTTCCCATTTATTTCCTTAAGATGGGCGCTATTTTAGTGGTTTTATTGGTTGGGAGGTTGCTAGGCTAGTTGGGGTAGGAGTCATGGGTTCAACACCCAACTTAGGAGGTTTTAGTCATCTTTATTTTTCCTTTTCCTTGGGTGGCCGCCCCCAACTCCTATAAATAGGAGGCTTCCCTCACTTGTAACACTTTTCATGAATTAAGTAAAGGCATTATGCCCAAATTTCTCCTCCCTTGGTGAGTTGAGTGAGGCTTGGTGGTTGTTGCTCAAACCATACTGAGACTTATCTAATTCTCCTGAATTAGTGGCGTCTGGCATTGGACTTATCTGTTGTGAGTGGATTCCTGCTTCAGTGGCGTCCTCACCATCTCTTCCTCTCCACTTTTTCTTTCATTTTCTCTCATTTTCTCTCATTTTCTCATGCACTATAGATGCTTCCCAGCCACTATAATTCGTGATTTATGTGCTAATTTTTTATTCTAATCGATTGTTTTTGCTCAATTCTAGATCCTACACCCATGCTATCAATTGGTCATCAGAGCTTTGTTGAATTGAGCAATTTGGAGTTGAATTGGGGCTGTTTTGGAAGCTGCAAAATGCACCTATTTAGTGCAGAATTTTCACTCAATTAGTGTAATTCCATCCCTCTTTTCAATTTTAATTTGGACTTGGACTGTTTCCCGGGCCCGGGGTGTCTTTCTGCTGCTGTCAGCATTGTCTGTTTGGTTGTTGATTGCTTGAATTCTTGCTAGTATGGGGCTTTTTTTTGGCCGCTAATCCCACCCTTAGGTGTTTGATTAAATGCCTCTTTAATTGCTCATACTTGTTCTTGAGTGATTCTTGCAATTAATTGCTATAAATTGCTTGTTGTTGGTGAAGTGTGGTAAGAGGAGGCGTTGTTGTCTTCATTTTTCCAAAGATCGTTCATCTACATTTTCTCCCCTTCACCATTAAATTGTTCCCCCATATTCATCTCTTTACTTTCCGCTTTTAATTTTCCGCCATTTAATTTCCGCTTCTCCCAATCCTTTTACTTTCCGCTTTCCCCTTTACTTTCACTCATTTACTTTCAGTCCTCCCCATCCTTTTAATTTTCGCTTCCCCTTTACATTTCTGCTTTCCCCATCCTTTTACTTTTTGCCATCCCTTCTACTTTCTGCCATTTACATTTCGTCATCCCCATCCTTTAATTTCAGTTTCCCCCTTTTAATTTCGTGCCATTTATTTTGCGCAATTTTTCCTTCTTATTTTGCCATTTTATGAGCATTTTTGGCTCTTGTGTTGTTCAATTTCTACTCTTGTTATGTCTATCTGTTTGGCATTCTGATTGCAAATTTGGATTGACTGCTATCTCTACCTTGGACTTTCTCTGTTTGATTGTGCAAAATGCTCACTTATAGGCTTTCTTTGGTTCATAGTATTGGAAGAAGATCAACAAATTCTAATTGTTGATTTTCCTTCAAAATTTAATTCCAATCTTAAAATTGAACCAAGCGCGTTTCTGTGACGATACCGGTTTTGTATAATCAACAAGGAAGTGCTAAGCAATTTTTTTGGCCATTTTTGAAATCAAGTTGCCATTACGTTTTCACAGTTTTTAGAAATGAGTTTATTATTTTTGCTTTTCTGGACCACTTGGACCAGTTACTGTCAGAAAATTCCAAAAATATTACAGTAGTTACAATTTATTTTCTTTTCATTGTGTACAAATTTCTGTAATTTTTCTGTTGGGGAAGAAGACAAAAAAAAGAAAGAAAAGGCAAGAAAAATACAAAAAGTACGTATGTGCCAAAAATAAAAAAAGAGGTGTATAAAGCAAACAAGGGCGGCAAAAGTCAACAACACGAAGAAAAAGTCAAAAGACACCCAAAAAGAGTCAAAAATTCAAAAAAAAATCAGAAAAATAGAAAATTCAAAAACAAAAAGTTGTCCCAACAATACAGTGACAATTTTACTGTTAATTTTCTTTTCCCTGTATATCGTATTTGAGTTGTATTTGCGTTTTTTTCCTAAAATGACAATTTCAGCAACTCTTTTTCAAAAATCACCAAAACAATTCTCTTTGCAATTTCTTCCGTCTTGTCTTGTTTGTTGTCTATTCTTGTGTATAAGGCTTGTTGAGTGCCAACTTTTCTTGTTTGTCATATCAACTCCTTGTTTTGTCTTAGGATTTTCCAATCTTCTTTCAGTAGGTATTTTCTTTGTTAGAGCGCTTCATTTTGGGTAAGGGTTAAGACTTAGTCTCACGTTGGTCTTTGCAAGATCTAACCAACCTCCAACCGAGTAGTAGAGCGGCAAGAGAGTCTTATTATAAAAAAAGCCTAAAAAGAGTGACATACACGAGTGTTGCATTACATTGAGTGTACACACTTAGTTGAGGAGGAAAGGTCCATAAAACTTAAAAACTAAAATCAATCTAGGAGACTGGAAGGAAGGAGCAAGGGGAAAGGGCAACCATGTTGTTTAGGAAAGCCTTAGAAACACCTTTAGGTGAAGAAGAGAGCCAAAGAGAGAACCTATTCCATACTAGGTGCCAAATTGAAGATAAGGTATGTTTAGTGATCATAGATGGAGGAAGTAAGTAGCAACTTAGCTAGCCTTAGGTTAGTTAACAAGCTAAAATTACCTACTACCCCACATCCAGAACCTTATACACTTCAATGGGTGAGTGATGAGGAAGACTCATGGTGGATAGGCAAGTGAGCTTAAGGTTCAAAATTGGGGATTACCAAGATGAAATGACCTTTGATGTTATACCCTTAAAAGCCTCACACATCCTTTTTAGGAAGACCATGGCAATATGAGAGAAGGGTTAAAACATGATGGGTATTCCAACACCTATAGGTTCCGCCACAAAAGGTTAAATTCACTCTCATGCTATGATCTCAAAGGAAATAAAAGAAGATCAAACCACACTTAAGAGGTTAATAGAAGAAGAGAAAAGAGAACAATTAGAAAAGAAATAGAAGAGAAGCTTAAGAGAGAAAAAGAAAAGGATGTAGAAAGAGTGCAAATAGAAGAAAAGAGAAACAAAGAAAATTTAGGGAAGCAACATATTCCATGAATGAACAAGTAAATGCTAACCCTTTGTGTAAAAACAAGAATAAGTGATGGCAAGTACTTCTAGTGTTGCAAAGAGGACAACTCAAGCTATTGAGAGGGAGTTTCCTAAACTAACTTTCTTTATGCATGACATACCTTTTTCTTTGCACAATTATATGCCTCAAAGCATTACATGTTTGAAGGAAATAAACAGTGTTGATAATGCTTTGAAACTAATTGCATGTTTAGAAAAATCAACTGAGTTTAAGAGTACCATGAAACTTACTAGAGATGCATGTTTAGTCCATTCCTTCGATTAATTTAGATTGCATGATAGGAATGATACCAAAGTTGGATTGAATATGCATGTACCTTTGGTTTGTGTTTATAAATTGAATACATATTTTGGGCCTAAAATAATTGTTTCATATAAAGATGTGTATTATGCTCTTGAACTAGTTAGTAAAGAGAATAAAATTCTGATGAAGCTATCACATATGGGAAAACTTGTTTGGCATCTAATTCAAATGATGATTTGCTTCTTGATATGCATACTCAATGTGATTCTTTTGGTATTTCACCCTACATGAACACATATGATAATATGCAAAAGGTGTCATCTTACTTGAGTGAATGCTTTAGCATGAATATGGCTCTTGAGCAAACTTACATGAATGCTTCCTGGCACGAACATATGCATTGTGATTTTAACAATCATACTCAAGATGTGTGTTATATGTTCAATGAGCATGATGTGATCTCACTTCCAAGAAATAGGACATTCATACCACATAGTTTTAATTGTGCATTCATTTGGAAATATATTGTGGATTATTTGGTTGGTTTGAAACATGCCTATCACTTGTTTAAATTTCATTTTAACCAACTAACCCCTTTACTTGAAAAGAAGGACTTTCAGATAATGGTCTTTGATCCAGGATCTCCTTCTATAGTGTACATGGACAAGATGGTTCATTCTTCATTTAGGAGTTTTCTAACCCTTACCTCAATTACCTCTTGTTCATATCCTATGTTTTTATTTTGCTAATCTTTATGATCCCCAAGTATTTTTGTTATGAGTCTTCACTTTGCTTGCTTGGGAATAATACTCATGGATCTCTTGTTGTCTAGGCTCAAGGAAGATGTTCAACTTGTGGACCTCTAACTCTACTCTCCAAGGGCTAAGGGAAGTATCTTCTTACTTCCTAAATTTTGCCATCCATCTCCTTCTTCTACCCAGTTAACTATTCTTATGGCTTCTTTTTCAATTTTCAAATTTGAGGTCAAATCCTTTTCAAGGGGGAGGGAATGATAGCACTCTTCTAGAAGCTTGGACCTGCAAGACCTACACTGGAGGATATGCACCAACTTCAAATCTGAGCTTCAAGCAAAGAAGAGTTGGAGAAATTAGTGTCCTACAAAATAAGGGTCACTACCCTACAGAAGGACACCTTGACCCTTGTTTTGCTCAATTCTAGATCCTACACCCATCCTGCTATCAGGTTACAGATGCTCCTTCAGAGATATAAACACAATAGCTTGTTGAGGTTTCCATCTGGTTCTTCTTCCCTCAACACTTGTTAGAAGCTCAACCTGAGGTTGAACTCTGATACCAACTATTAGAACAACAAGTAACACTAGAAGGGGGGTGAATAGTGTTTTATAATTCTTTACAGATTTATGAAAACCTTTATAACAAACACACATATTTTATAAAATGTTTGAACAACCTTCCGAAATTGGTATTTTCAGCAACTTGCTGAAGTGTTTCAGCAAAGTAGAGTAAAATGCTTTTGAAATGATTTTGAGTGATTAAAAAGATTGTTTTGCTGCTTGGAGTTATAAAATCACTTTTCTGAACCCTCCTGAGTTAATTAAAACTGAATATAAAGAGATAAGGGTTGAGAGAACTTAGCCAGAGAATTTATCCTGGTTCACCACACTAACTCAGTGAGCTACGTCCAGTCACAGGGCAAACACACCGTTGGATTTTCCACTATCTAACAGATACAAGTAGTGTTTGAACCCAACCTCTTCAGGATAAACACCAAGTATATTTTAGACACAGCCTCTCCAGGCTAAACACAAGTATTTTTTGGACACAGCCTCTCCAGGCTAACAATAACAAGTATTCTTTGTTCCTCCAAGCCTCTTCAGGCTCTCGACACTTTACAGTGTTTGCAGAGAATATATTGTTCAAGTTCCTGAAGAACTATGAACACAGGAGATCTAGTACAAAGGGATTAACTGAGTAAGACTCAGGATACAATGATAAAAACCTAGGTACAGATAAATGGAGTGTTACACAGAATTTTGGCTTTGATATCAATCATTTCTTAACTTGACCTTCTCACTCGTTTTCTTGATCTTTTTCACTTGAGCTTTCTTTCTACTGGGTTCTCTGCTTGGCTTCTCCGCCTTCAAAGACTTTCATGAAGCTATTTATAGAATCCAGAAAAGTAACCGTTTGAAGATAGCATATAGTCGTTGAGAGACAATCTTGAGATAGCCTTTGACTTGAAGTCAGTAGGTGTGCAGAGATAGTACGGTTCTGACAAACAGCAGGTACAAAGGTTTCCTTTTTCATGTACTATGTTTCAAGATACGCAAAATGAGCTCTGTAAATTTTTTTTTTATAGATGATGGCAGAAGACGTTTAGAGACCTTTCAGACTTAGCGCAGAAAGGCTTTTGACTTGGACAGATGCTATGTTGAACGTCCTTAGTAAAAATTCTTAGCAAATCATATGATACACATCCCTCAGAAGGTTGAATAATCTTCAGCAGATCCAAGACCTTCAGAGAGTTCTTTAATTTAGCAGGTTGGTCAACACCATCCTTAACCTTTGAAATTTTCCAAAAATCAACACCATATATAAATTAGCAAAATGATGATGCTATTGAAAAAAAAAGTCTCAAAACTTCTACCTAATACTATTTAATTGAAATTATGCATTTCATTGCACCAGCATCTATTAATGCTTACATGAAATGATATATTTGAGCTTATCTCTCCTAATTTAAGCCATTTTGAATTCACCTTGATGTATAAATAAATAAATCTCTCCATTTAAGACCAAGTACAAAATGCCTTAGTATTCTCATGTCTTCTAATGTTATCAACTTTAGATATTGTGACATTTTTAGCCTTCTCATCCATCTCACTTATCACTTTCATTACTAATTCAATGTTTTTATCAATATCTGTAATTGATTTTGGTTCCAATCCTTCAAAGAATGCTGCATGATTTAATTTATTTTATTTTATTATAAAAGCACTTCGAGATGAAATATATAGCTCCATTTTGAAAAGGTGTTAGAAGGTTGTTTTAGAGTATTACCTTTTTCATTCCTTTACAATACTCATGTTCTTGGGTTTGACCGTTTGAATTTATTTTAAAGAAAACATTCTTAAATGATTGATTTCTATACAACAATTTTTAATTAGTTCATTGAAAAGGAGGAACCACAAGTTATATATATATATATATATAGTTTAGATGTTGCTCTTATAAAGAAACTTGATTAGGTTCGTAGTTTTATAAGGATCCAAAATGGACCTAAATCCGTTAGTTGTCATAAAAATTACTCATTATAAATATATTTTTATCCATTGAATAGGTTTCTAGGTTCATACACATGTAGTTATTTGTTGAGTCTCAAAATATTATTAAGAGATTAATAATGTTAGTCTCAAAAATCCTAAGTTTTAATGAGTAACAAATTTGGTTTAAAGTATGCTGATAAAAGTACAAATTCTCTTAAGGGTATTTCATGTGTTTTAGCAAGTCTCTGAAGGAGCAACCCTCTGAAGTGGTGCAACCTTCTGAAGGATGAGAACCTGCTGAAGTATTCAACCCTCTGAAAGATATATGTTATCTGAATCAAGAAGAACTGTTTGAAGACTCTCTATGTGGCATTTGACCAAAGTCAGAAGACTTTCTTCTCAAGACTTTAATGCATCATATACGTCTTCTGCAAGTTTGATTCAATTAAGGAATGTTACAAGAGACCCTTTCAAAGCATTTCAAATCATTTTACCAGAGAGGGAAAACTGTTGTACCCTGCAAGTGTCAGGACTGTGTCAAAGACTACACACCTGCAACACACAAAGTCAGAAGCTTTTAGAAGATTGTCTCACAATGGTCTTAACATCATTTATTTCTATTTCTCAATGGTGGTTTATCAATCTTCAACGGACTCAAGCTGAACTCCTATATAAAGCATCATAAAGAACAACAAAGTTAAAGTGAAGAACGTTTTATCAAGCCAACACGCTGCAAAAATCTTACCACCATTCTCTGATATTTTGTACATAGAATTTTCATTTGTATCCTGAGTTATACTTGAAGTAAATCACAGAGTCACAAGAAGGGGGGTTGAATTGTGACCCTTGAAAACATTTGGTCCAACCTGCAAGTACTTTGAACAACTTACTGATCTCTGCTCAAGGAATGCCTTGGCTATCAGAAGTTCCTTCTAGAAGATAGTGGTTAGTGTATAATGCCAACTAAGTAGACTAAACTATCTTCTTAAAGGCAAGCAAAATCATAGGGACTGATATCATCAAAATTTATTCTTCCAATAATGTATTTAATGTAGTTACAACTTAAATAAGGTTCAGAAGAATAATATAATGTTTATGCAGTTATGCAGAAGCAAAACAATGAATCTGTCACTTTAAACCAATCTTCTGAAGAGTCAAATGATTTTGTATTTTAATAAAAACTTTCCAGAATAGTTATTTAACCAATAACTAATAATATTATGTGAGAAAAACTGTTCAGAAGCATAGTATAAGTTTCTGCAGTTATGCAGAAGCAAAACATTGAATCTGTCACTTTAAACCTATCTTCTGAAGGGTCAATGAACTTGAAACTTTATGAAACTTTCCAGATCATATATTTAAGTAGTAATCAATTAGAATATCAAGTTAGATTGAATTAAATCATGTTTATAAAGATCTGGTAGTTTGGACCCCAAGTTCAATGTTGAACAATGGACAGATTTTAAGAATTGTGCTTCTGAAGCACCTAACAGTTTCATAATTTAATGAAACTTTCCAGATCAGTATTTTAACTGATATGGATGTAATTTATGTGAAAATATTAGTTCAAAAATAGGTTTATAAAAATTTAGTAGTTTGAAACCTCAAGTTCAATGTTGAACAATGAACATCTTTAAGAAATGTGCTTCTGGAGCACCAAACAGTTTCATAATGTAATGAAACTTTCCAGATCAGTATTTTAACTGATATGGATGTGTTTTATATGAAAATATCAGTTTAAAAACAAGTTTATCAAAATATGGTTTGTAGCTTGCTAAATATTCAAAGTATGAACAATAACTAACCAAGCAATAGATGTATGTGCAGAAAATTAAAGAGAGTAAGGGTAAGAGATATTGCACACATTATTTTTATACTGGTTCACCTCTCAACCTTGAGGCTACGTCCAGTCCCTACTCCCTGTAGGATTTTCCACTATATCAACCTTGATACAATGACTTCTTGGGTGCTCCTCACCACTAGTATTCTTTTTCCACAGCCTCTTCAGGCTTTCTACATAATCAACAAACTCACGGAAATAGACCATGACTTACTGCAAAAGCACAGGTCCAGAAATCTGCAGAACTTCCTTCTTCAGAAGCACAGGTCCAGAAATCTGCAGAACTTCCTTCTGCAGAAGCACAGGTCCAAAAATCTGCAGAACTTCCTTCTGCAGATTCCAAACACACACAGGCTCACACCAGAGCCTTTACAACCTCTCCAATAACTTTACCTAATGTGCCACAAGAGATTTTATAACAGACCAATCTCTCTGACCTTACAGAAGCACAGAAACAACAAGGTAAAGTGCAAAAAGCTCACTAGAGTACAATCAGAGTAGTAGTAGAATATCCTAGTGAGCAAAACTCCCCCTCAACAACTGGCATAAGCAGATTAGAAAGAATTTGAGGAGAGAGAAAGGTTCCCAGAAGCTGGCAGTGAAAGCTCAGAGATTATTTTATGCTTCTGGAGTGAGAGGTGTGTCTCAATGTGAAGAGAGCACCTCCTTTTATAGGTGAGGAGCCTTGTAGCCGTTGGAATGCAGTCCAAAATGATCCAGCTGTGATGCTTTGACAAGTCCCTTTCAGGTACAGCTGCAAAAGCTGACTGGTACAGCTGTCTTGTTGACTGGTCTTCATGCTTCTGCAGAACTTGCTTCTGCAGACAGCAAAACTGGCTCATTTCTTCACCAATGCTTCTGTGAATTTGCTGAGGATGATTTCTGGATTATTTCAAGTGTATTTCAACTTGTGTTACTCAGCTAAATCAACAGGAGATTCATTTTAGACTTTCTGGTTTAATTTGCTGCTTCTGCAGAGTCTATACTTGCACATTCCTTCTGCAGAATTGCTTCTGATCAACTGCAGATGATTCTTATGCTTCTGTGACATATTTCATGTTCTGCAGTTGATATATCTTAAGAATGAAATTCTGTTTTTGCTTTCTACTTAGAATTTCCTCCTAAAATGAATCTTCCTTCTAAAACAATTCATTTGGAGTTCTTGAGATGCTTTTTCTTGCTTCTGGAAGTGTGCAGAAATTCTGTTTCTTCTGCAGAAGCAAACTGCATCTTCTGGAAATGTGCAGAAATTCTGTTTCTTCTTCAAATATGCTTGTAAAGCTTCCAATCTTTTGTTCTTGCGTTATTGCATTGTGAGAGAAGTAATTATGCTTATGGAAGCTCCTTTTGGTGTTCTTCAACTTGAAATATTCAAGGATAATATCTTGAGGAGTGTGGGAACTTGTTCAATGCTTCTAGAGATACTTTGATCATATTTGCAACTTGAAATAAGACTTTGATGCTTTTGCAGAAACTGTAAGTTTTGCTTCTAAGGACAAAACTGTGTTTCTAGTGATATTGATCTTCTCTAATTGCTTTGTTTGCATTAGCAACACTTGGGATGTATATGCTTGAATTTCTTAAGTGATATTTCACATTCAGAAGGTGTCCAATTTCATGAAAAGCTCCTTCTCATGTTTCTAGTGGTCTTGAATGATCCTTCCAAAGCTTCAACTTTGCTTCTGAAGCTTGATACAACTCAGTTTAATGTTCATGGGATATTAGATGAACTATCTTGACCTTCTTGAAGCTAAGAAGCTACTTCTTGAACTCGTTTCATCACTTTGACATGAAAGCTCTATGTAGCATGCTTCTGGACACATGTTCTGATGTTAAATGATGTTTTTGATCTTTACACCTTCCTTCTGTAACTTTTCCTGTATTCTTTCAAGCATTCTCAAGTGAAAGCATTAGTACCAAAGTATTCAGAACACTTAGAATATTGTTGTGAAAGTTTGTTGTCATTAAAACCTTTGCTCAAAGGTTCTTGGACCTTACAATACTCAGTTATCCTTTGTACAAGATCATTTTCTATTTAAGTTTCTCAGGAACTTAAACTAACATTCACTGTAAACACTTTCAAGTGTCTGAGAGCCTGGAGAGGCTTGGTGGAAGAAAAGTACTTGTTGTATAGAGCCTGAAGATGCTTGACTATAAAAGAATACTTGTAACTGTGATTAGTTAGTGGAAATCCGTTGTTGGTTTGTCTAAGTCTTCTCAACCCTTATCTTTCAATATCTGTTATTTTGACTAACTAAAGAGTTGTGAGTAATCTGTTTTATAAGCTTGAACTGAAAAACAAATTCAAACGCCCTTGAAAAATAAGTTTGCAAAACTATTTTCTGGACCTGCTCAAGCCTCTTCACCAAGTACCCTAATGCCCAGCTTCAGCAAGTTGCTCAAAATTTTTGTGAAATATTTTGCTTGTGAAAATTTTTTCATAAAATTTGTTTAAACATATAAAACACTATTCAACCCCCATTTTATTGTTTCTTGTGGTTTCTACAATTGGTATCAGAGCTCAACCTCGGGTTGAGTATCTAACAAGTGCTGAGGAAAGAAGATCCAAGATGGAAACCTCAACAAGATATGGTCTCTACATGGCTGAAGGAACATCTGTAACCAGACCTCCAGTTTCAACAGAAAATATAATCTTTACTGGAGGGAACATATGAAGTTGTTCATGGAAAGCTATAATCTAGACCTCTAGGATATAGTTGCTGATGGTGACTATGTTCACATGAGAAATGGAGTACCTATTTCTAAAGCTGAGTGGTCCTATGAGCAAAAGATTAAGGTTCAACTTATTGCTCAAGCCAAACTCTACTTGTTTTGTTCTCTGAACAAAACTGAGTATGAGAAGGTTCATGGGTGCAACTCTGCTAAGGAAATATGGGACTGGCTAGCTTCATTTGCTCATGAAGATGATGAAGAAAACTAGTCTGTAGAAGATTTGACTTCAGAAGATGAAGAGGACTTATCTGAAGAGACAAACTTGTGCTTAATGGCAGATCAAGTCATCTCTGAAGGTACAGATTCTAAGGTAGCACCTCTAACCCTTTAAGATGAATATGATGGTTTGATGGATAGTTCTAAAGACTCTTCAGAAATTATAAGAAATTCTCCACTGCATACCATATTTTATGCAACAAAAAAAAGGATTTTGAAAAGGAGAATCTTACACTTAAAGAAGAGTTTCAAGAAAAAGAGAATAGTAATACCAAAAGTCTACTTGAAGAAAAACAGAAACTTCAAGGACAGATTAAAGAACTTACTAAAGACCTAGCCAACTTTGCTGAAGGAACTAGTAATCTTAACAGATTATTGGAAACTCAGAAAAGGTTAAATGATAAACGAGGCTTAGGTGTTAGGGCCACAGGAAACACTAGAATGAGGGCTGAATAGTGTTTTTATAATCTTTAGCGATTTTTGGAAAACCTTTCAAAACAAGCGAAGAAGTTTTCAACGTTCAGACAACTTGCTGAAATACTTCAGCAGGTTCAATAAAATTTTCTTTTAAAACGATTTGAGTTATAAACAGAGTTATTTTTGTCGTGCAAATTATAAACTCACTTTTCAGATCCCTCCTTGGTTAGAGATAACAAATAACAGCGGAAAAGAAAGAGTAGAGGGTTGAGAGAACTTAACACAGAGAATAATCTTGGTTCACCCACTAACTCAGTGAGCTACGTCCAGTCCCAAGGCAACACACCACTGGATTTTCACTAATCCCACAAGATTACAAGTATTATTTTACCCCAACCTCTCCAGGATTAACTTCGAGTATTCTTTACACACCTGGCCTCTCATGGCCCAACAAGTATTCTTTTACCGACAATCCTCTCTAGGCTCAACGCGAGTATTCTTTGCACACCTAGCCTCTCCAGGCTCAACAAGTATTCTTTTGCAGACAAGTCTCCCCGAACTCAACACCAAGTATTCTTTGTACACTCAGCCTATCCAGGCGAAAACCCAAGTATTCTTTTAACCACAGCCTCTTCAGGCTACCCCAACAAATACAGATTGAAGGAATAAATGCTCAAACTCTGAAACTACACAAGTTTAGAGCTCAAACTGGGAACTTGTACAGATAACTGAGTAAGACTCAGGATACAAAAGTGATTAAACAATGAAAGACTTTGAAATCGATGAGTATAAATTTTTTGCAAGCGTTTCAGCAAGGTTGATTTCTCTGTTCTTCGTTCTCTGCTTCTTTCATCTTGGAGTTTGGTATTTATAGAGAAGACATATTCATTTCGTTGAACTCCAATCATTTTCCTGTTGAGAGATGGCATTTAATGCAAATGCTCCCGTTGTGACATATAGCCTGAGCCCTTAGCTGTAGCAGATAGTAGAGTCAACTCACAAACTTTACTTTATCTGAGTCGTATGTACTTTTCTGCAGACTTTTGCCTTTTTGGTGAGAGAAATTTGAAATATGCCAAAAAACACTTTCTCTGACTTTCCAGAAGAATGATAGGCATAAGTAATCTGAGACTGCTACATGGGACTTGAGTCTTCAAGTTGATTTTCTGAGAGTATAATATTGAAGACGAACAGGCGAAGGAACGTTATCGCATAACTTCAGGAGGTTCACAGCTTTCAGCAGGTTGTATTCTCTCAGCTGGTTTCCTCGTTTCAGAAGGTCTTCGAGTACTTCATAGTTTATGATTTCTTCAGATTGAACCATCTGAAATACTGAACAAATACCTTTAGCAAGACAAATTTGTTATTCATTAAAACTTTGAGATTGCGAGATTCAAAAACATTATTATCCCTTAATAACATTTTTAGACTCAACATTAGGTTTCTCTGGAAAACCATCATCAAAATCATCAGATTTTAAGTTGCCTAAAAAGGCTAAGAAAAAGGTTGATGGGTGTCCTCACTGTGATAAAAATAGACTCTTTAAGTCTGAGTGGAAACAGAAAGAGAAGCCCTTACCTGAAACTGACCCAGGTGGACCCAAGAAAATATGGGAACCAAAATCTTGATTATTTCTCTTGCAGATGCGCTAACAAGTCAAAGAAAACACCTAGATCACTACTGAAGAATGGATGAAAGGAACTCTTGATGAAAAGAAGGTTTATATTCCAAGAGCATTCAACATAAGCTGCTGAAAACATTCATTTCATCTTAGAAAGCAATGTTGAGTCTCAGCAAATATAGTTCATCCCTAAAATTCCTAAGTATTCAAGCTGGTAACATTGTTTATTACTGCAATTAGAATATCTAAGTTTGAATGTTTGTTTGAAAAATCCGTGAAAAATGTTGTGTGTATGAATTATGAAATGCATGAACTTTATGATGTGTGTGTCTGCTGAAAATATACTTGCTGAAATTATTGAACTTGATAAACACATACTTTCTAAAATTGTCACTTGATGACGTGGCTCCCTGAGACGGTTGGCTGAGCATGGTGTGTCACTTCGACAATTTGGCTGAGCATGGCTACGATTTCTCTGACTATTTCAAGTGTGCTGGTTGGTTGTCTTTCTTTGAGGTTATCAACTGTGGCTGGAACGAGGAGAGTGTGTATGATTTCTGGAGGAACATCAGAGAGGTAGAACATGACAACAAAGTTTACCTTGGAGCTACTGTAATGGGTAAAAACTCCACCGTTAAGTCTTCTACTCTGGAAGAAGTAACTAGTGTGAAGGTTGAAGGTTCCATGTATATGCCTGAATGGGAAGTTCATCATGGAGGTGCAAGAAAGTATAACCCAATGCTTTTTGGTTCGGAGATTCCCAAAAATCTAAAAGGAATTGGGTTGCTGCCTATCCCCAGATTGTCTTTTGTTGTTCTTGGATGCTGCATTATCCCTAAGGGTGGAGGAAAGGACCATATCTCTGAAATGGAGAGGTTCTGTTTAATTCATTCGATGTAAAGAAGAAGATTAACCTACCCTGGATCATTCTCTTCAGTATGATCAAGAGGGCTAGAGACTCTGCTGCAAATTAATAATTCCTTTCTGAACATAATCTCTTATAAAATGATGTTTAATTTCAATGTGTTTTGCTCTTGAGTGCTGAATTGGATTTTTAGAAAGGTTGATTGCACTCGTGTTATCACAGAAGATTGAAATGGATTTAATGTGAATATTAAAATCTTCTATCTGATATTTTACCCATAACAATTGTGAACAATAGCATGCTGTAGAAATATATTCGGCTTCAGCGGTTGGAAGGGCTATCATACTTTGTCTCTTACTAGACCAACTTATCAGGTTTTCTCCAATGAAGTGACATCCTCCGCTGGTTGATTTTCTTTCAATTCTGTCTCTAGCAAAATCAGCATCGCAGAATCCTACTAACCTACAATCCTTACTCTTCTTATAGCACAGACCAAGATTAGTAGTACCTTTCAAGTATCTAAAGATCCTTTTTACAGCCTTATAATGAGTTACTCTTGGATCAGATTGAAATCTTGCACACATGCATACACTGAATAGAATATCAGGTCTACTTGCAGTAAGATATAATAAGATCCAATCATTCCTCTATACATAGTTGGGTCAACAGATTCTTCTCCTTCATCTTCGTTTAATATAGATGAGGGGTGCATAGGAGTTGCCATAGGCTTGCAATCATGCATATTAAATTTCTTAAGCATCTCTTTGTATACTTCTCCTGATGAATCCATATACAATCAGAGTCTTGCTTAATTTGAAGACCCAAGAAAAATTTTAGTTCTCCCATTAAGCTCATTTCAAATTCAGATTACATAAACTTTAAGAACTCATTGAACAGAGAGGAGTTTATTGATCCAAAGATAATATCATCAACATATATGTGGACCAGAATCAAGTCTTTGTTAGACATTTTTCTAAAAAGATTTGTGTAAACTTTTACTCTTTCAAAACCATTTTGGAGTAAAAGTTGCTCAGTCGTTCATGCCAAGCCCTAGGTGTGACACCCTTCTACCCCAGCTCTTATACAATTAATAAGTCGAAATATTTTTCAAAAATAGTATTCCTCCACGAGTAAAAAGGTTCAAATATCTCTTCATTTAAAACCTCATTCATTGTAAAACAACTTAATCAAAACGAAAATAGAACTCAAAGGTTTTCAAAATACACAAGCAGCGAAATCTCCAAATTATCAATAATTAAAACATCCTACTCGCCATATAAGGCATTTAAAAGTGTTTACAAAATCCTTCCTATCTAGTAACATAAAGAACAGAACCCCCAATAATATGCCCTGATGTCACATGTACCAGAGCAACACTCCATTTAATCAAAACTCGACACCAATAGTGTCATCATCATCACTTGTAAAATAACCATAGTGTAACGGTGAGGAAAAGAATACTACTCACACATACACATAGGAGGCTACCCTATCCTCACCCTCATATAAACAACATCATCATTAATCACACCACATACCCAAACATCAAATAATTCATTAGATAATATCACCTATAATTCATCATATAACAATCATCAATATCATCATATAATTCTCCTATCCTCATTCACCAAATAATTCGCCTACTCTATTCTCAACACCTATTACTCATTTCATCATTACAAAATCATAGCATCATCATATAACTCATTTTTTATATCATCATATATAAGATAATTCATCCATCATCATATACACCAACAACATCATCAATATCACCATAACCATCATAATCATCAATATTATCATAATCATCATACTCATCAATATCATCATAATCATCGTAATCATCAATATCATCATAATCATCATTCACCTCCCTGAGTTACACTCAGGTACCATATTCAATATCATCATAATCATCATTCACCTCCCTGAGTTATACTCAGGTACAATCATCAACATTAACATAATCATTACTCACCTCCCTGAGTTATACTCAGGTACCGTAATCAATAGCATAATCAATACTCACCTCCCTGAGTTACACTCAGGTACCATAATCACCTCCCCGAGTTAGACTCAGGTACAACATTCACCTCCCTAAGCTACACCTCACCCCTCATTAGGCTTGTGTATCTCAAGTACAATCACCTCCCTGAGCTACACCCTACCCCTCACTGGGCTTGTGTATCTCAGGTACAACATCATATATATTCAAACATCATTTACAGCATAAGGTTAATTAAATCATCATCATCATCATTATCACCTCCCCGAGTTATACTCAGGTACACTATTCACCTCCCTGAGTTAGACTCAGGTACAACACCAACATCATCATCATCAATCATTCTCATCATAGTTCATTACAATTATCACCACTCATCATCATCATTAATCATTAATTAGCACCATTCATCATCATCATGTATTATCATACATATTCACCAATCATCATCATCAAAATCATCATAAATATCACCAAATATCATCATCATCATCATCATAAATAACACCAATCATCATCATCATGTATCATCATACATATTCACCAATCATCATCATCAAAATCATCATAAATATCACTAAATATCATTATCATCATAAATAACACCAATCATCATCATCATGTATTATCATACATGTTCACCAATCATCATCATAAAAAATCATCATAAATATCACCAATTATCATCATTAATAACACATCAACTCAATATGAGCAATCATTCATCCCAAGGATTCACCAATCCACACTGGTAATCAATTACAATCCTCTTGTAATTGATTACCTGCAAACAAGGTCTCTGGTAATCGATTACCAACACTTGGTAATCGATTACCTGCAAGCAATCACCCTGGTAATCGATTACCAAACCTCTGTAATCGATTACCAGCAAACTAACTCTCCGGTAATCGATTAGAGTGTCTCTGTAATCGATTACCTGCGAGCAAATCAGCCCTCCTGGTTGCCCAGAACACCCTGGTAATCGATTACCCGCGACGCAGATCGCAGTTCTTGCGATCTCTACCAATTCCAAACCTCTCTATTCAATCTCTAATCAATCATTTTCATCAAAACATCATTTATATGCATTTATATTCATCAAAATCCACCAAAGTATTAATCTTTAACAGTTTTACAAGGTTTTCCCATCAGAACCCCAAATCATCAAACCCTTATTAATCTCATTTTCTTTATTCATATTATTTCATTCAATCCACTCAAGATTCATCAAGAATCATACAATCAATCATCAATCTACAGTTTTCATCATCCATACTCAATATATCAATTATTAAGACAAATTTAAAGTCTTAGGTTACTACCCAAGCACCCCCCACATGCACATATAAGCAGCACCCTCTCCCCCACCGTACCTTAGAGATGACAATCCCAAAAGCGAATGGTGGCTCCCTCTTACTGATCTACTCTGCAGCACCTTCTCCTTGTGGAATCGTTTTCTCCCCTCCTTAAGGTTTCACTCTCTAACGTTTTGAAAATTAAGGATTAGGGTGAATTGGTAACCCCTCCTTACTTAAATACTTAACTGGGTTGGACCCACTCTCAACCCACTCATCCTTATTTTATTAAATAACATTATTCATAAAAATATTAATATTACTAATACTATTATTTATTCCTCTTATTTAATCAATTAATATTATTAAAAATAATAATACTATTATTTCTTCCTTTTCTTTTATTTTATTTATTCATTTATATTAGGAATTATTAGTATATTACGGAGTCCTTAACCATCTACGTCACTAGTGCAAAAAGGGTCTTCTACGACGGTTAAAAAAGACCTTTTACGACGGTTGTACAACCGTTGTTGATACAACCGTCGTTGATAACTGGTATTTTTACGACGCGTGAGGACCTTTGTTGTAAAGGAGAAACCACGACGGTTATTTTCCACAACCGTTGTTGATAATTGGCTTTTAACGACGGTTATTTACTAGTAACCGTCGTAAAATGTCATACTATCCATGACGGTTGTGGTCATAACCGTCGTGGAAATCCCTCCACCCTCCCCTTCTTGAAGCCTCTTATCCACGACGGTTGTGGTCACAACCGTCGTTGTAAGTTACTTTCTACGACAGTTGTGGTCATAATCGTCGTGGAAACTTTTTTTTTTTGTTCTTTCTGTTTTTACAATATTCCCAAACCTTCAAACAACAAAACCAGTCCATACAATGCCAGCAATGAGTTATCAGCAATACCAACAATAGTTTAATCAAATATGCATCCATTAACTGAAGAATACAACACTTCATATAGTAATGACACTAATCAATTTACATAATAATCTTTGTCATTAAAATCTAATTACCTAGACATAAACTATATAAAAGCTAGTATAACTAATCAAACTATGGTCGACTACTCTAAAGTTTTGTTATACAACTCAATAACATATGTAGCCCATGTCTTTTGATGTAATCAATTGCAGCAGAGTTGAGCGAGCTAGTATCCATAAAAAACTGCAAAATAAAATAACTTGTCATTAGTGGATAGATCAATTATGAATGTGAATTTATTGAAGAACTGTTTAAATATTCTGGATTACCTGGTCCAATGCGGTTTGAATTCCACCTTGCACAATGGAAGACATCCATTGCATGATGTAATAGCCACACTCATATCCTCCAACTTGTTTGTTACACTACAATTCAAAATGAATATTAGTCAAATAATTAAAACCGTAGACAACACTTTATTAAAATATCTTATTGAATCCATGTAAATACCTTGACGTATTTCCAGGATAGCTTATGAGCTCTATGTGAACCTCTACCCATCAACATTTGATATGTTGAATATGCACTAAGATAAAAAATATCACACAAGTTAGAGAATAATAATTCAATAAAATACTAATAATGTTAATAAATTCATTGCCATTACCTATTGACTATGTCAAAAAATCTCTTTGAGGGCCTCTTATGCAATGAACAAAACCACACAGCGGTGTCTTCTTCGACAGATATAACCAGTAGTTGCCAGTGGCGACTGCATTGAAAATTAGTTAATACTGCAAGATATTCACATTGATAATGATAAAAATACTAAATAAGCTAGAAGTATTTGCACTTACTCATTATAGTAAGGTGCGAAATAAATCTTTTTCCCCTCATCTTGCAAGGCATTGGCGATGTACATCTGTATATTTGTTCTTTGATTTACACCCTCGCAGGTTAGATGAGGGTCAATGAATCCATACACATCCTCATGTGAGGATAATGAAGACAAATACCTAAAATAAGAAATATTTCGTTGTGAGAAATTTTCCTTCCAAAATTACTTAATAAGAAAATTACAAGTTTAGTTGTCAATGTACTTACAACTCCCACACATGAATGACAGTGATGTTAAGATATTCATCGCCCTGCACAACCTCTGCTATATCTGAGACGGTTAAATAAAGGGGTATGGGCAATTCCTGACCAAAAACTTCTGCATCCCATGGCAACTCGATAGAGTTTCGACGAATGGCGGATCCAACCTCCATCAAGCTAGCAAGCGGATCATCGGTTGAAAAAGGTCCCTTTTTGGTATTATCTTTTTGTCTTTTTTCCTGAACTTTTTGCTGCACATAAAGACCAATGGATACATTGTTGAGGATATAAAAAACAAACATTTAAATGTGAAATGTAGTAATATATATAAGTGTCAACTATACCATGGGGGTTGGAGTTTGCCTAACTAGATGAAGGGGCCAGGCAATAAAGGTCTGATATACTTGTGATACAATAGCAACCTCCAATGTATGGATAGGCACATGAGCATTACCATCTATAACATTTTCCACTGTTACCTTCACAGTATCTGGTGAAAGAGGAATATTATGTATCGTGGTGGCCCCTATGAAAACCTTCCCCATAGCGACCAACTTAGGGGATGGTGTGCACTCCACATACAACTCACATGGGATTTCATCCCTCGGACCCCCTTCAGGTGAACAACTACCCTTTGTGCTGATTTTAACTGTATGAGCCACAAAGTCTTGAGTAGGAGCACCTGTCTGGGATGCATTCAACAATTCCTGCTTGTACTGCTCCAATTCGATCCTCATTTTCGCTCTCACCTTCTGTGTGATCTCATCTGTGAGAACTTCTATCAACTCTTGGATGTGCTCACTGTTAGGGGGACCTGATGAGGAGTCCCGTGAGACAGGACCAAAAAATGACCGAATACCAACCCCTGGTCCAGCAGCATGAACACGACCAGGGTGCTCAGGTCGTCCAATAGCAGTAGCAAGTATATCTTGACGACCTTGTGGTGTAAAGGTACCCTGAGTAGATTCCTCAACCAATGAATCCTGTAGTTAACAAAAATAGTGACATACATCGTGACTAAGGAATCAAGAATTGGTATAGGAAATAAAAAAACAATTACAAATTTAAAACTTACAATCTTCTCAGAGATAACGCGTGATTCTTCAGAGGTATATACCCCTGACCGTTTAAGACGGGCTTGCTTCCATTTTTCATGACGTGTAGGCGGTGATGGAGGGTCTGCACCAGGGTCATTACCATCAGCAGCTCCGTCTTTGAACTTCTGTTTGATCATTTTTTTCTTCCAGCTTTTTATAACCCCCACGAGACAGAATGTGGGGGGTCACATTATGTGCTTGAATTTCCTTTGCCTTCCTCCTAACCTGCTATAGTGAAAGAATAATAAATTACAACAAATCTATGCATAAATTAATAAGTAAAACAAACTCAATTGCACTAACCTGCCAATTATCAGTTTGTCGGGCTTGCACAAATTGTTCCCAGGTTTCCTCATCAACCCCCTGGTATATAGTAGAAGGATTCTCACCCATCTTTGGACCAAATATATATGTATTCGTCAGCATCGACTTAAATTGATGCCACTTCACACCAATCGAAGACAATACCTTCAATTCCAATGACGAAACATTTGGTATGTCAAAATGTGCCTATATGGAAAACAAAGATGGAATCAGTCATACATTAGATTTAACATTAAATTTCTGCCAATTTTGACAAAAAAATCAGAGAAGTGTTATACCAAAACATCTTTCCAGAGCACTTTCTTCTGAACCTCAGTCACATGCTCCCATGTCGGTGTTAAAATTGAAATTTTGTCTTGGGCTAATACACCGAGATAGCTGCTAAAGACATCGGAATTTGGCCCAGTAGCAACACCGGATGTGACATCAATGGTGAGTGTTATCTTCTCACCATTGGCGCATTTTTCGGTGATCCATTTCAGCCTAGTAGGTCCTCTACAAGATCTTCTGGAGGTTGACTCCGAAGGAGTGTCTAAAGATGGTTGCGGGCCCTGTTCATCAGCCATATGTCTGTTAAAAAATGAAATAAAACAATTGTTAGTGACAATTTTACACAAAGTAACCTTTCAAAAAAAAAAAACTTATAACATTAAGACATAAAATTAAGACAATAAATTAATATCAATAATTAAATTAATTAACCTATATACTTGTTCCCATATTCCCTCATTATGGTCTATTCGAGTGGCATGCACATCATCGACAACATCATCCTCGACATTGTTAATCATCACTGAAGAAAATGAACGAATTTCATTGACATCAAGAATGAAATGGTCATATTCCAGAACAATTTCTTATTTTTTCCCATGGAGAACAATAGACCAATTTTCAGACACAGGGTCCTGCACATAAAACACTTGTGAAGCTTGATGTGCCATGATAAATGGCTCGTCCTCATATCCATTCTTCCGAAAGTCGACCAAGGTCATTCCAGATTCATCGATTTTCACACCACTCTTATTGTCAACCCATTTACACTTGAAAACAGGAACTATAAACTTAGTGTAACCCACCTCCAAATGTCTTCTATTACACCATAGTATGACATTGTTCCAATTACTGGGTTTCGATCCTTTGATGTAGAGAATTGCATGGACTCTGCCTCTAAAGTCACCCCACTATTCTGCACTGTACTTTGTCATCCACAGACTTTATAGAGAACATACATCAAACTTCGGTCCATGTGCTAGCCATGTCAATGTTTCAGATGCGGTAGGATCTTTCATGATTTCATTTTTAAACCATGCCATGAAAGACCTGTTATGCTCCTTCAACACCCACTTCTCTGGTTGTCTTGGGTTCATGTCCTTCACAATGGCTTTGTGAGCAGCTATGTAAGGTAGTACCTCATCGGTGTTATTTAATATGTACAAGTGTACCTGAAGGATTTCTGCGCGAGATTTGGTCACCATATGTACACCACGTGAGCACCTACTTGTGGATGGTCGGTTGTTCCAACATTTGGCAGGAAGTCCTATAGGTTTTGCCTTGGATAAGTACTCGGTACAAAACTCAATAGCTTCTTCTGCAATGTACCTCTCTACAATAGAAGCCTCGGGACGATACTGATTCTTCACATATCCTTTCAAAATCTTCATGTACCACTCAACTGGATACATCCATCTTAGATAAACCGGTCCGCACAATCTAACTTCTCTGACCAAATGAACAAGCAAATGCACCATGATGTCAAAAAAGGATGGAGGAAAAAACATCTCCAGCTGACACAAAATCACTACAATGTCTTCTTCAAGTTGGTCCAACTTCTGAGGGTCAATGACTTTACTACAAATTGAATTGAAGAATGAGCATAATCGAGTTATAGTATGCCTCACTTCGTTTGGAAAGATGCCACGAATGGCCACAGGCAGTAATTGTTGCATAAGGACATGACAATCATGAGATTTTAACCCAACTAGTTTCATTTCCTTCACTGATACAAGGCTCTTGATATTTGAAGAGTATCCTTGTGGTACCTTCACACCTTTTTAGCATTCACAGAAACTAATCTTCTCTTTTTGGACAAGGTGTGGCATGCTGGGGGGCAAATATGTGCGGTTACCCCTCTTCTCTGGGGCCAACTTGTCTCGTATATTCATTTCAACCAAGTCTAAACGAGCATTGACTCCGTCCTTTGTCTTCCCTTTAATATTCAGAAGCGTTCCAATCAAGCTATCACATACATTTTTCTCCACGTGCATGACATCTATACAGTGTCTAACATGTAACTTGCACCAGTATGGGAGATCAAAGAAAATGGACCTCTTCTTCCATATCCCCGGGGCAACTGCCTTGTCTTTTCCGCTTACCAAATACGACATTAATGTCTTTCACCTTTTCGTAAATCTCCACACCTGTTAACGGAGTCGGTGCTATCCCATCTTTCGGATATCCATTAAAAGCCTTCCTCAATCTTCTATATGGGTGATCCCTTTTCAAGAATCTCCGATGACCAACATATACTGTCTTCCTTCCATATTTCAATTGCTGATGGTATGTGTCTTCTTCACACACAGGACAAGCTTTATGACCCTTAATACTATAACCCGACAAGTTCCCATATGCAGGAAAGTCATTGATGGTACAAAAGAGCATTGCATGCATCTTGAAAAATTCTTTGGCAAACCCATCATAGACTTCTACCCCCTCATCCCATAGCAATCTCAGATCTTCTATCAATGGACTGAGATAAACATCAATGTCATTTCCAGGCTGACGTGGACCAGAGATCATCATAGACAACATCATATATTTGCGCTTCATGCACAACCCGGGAGGTAAATTGTAAACAACTAGCAAAATAGGCCACGAACTATGATTAGTACTTAAATTTCCAAATGGATTCATTCCATCTGACGCTAATCCAAGCCTAAGATTCCTCGGCTCGTTCCCAAATTCTGGAAACTCATCATCAAGGTTCTTCCACTACAAAGAATCAGCGGGATGGCGAAGCATTCCATCACATATCCTCCCATCGGCATGCCATCTAAGGTTCTTAGCGTCATTTGGATTGGCAAACAGACGCTTAAACCTTGGAATTATTGCAAGATACCATACAACCTTTGCCGGGGGACCCTCCTTTGTTACCTCATCAATACTGTCTTGATCATCGCCTTTCACCTTGTATCGGGATAACCCACACTTGGGACATTTCTTCAACCCTCCATAGCCTTTTCTGTATAAAATGCAATCATTAGGGCATGCATGGATCTTTTATACTCCATACCCATCGGACACAATATCTTCTTCGCCTCATAATTACGATTAGGTAGTGTATTCCCTTCAGGAAGCATGTCAGTTAGCAACTGAAGCAACTCAGTGAAGCTTTTATCAGACCACCCATTCAATGCCTTCAAATTCATCAATCTTAACACCGCTGACAATCGTGTGAATTTTGTTGACCCCGGAAACAATGGAGTCTCGACATCACTATACATATCTTCATACATATGGCCTTCTGCAAATTTGTCCACACCGACATCGCGAATCATGCCTTCCACTCGGTCTTTCATGCGGTCCTCCATGCAGTCCTCCATGGTTGAATGAGAATACTGTGGCATTGGGACCTCATCATCATATGGCATATCTATCACTTCACCATTCCATCTCCATTTTGTATAACTCTTTATAATACCATCACACAAAAGATGCTCCCTGATGTCTTTCTCATGCAGTCTTCTTCCATTAAAACAATTTACGCATGGACACCTAAACCTTCCTTGCACGTCGGCACTACTAGCAACATTACGTCGCGCAAATTGTAGAAATTCTTCCACTCCTCTCTCATACTCATCAGTAATGCGACGAGCACTCATCCAACTTTGATCCATAGCTACTTTCTGTACGTTCGTGAACGACACTCCCTTTATTCAACATTATGCATGTATATCTCACTTTTTTTATTCAAAGGTGTGGCCCTATCCCATTCAGGAAGATTCACTTTTCCTTAGTTCATTATTGTGTAAATTTTAATTCTCATTCCATAAAATCCACAAAATTTCGGCAGCATTTCGCATTGTTCTTCAGGTGGCACGAAATGAAAGTGGTGAACCACAATCAAATATGCCCCCGAAGAACAACACAAATGCAACGAACCGAAATTTCATGAATTGTATGAAATGCTTATTAAAATTTACTTATTAATGAACTATAAAAAAGTGATATATCTTCCCAAACTGTCCATCCGGACAATTCAAGATTCAATAAGTTCACTATAGTACTCCCTCCATTTGTTAATATAACAAAGATGTATGAAAAAGATAATTCTTTGGAGGGAGTACTACAATCTCTATATTGAATCTCAAATGGGAAACTAAGGTTCACTCAAGTAATGGATCAATCAATTCATGAAAATCAACCATAAAATACGGTAAAACATAATTACATAAAATGAATAAACATAAACAAAGGCAAAATATTCTTACAAAACCTAACTCAATAACCTATTTCAATAAGACTAAACTTCCTAACTCAATAATCTAACTATTCAACAAACTAACTCAATAACCTAACTCAATTCAACAAGATAACTAAATAAATTTCAATTCTAAAACAATTAATAGAACATGGATAACTAAATAACCTAAATCAATTAATTCAACAACGCATTAACATATAATGGAACTAACAATTCAACAATTAAACTCAACAATCTAACACAATTTTCCATAAAAATTTACCTTATATTTCTATATAAAACTAAATATAATTAGGCATATTTAAAGTTTCTATATTAATTTAAATAATTCAATATCTAACTCAATAACCTAACAATTCAACAAATTAACTCAATAATCTAACTCAATTGAACGACCTAATCATACAAATTCCAATTCTAATAGTACAATTACAATAGTTTTAACCAAAAAAAAATTAACACATAGTGTCACTAACCTTAGGAGGGGAAGAGGAACAACAATGCAATGGAGGACCAATGAAGAGCAATGGTAGAAGAAGGAGACTTGAGGAGGCACAGCGGAACAAGGGAGAGGGACGGTGGGAGGGGGAGGGTGACGGTGGGGAGGGGGGAGGGGACGGTGGGAGATGGGAGAGGTGGAGAGAGGGAGAACAGTGGGGAGAGGGAGGAGAATGGTGGGGAGAGGGAGGTTTAGAGAGAGAGAGAGAATTCTGCGTGTAGAGAGAGAGAATAGGGTTTCGATCTCTCGCGCGGCGCATGGGGAGAAGGGGAAGGGAGAGTAATAACGACCCTACCACGACGGTTGCTCAGGTACCCGTCATGGTTTCCCCCTTTTGCTTCATACACCCCCTTTTTTGCTGCGCACACCCCTTTTTACGACGGTTATGTAAATAACCGTCATCCATTAAGATGATTTTTTTCTTATGCACCCCCACGTTTTGCTTTTCACAGACGCGTCATGACTTGAAACTGATTGCTATCCGCACCAAAATTTTTACTTCTTGCACCTATTTTTTTCTGAACCCCTATTGCTCACAGCACCGCCGTTTTACTCCTTACACCACCCTTTCTACGACGGTTCCATTTACGACCGTAGTAAAAAGGTACTTTTTTATCTTTTTCAACGACGGTTTGTGTGACAACCGTCGTGGAAGGTGTTTTCAACGACAGTTCCACCACAACCGTCGTTGTTTGTTGCGTCAATATTTACAAAAATACCACCGCGTCATTTACTTACGACGGTTCCCCCACAACCGTCGTAGTAAGGCTGACGTAGTAAGCTATTTTTGTAGTAGTATACATTCAAATTTAAATTCCAATCTTATAATTAAATCTTATCCTCAATTTGTATTGATCCTTATCCTTAATCCTCATGATCTCATTATCCCTATTTTAAAATCTTATCCTAATTTAAAACACTAACCATATCTCTCTCATAAGATTATCATTATTAATCCTTATATTATTTTATTAATATATTAATTACTATATTTATAACAATTAATGTTAATTACAATCTTATGATTTATCTCTTATTATTATATTCAATATAAACATATTTGATTAAGATCCTAATAATCTGACGTCTCTCCTAATATTTATAATATTTTATTATTATTATCTCATGAATACAGTTACATTAATATTCACTATTATTATTATATAACTTCTATTTTTTCAGCTAACGTCATCTAAATATAATTATACGTATTTAAATTATATTTCTAATTTTCTAAATTTTGGGATGTTACACTAGGAACTTGTTTCAGGCCATACAGAGCCTTTTTCAGTTTGAAAACACGATTAGGAAAAGTTAAATTTTCAAAACCAGGGAGTTGTCTAACAAATACCTCTTCCTCAATGAAACCATTCAGGAAGGCACTCTTAACATCCATTTGATATAGTTTGATGCTATTATTAGCTGCGTAGGAAAGTAAAATTCTAATAGCTTCTAGCCTAGCTACCGGAGCAAAAGTTACAGTTAAATCAATACCTTCTTGCTGATTGTAGCCTTGAGCAACTAGTCTAGCTTTGTTTCAGATAACTTGACCATCTTCAGAGAGTTTGTTTCTGAATACCAATTTGGTTCCTATGATTGTTTTTCCATCGGATTTCGGAACAAGAGTCCAAACATCACTTTGAGCAAACCGATTTAGTTCTTCTTGCATGGCTAGGATCCACCCTTCATCATGCAGAGCTTCTTTAATATTCTTTGGTTTAATTTCAGAAAGAAAAGCAAGATTGTTAACTTCCCTTAGCCTTGATCTTGTCCTTACTCCTTCTGAAGTGTCACCAATGATTTGCTCTCGAGGATGATTATTTATGTATCTCCACTCACGCCAGCGAGGGAAGACTTGTATATTTTGAGACTCAGTATCCAGTTTCTGAAGAGTATCAGTATCAGCAGGTTGAGAGGTGGTTTTTTCAGTGGGTACTTCAGAAGGTCCTTCAGCGGGTGCTTCATCCTTAGCTTTTGAAGTCCCTGAGATATGATCCAGCTTCATACCTGCAAAATCATCTTCTAGATCTGATAGTTCCCTATCAGTCTCTTTAGGATCATTAAATCTAACATGTATGGTTTCTTCAACAGTTTGGGTTCTAGAGTTGTAAACTCTTTACTCCTTAGAGATTTCTGAATAACCAATGAAGAATCCCTTGTCAGATTTGGAATCGAATTTTCCCAGGTCGTCTTTGGTGTTAAGTATAAAACACTCACAGCCAAAGATGTGAAAATATGAAATGTTGGGCTTTCTTCCTTTTCACAATTCATAAGGATTCTTGTTGAGAATTGGCCTTATCAAAATTTTGCTTTGGATATAACAAGCTGTTTGAACAGCTTCTGCCCAGAATGACCTTGGAAGATTGCTTGAAATGAGCATGGTTCTTCCCATCTCCTGCAAGCTTCTGTTCTTTCTCTCAACAACCCCATTTTGTTGAGGTGTTCTAGCCACTGAGAAATTGTGAGAGATCCCATTCTCGTCACAGAACATACTGAAGCTTGAGTTTTCAAACTCACCTCTATGATCACTTCTGATTACAGATATGCAAAATCCTTTTTCATTTTGCACCTTTTGCAGAATTTTGCAAAGCTCTCAAAAGTCTCATCCTTGCTTTTAAGGAATATAACCCAAGTAAATCTAGAATAGTCATGTACGATGACCAAACCATACTTTTTACCAGAAAGACTTTCAGTTCTTATAGGACCAAACAAATCTATGTGGAGTAGTTCTAGGGGTCTAGCAGTTGAAACAACATTTTTGCTTTTAAAAGAACTTCTAGTTTGCTTCCCCTTTAAACAATTTTCACACAAAATATCATATTTGAATGAGAGTTTGGGTAAGCCTATCACAAGATTGTGTTTTGTGAGCTTTGAGATTAATCTCAAGATGGCATGTCCAAGTTTCTGATGCCAAATCTGTTTTTCATCTTTCACAGAAATAAGACAAGTAACATTTTGATATGCTAGGTCCTCAAGATCAATTTTGTACACATTGTTGTGTCTTCTTGCAGTAAAAATGATTTGGCAGAAGAGCCTCTGACTATGCAGCCATCTCTTGTGAAGGATACAATGAAACCACTGTCACATAATTGACTTATGCTCAACAGGTTATGTTGGAGAACTTCAACCAAGAGAACATTATGGATGACAGATAAGGAGATATACCTACTGATCCTACGCCAGTGATTTTGCCTTTCTGATCTCCTCCAAAAGTCACCACTCCACCATCCTTAGGTCTAAGGTTTTGGAACAAAGACATTTCTCCTGTCATGTGTCGCGAGCAGCCACTGTCCATGTACCATTTGAGGTGTCTCATTTGTCCTGTTAAACACATCTGCAATAGGAACAATTAAAGTTTAAGGTTCCCACATCTTTTTGGGTCCTTTCTTGTTAGCAGGAGGTCTACCTTTTTTGTGTTGGCACTGTGACATATCATGCCTAGGCTTGCCACAATGAAGGCATCCCTTACCTTTCTTAGCCTTATTAGCACTTTTAACTTTAACATCATGCAAAGAGGAAGTGTCTGAATGACCGAGACCACTTTTATCCTTGGGATTTGTTTGGACACCCAGAAGCATATTCATATTCTTGGTTCCATTGAAAAAAGTAGCCAGATCCTTTGTGAGTTCAGCAACTTGTTTTTTAAGATTTTCATTTTCAGTTTTCAAAGTTGCCGAATCACAAATATCAGAATTAAGAAGCTTTTCCTTGAGTGATAAATTTTCAGCTTCAAGAGTTTCATTTTTAATAGCCACTTCAATGAATACTCTTGATAGCTCTTTGTACTCATGAAAAAGTTCCTTAGAACTTTCCACTAAATCATCATACATATCTTGCAAGGTTTATGGTATTACCTCTGATTCGGAGCTGTCTGATGAAGGAAGGCTTGCCATCATACACAGGTTGGCTTCTTCAGTATCTTCCTCATCTTCATCAGAGGTGAACTCATCAAGATCTTCCCATGTTGCCATGTACCCTTTCTTTTTCTTCGGAAACCTCTTCGTTTTTGAAAAAAAAAAACATCTTAGTTTAGGGCAATCGGGCTTCATGTGACCAGGTTGCTTGCACTCAGAACATGTTATTTTGTCAGAGAATGTGTCTTTTCCTGACTTGCTCATCTTGTTGTCAGATGAGGATGGCCTTCTGTATCTGGCCTTCTTCTGGAGCATCTTTTTTATCCTTCAGCTTAGCAGAGCAAGGTCATTATCCTCATCAGAGTCACTTTCTGAGTCTTCAAAGTCTTATGAGGACTCTTCTACCTTCAACGCCTTTTAAGAAGTGGTTATCCCCAACTTAGACTTGGCGTTCAGGGAAAGAGACTTCTTTTTAGGGGCATCTTCTCCTAGTTCCAGCTCATGGACCTTGAGAGATCCCAAAAGTTCCTCCATTCGTAGAGAGTTGAGGTCTTTTGCCTCTTGAATGGCAATTACTTTGGGCCTCCAAATTTTTGGTAGACTTCTCAAAATCTTGCGATTATTCTCTCTTGAGTCGTAGGTCTTTCCCAGAGATTTTATTCCATTGGTGATGGTCTAGAATCTCCCGAACATCTGATCAATTGATTCAGTCTCATGCATCTTGAACATCTCATATTGATGCACTAACATGCTGATTTTGGACTGTTACACATTGTCAGTTCCTTCATGAGCCGCAGACAGGCTGTCCCATATTTCCTTCGCAGAGGAGCAGCCATGTACTTTCTCATATTCTGATTTGCTCAGGGAAGAAATCAAGTAGAGTTTAGCTTTAACATTGAGCTGTACACGTGCCTTATGTTCTCCCGACCATTCTGACTTTGGAATGGGCACACCATTGTTGGTAGGAGTATAGTCACCATCGGTCACCACGTCCCAAAGATCTATGTTGCTGCTTTCGATGAATAGCTTCATATGATCTCTCCAATAATGATAATCTGAACCATTGAAGGCAGGAGACCTGGAAAAGGAGGCACCTTCCGCGATGTAATGAGAGTTGCTTGTAGAGTTTTCCATCTGGATCTTTATCCTTAGCACTTGTGAAATGCTCAACCTGAGGTTAAGCTCTGGTACCAACTGTTAGGGACACAGGAAAAACTAGAAGGGGGGTTGAATAGTGTTTTTATAATCTTTAGCGATGGAAAACCTTTCAAAACAAGCAAACAAGTTTTCAATGTTTAGACAACTTGCCGAAAAATGAGTTTTCAAAATCGTGCTGAAATACTTCAGCAGGTTCAATAAAATTTTCTTTTAAAACGATTTGAGTTATAAACAAAGTTATTTTTGTTGTGCAAATTATAAACTCACTTTTCAGAACCCTCCTTGGTTAGAGATAAACAAATTCTCTCGAGCGAGGAACTCTTTGCTTGAGCGAGATGGTTTTTCGCTTGAGCAAAAAAACCAGAACTGATTTTTCCCAGTTTTACTGATATATCGCTCAAGCGAGGGTATTCTCGCTTGAGCGAAATTTAAATTTGAGTACATATATATACTTGGTTTAGAGCTTAATTTAATTGAGTCTTGCAGGGTTAATTAAGTTAATGAGTTTGTGTGTCAATCATAATATAGGCATGATTGTTATTATGTACTCAGATAATCTCACACTTAAGGCTCCATATGTTATAGACCTTCTGATATTGTTAAATATCATGCCAATTATTTTTTTTTCTAAATTCAAAACATTTCAAATAGAAAGCCAATGGTTGAATAATCCATTAATTAATATTGAGAGAAAAACCTATGGTATATTTCCAAAATTTATTTTGAATCCATTCTCCATCTTATTTCTTATTTATATCCCATGTAAGGCTACTAATTGAATTGTAGTTTTTAATATAATAATTATAATATGGTGCCACAACAATATTCCTATATTAGTATTTTATCTAAATATTCTCGTGGAATTATTAAGTTTCAATTGGGTTTCTCACAATAAACTACTATTCTTATATTAAAATGACATTGCTAACGTAATACAAAATATGAAATTGGAATATCCAATGGCCACCATTTCTTCTTGTTAGGCATACTTGCAAACATGTTTAGGAAAAAGATTCTTCTACCATTATAATATGGGAATAATTTAAGATTCAATTATAATATAGTTGTAATAAACAAATTTCAACACATTTTAAAATTGAACAAAACAACTCCATACTCACTCTCTTTTTCCTATTACTTGTTACACAACTAGTCCCTTTTCTTTAAATTTTTATGACACCTAGGCAACTTTCCTAATCGAATCCAAAGCAACTTAGTCACATATAACAATTTGTCAATTTCACACAAATAATATTCACTTAAAACAATGAGAAAAACACCACTCCCAAGGAACTCCTCTACTAGTGTCATGTATTTTAAATTTCCAAATATTATTGTATTCTTTTTTTCTCTTTTGTTCCAACTGCTCCAGTTCTTCATCATGAATATTCTCTACTTCTCTATAGGTTGATGATTCTATGGTGTTCCCTATTTTTTTGTCCCCACGATGGACCAGGTATATATATTCTCTAAGCAGCTAGCATACCAAAACGCATCTGAACCACCAGCTTCGTGTGTCGCTGCTACCTAGCCAACAACCACCGTGTCCTAGATTAAATTCACGTTGTCGTCGCTCATCATAATAGCCTGTTCACGCACCACCGTGAGCCATCACCATCCCCCAACGCACAAAGGGAAGAACGACGTTGAATATAGCTTGTGAATTGATTGTCCACCATGTTTGATTCGAAATCCCATCGATGAGGAGGCGTCACTGACTGAGGTCTTGATTGATCGGAATTCTAGGAAGACTTGAATTTGTTGAACACAAATCTGTCCCAATGGATTTTTCCCATTTCTTGCTAGCTTCAAATGTGACATGATGTCTTTTTCAAATACATAGTTAGAGGTCCACGATGGACCGAGGTCCATGGTAGATGAACCCCTCTATAGGTTATCAAATTAATTATGTTTCAAACATAGGATCTAGTAAAGATCCATGAGAGGAAACCTTCGTAATGCCCTAATTGGAGAATAGAATCAAACTTTATCTCTAATCTTTTTTTTTATTCCCATATACTTCTTAGAACTAACTAGGTTTAATACACCCATTTTTTATGCGTTAATAAATTCAAAAGTACAAAATCAAGAACCTTCAAACGTTTTAGTATAATAGTCCTTATCAAATTGTATACAATTTCATTCATTATCATTTTCACACCTTATTAGCTATAGTGGGACGAGGTTGAAAGAAAGCCTCCTACCATGTTCTAGTATATATAAAGAAAGCTATATTTCAATTTGTTAATTAAATCGTTTTATTTATAGATATAGAGAAGATTTTGTAACAATAAGAACTTTCAATAATATGATATTGGGTGAAATGGCTTCACGAAACTTAAGAATGTGGACTAAAATTTAATATATCGCAGATATACATAAATATAAATTTAATATATAATTTAAACAAAATAACATAATTATAACAACAGTAATTTGAATTTGTTTAAAAAAATAATATCAAATTACAAAGTTCTTTGGTAATTAAGTTTATAAAATCAAAACTAGTAAATTTAAAATCACATAAAAATGAAGGTTTATGAATAAATTGTTGTACGCAATTGTCAATCTTAATAATAACACAATTGATTGATATTTGGGATTAATTATACTAATTTAATTGAGGTTTAATAAATTGGATCTTATTTGGGTTAAATTATTTTTTATTTTGATTAAAATCGAATACTTTAACCTAATGACGTACCTTTGCTTGCTTTTTAGGTCTTATCTTTAGTTATAGGTGGAATTGTGAAGAGCTTAAAGTTGTGAAACAAAGTTGACATTTGAAGCTTTAATTGATATATAACTTGAGATCATTTTGATATCAAATTTGGGAGATATTTAAGACGTCGCAAGTCAAATCTTGATTTCTATCGGTGTTGAGCAACTTTTATTTACCTGTTTTAATTGTTTTGGGCCCAAGCTAACTATATTAGGCCTGTTTTGTATATTTATTATTAGGGATTTCCTAGCTAGTTACTTATTTTATCAATATATAGGTGTTGGGTATTAATTAGGAAAGCCTTTTGTTTTTATATACCAACGAGGAGGGTTGATTCAAGTGGTACATGCTTGATTCCCCTTAAATAAGGTCTCGAGTTCTAGTATTGTGGATGGAAAACATCTCCGTTGGGAAAGCTAGCCCCACCATGATATGGATATTCCAGGCTTGATCAGCTCACATTTTCAACGTCTTCTTCCCTACTAATTTCTCTATTTTAATTTGATTTGGGCTTTAGACTTTTATCATGGAAGTATAAAACTACTCTTTAATTAACATCTATGGTATAGTTCATAATATGATTTCAAGGTTTTGCATTGAATTGAATTTTTTTTATTAATCTTCTTCTCTTAACCCTTTGGTTCCCATATGTTTTACTATAAAGTTCTGAATTACATGGAAATAAAGGTTATATTAAAATAAAAGAATTTAAATTTAGATTTAAATAAATGAGGACTAGAAACTAAAAGGGAGAAACAATGCCTAACTTTTTTTTCTTCTAAAAAGTCACATGATTGTTAATATGAAATTGGTTTCACATGGGTTATAATTTAAGTATATGGTGGGGTCACTAGGGTGCAAGTAAAGTTATTAAAATATACTTATGTGGTCCACCAAATAGCAATTTAAAATTGCACATAATCATACACAAAAGAAACGTGATAGCGTATAGAACTCTTAGCTGTAAAGTGTCTCTTCCTCGTTTACTACATGAACATTTGCTCCATATATATACATGAAAACAAAATTGAAAGGTCTCACGTACGTGATCTTCTCTTCCCATCTTCTCTATCCACTGTCACTCCTTTCTACATAGCATGCCTTCTCCCTCCATCGGTTCATAGCAGCAAACCAACAATCCACTTGCGGACACCTAAAATATCTTACATCACCTGTATGTTCACTACGCCAATTTCGAGATATTAGAGCACTGTCTTTAGAGCGCTCCCGTGTTGGTTAGCGTCTAAAATGATCGTTTTAAAATGAGGGTGCTCCAAAATTTGGGCGGGAGCGCCCTTACATGTAAAATAGAGGGCGCTCCATCTGCGCGCCCTCGTTCCCTTACTGGTGGATATATTTTTTTTGCCCTGCAATAGAGGGCGCTCCTTGGAGCGCCCTCCTTTTTTGGTGGATATTTTTTTTTCTAATTCTCTAGAATACAGGGCGCTTCTGGGAGCGCCCTCTGTTATTTTTTTAAAATTATTTCAGGGCGCTCCACCGGAGCGCCCTCATTGATCCTTAAAAATGTGCACCCAGATTTAATTTTCACTTTCATTCATCCCGCGTCCCTTCTCCCGCGTCGTCTCCATGCTCCTCCCTCCATTCTCCTTCGTCATTTCTCCTTTGTCCCTTCTCCTCCGTGCCCAAGCTTGTTCCTCTTTCCCTTCTCCTCCGTCCCTTCTCCTCTGTGCGCGAGCTTCTTCATCCGTGCCTTCTCCTCCGTGTTCGTCATCTTCGTCCGTGAGGGAACTTGGGAGAGCTTCTCCTTCCCTTCTTCCCTTCTCCTCTCTCAGTCCGCGGCAGCTACTAGGGTAAGGAACTCCAACATTGACATTTTTTGCTATCTGCACCACTTTTTGTTTATGTTGCACATTGTTTTTTTGCTACCCGCACCCCCCGTTTTGCTATCTGAACTGTTTATGTGTTGTTAAGGTTAGATAACATTGAACATTAGCATTATAGTTTATAATGTTTTGATGTTTGGGATCGTAACATCTCGCATTCCAGGAGCTTGTTTATCCAATAGGGATTAGATAATTAACCATGTGTTAGAGTTCAAGAAGGAGGTAAGTCAAGAACTCATAGGTTAAACCTTAATTGTTAAACCAATCTTAGGACTTGTATGTCATCCCAACCTTTGGCTAAGCTAACATGTGAGTTTGGTGGGTCAAAACCTTGTAAGATCACTTAGGATTATGAGTGATAGGTAGAGGAAGGGTAAGATATGAGTTTGGAACCTTAATAGAACCAATTTAGGAGTTTTTGGCCCCTGGTAATCGATTACTGGTAATCGATTACCAGAGAACCCTATTGGTGGTAATCGATTACAGGGTTTGGTAATCGATTACCAGACTTCTGGGTTCAGTGTAATCGATTACCAGAAGTGGTAATCGATTACCAGACCTCCAGGAATGCATTTTTGCCTCTAGTAATCGATTACCATCAGTATATATATATATGCTGGTGCGAAAATTCATCAGAATTTCATTTCCCCTTCCCCCTTCTTCGAACCCTAGAGAGAGAAAATGAGAGTTCTAGAGAGAGGAAGCGATTTTGGAGCCTTGGAAGTAGATTGGAGCTAGAATCAACCCTTGGGATCTCTACAAACTCTCAATTCCTCCTTTGATTTCACCCTTGAGTGAGTATAACTCACCCTTAGGTTAGGAATTGGTCTCCTTGCATGTCCTCTCTTCTTCCCCTCCCTTTCTTGGCTGAATATTTGAATAATTGATGATTGTTTGGTTGTTTGGATTGTTGAATGTTTGATTGAGTTTACGAATTGAAATCGAGAGTCGAAATCCTTAGTTTCGAAGTTATCGAAAATGTCGAAACTTACGAAATGAACGAAACCTACGAAACTATCGTATTTCCCTCGATTTCGATTCATATAAGAATTTCCTTGAGTTTATACTTCTTGTTTTCATTGATTATGGTTAGATTATTGGTCGAATATGAGAATTGAGTTGTATGTTCGTAAAGTCATAATTAGCATAAATGTCGATATGTTCCTTGCATGATCCCGAATTCTCGAACCCCTTTCCAATTCATCAAATTGAATACATTTGTGATGAGATTGATAAGAGGGTGCTTGAATCGAAGGTAAAACGAAAGGATTTCAAAGTTACGAAAGTTACGAGACTTGCGAAAGTATCGAAACACTCGAGACGTTCGAAATTCTAGTTTTACCATTGATTCATGTACGCCTAATGTGCATTATGAGTTAAGTTAAAGACAACCTTTGCGCTGTGAGTAAAAATAAAGGATCTTCGGATCAAGTTAAGTTCATGTGGGTTCAGGGACGAGTCCTAGGTCTTGGATCCGGTTAAAGGAGGTTCTCTTTTGAGAAGAATTCACCTGAAGGGGGTGAAGAAGCTCAGGTTGTTAATACTCCTATCCAGACATGGATTATTCTTAGTAATCGTAGTCGGAAATGAGTATTAACTTCGCTGACGCCTCTTAAGACCAATATAGTTATAAGAGAGGTGATGTTGCTACCCCTCGGCCAAGGTGGTAGATTGTGATCCCTCGACTCAGTAAATTATTATGATTGATAATAAAACTTAATTATGGTGGCCTTGGACGACGGTCCTTGGTCACAGGCCGAGCGCTCAAAGTACAGATAGTGATAAGACCCCTTGAGTATTTGGGTTAAAATGCTACATGACTAACATTTTCTTATGTTTTATCTGGATTGGCTAACTATGTGTTTGATTATGTGACTTGGCCTTATATTCTAATTGGATATGAATATGTGAATTGATGTGTATGTAGGATTGCCATCCATAAATACATGTCCCCTGCATTCATGCATAGAGTTATACTTGTTGAGACATTAGTCCTACCCCACGTTTCGGGGGTTTCCTTTAGTGTGCAGGAAGATTCAGATGACGTTAATGATAAGAGAAAAGTTGATGAAGCTGATTGGTGTTAGAATAGGAACTCTTGTAATATTTGATTCAGATGTATAGTTAATTATTGTTAGACATTTGTTAAATGCTTATGTATGTAATTCTTAGCCAAGGAGTCTTGTTTATGATTGAAGTGTAGTTATCCAGCTTTAAGGAAGATTCTTCCGGATCTCCGGTATGAATTTATGGAATCCTATTACTTTGAAGTGTAGTTTTCTTTCCTAAGCTCCATTAATGTGTATGTATTTGTGTAACTTAAACTAATCGTTGAAAAGTTTAAGTAATTTTGATGGGCGATATTTAAAATTTAACGAAGTGATTTCAAGAATTATAGGAGTAGTGTCTCCAACGGGCACTATTTCTGAGTTCTAGAAATTAGGGCGTTACAGGGATATAGTTTATAATGATTTATGTGTTAAGTATATAGGTTGTCATATATTACATTAGATTTTGAAATGTTATATAAATATATATTACTCATATTGATCTCTTTTGGACTGGTAGTTGGTGGTTTAGAGTTAAAATTATTTTTTGTTAATTTGGGAATGTTAAAGAAATAGGTGAAATGCTGCTCACACACACAACTTGGTTTAGTCTCTCAGTCTTAATTGGTTGAAGTTGAAGTTGGCGGTGCTTATGGTGGTGAGGGATGAAGTCTGGGGCTTCTGGGTTCAAAGGTTGTTGCTGGTGGCCTTCAATAAACCACCATATTCTTTGATAAATTGGGAAATGTTGAATAAACAGAGTAAACTATGCCAAAAAAAATTTAGTTTAGAAGACTTATAGTTGTTAAGCATATATATGAGATGCATGTTTACTAAGTGTTTATTCATATTATGACAAGTTTGAATTCTTATTTCAAGTAGATATGTGTGTTGTTTACTAAGTGTTGTTCATAGTATGACTAAGTGTTTGAATTTTAAGGAATTAATATGCATAATTTTGGATTGAGCCATTGGGATCAGATTGAAATAAATATGCAGGTTAAAGTAGATTAAAAAAACAAAAAATTGAAAAAAAAAGAAGAAAGGAGGGCGCTCTTGTTGTGAAACAAAAATTGAAAAAAAAAAACGAAAGGAGGGCGCTCCTTAGAGCGCCCTCCATAAGTACGTCTTGTGCTTATGGATGGCGCTCCATTGTGCGCCCTCTTTTTGCTTCTGTCAGGGCGCTCCAATGAGCGTCCTCGTTTTATTGACCAAACAAGAGCAGATTCTATTAGTGCGCACGGGAGCGCCCTTTAAGGCTGCACGGGAGCGCCCTTTAAGGCTGCACGGGAGCGCCCTCTAAGACCTTTTTTGGCATAGTGGTTTGAGGTATTAATTGGTAGATTCTTGTCTATGTGTTTTTAAGTATTTATTATGTCAGGCAATGAAAACATAAACCCTTCCCTTTTTCCTTTCTTTTTTTCTTTATTTTATTATTGTCATTTTTTTTTCCATTTCATTTGTAATAACTATATATGACCCTCTTAACCATACAACATAATTGTGCCTTATTTGTGATAACTATATAAGTCAATTTATTTCCATATAAGCAAAATCACCATAATAATTTCAAAATCTATCTACTCATTGTAAATTTTTAATGATGAATTCTCTGGTGAGGAAGAAAATGATTTATTTTCCCAAAATCATTGATGCTAGATACATGTGACAGATGTTGAGAAAGAATTACTCAAACACAAGGGTACAATGTTGGTTGTCGGTGGAAGGTGAATGGGAGGATATATGCATTAATTTTCTTGACATTAAATTTTTTATTATTAAAATCACAAACATTTTCTATTTAAAATATTAATCTTTTCCATATATAAATAGCCTATTATATTAAATTGTAATAATTAATATTAAATTTAATGAATTAACAAATATGTAGAGGTTACAATTTAAAACTCAGATTTCTTATCCTGCTAAATACTTAATATATTTATTTGAAGTTCTTTTGAATATATAATACATTAATTACTTTCAAATCATAAAATATAAAATAACCTGCCATTTGCAACATTAACCAATCGTGTTAGTACAAAGAGGGTACTTCCTTCCGATGGATAATATATATATATATAGACACACACATTAACTTTCTATATCTTTTTTTACATCCCATTTTTTTCTTTTGATATCTTATTTTCTATACCTTTAACGCTTCATTTGGAGATGTAAGAACATCATTATCCTGAAGACACAATATAAATTATTAAAATATGTTAGGTGAACATTGTGATTTAATTAATGCATTAAGTTTTTAGATTTCCTCCATATCCAGTGTCAGTTAAAGTATTATTACCATTTTTAGTCTCTCTCTTTTTAATGTCTATCCACAAAAAAAAATGTATATAAATTAGTTGGTGAAATATTGCTTTTCGGAATACTGGGTCTCTTACGTACACACACGGGGTCTCTAGTATATATATATATGTATGTGTGTGTGTGGAGTGGAATATATTCTCACTTTGGTATACTAGCTAGTTTGCCATCTTCATTATCTTGTTATTACTGTGAGTACTAAAGATCGTCAATGTCTAGCAATTAATTGAGCAATATTACTCTAATGTTTTCTTTGGGCTATAATATAATGTTTCTTCACCGTTAATTACTTTTAACAGACTACTATTGAGCTTTCAAGGAATTATGGAAGGTGGTTCATCAAGCTCAAGCAATAGCGGTGTTCAAAGGTTTCCAAATCCATTTGTTGATGAAGATCATAATATGGGTGATGTACCTAATCAAGATCCTGACGAGCAAAGGTGGGTTGGGTTTACGAACCTCTCTAATTTTACATTAATCATTCAAATGCCTTTAATATTATCTACATTTGGTTCCTAAAAGCAAATAACTTAATTTCGTTTTTCATTTTTGGGTTTTATATACAGGCGTGCAGCAAACAGAGAGTATTCAGAAAGATATCGTCGCAGGCAACAAGATCATGTGGAAAGTCTTGAACAGCAAGAAAGGACACTTGAAGTAGTTGCATAATCTTTGTTCATCCTTATTTGTTTGTTGCTACTCACAAAATTTCTAACAGTTTACTCTTTCATAATGCAGGAAGAAATATCTGGCAATTATTCCACAGAGTTTAATTACTACAAAAGCATTCAATCAGGTCTTGTGGATGAGCATAGTTCATTACAAGAAATATCCACTGACGCTGCTTTAGAGTTACATGCTCACAAAGGTTTTTTTCCTCCCCCTTAATTTTCCTTCCCCTCAAACACACACACACACGCACTGTATTCATACTATATATAAAATGGCTACCTCTCCTTTGAATTATTTTGCTCTTTATGAGACAATTAATGATCTTTATATTTTGTGATTGGGACAAAACTACTCAGTTGATGAAGATAATATGAATCATGAAGTGGAGCAGCTAAAGTCGATAAAAAAGGAGCATCAAGTTCGGATCTCAGAGATCATGTCTAAGAAAAAAAATAAACACCCTAAGGGGCCTTATTAAAAATCTTATATATGATTGAGAAATAAGAGTCCATTAAGTTTATTGCAATGGCTATATATATGAAGATTGTAAAGCCTTATAAACTCTGTGCTTATTTATCTTTCAAGCACTTTATAGTCATTAATAAAAGCCAAATATCTTTTAAATATTTTCCTAGGCATTAGTTTGGATTATTTTCTTTCATACAGTAATTTTGCTAATTGTGATGGGAAGAATGAGTTAGGTGGCATTATTGAAGAGGTTTTTCTTATAATTAATTTGAGACAAGACAATATTAGACCATGTCATTTCACCTGAAACGATAGCGTGTCACACACAATGAACTTGTCATTGTTTTCTCTAATATAATTTTGGAAGTCTTGAAAATATCCCTATCGATAACATTTCCTAATCAAATCAACATGACCTTCAACTACTATTAAAAAAGGAAAAGATCATCACTTCTCTTATTTGTAATACCTTGGATGCAATGAAGTCCTCTACCGCGCTGGTTGAAACTAAAACTAATGCTAAATTCAAGCATGACGACCAGATTCACTATTTCCACTTAACACTAAAACTCATTCTACCAAACATGTATATCAACCAACTTAATTATTTGTAGTCCCTAACCTATCGAGAATATTTATGCCATGCATAAAAGCTTTTTAGTTTTTTTTTTTTTAAATGATGGAATCAACCAACTTCTGGCTAGGAGTTTCACCATAATTTTATAAATGCAACCCGTAGATCAAATTGGTCCATATTCCTCTAATTTGAACATATTATCCATTTTGGGGATGATAATGAGGAAACGATTGATGCAATGAATCATTTAGGCAGTTTTCCATTACCATGAATTCCATAAATAAGTTTTTGAAAAAAAATATTCCTTTAGTATGTGCTTGATTTTTTTATAAACTTAAAGTTGAAACCTTTTGGTTCAGGTTTGTTACTAGTATAGCTCCAAATAGCTTACTCATCAATCTTCCTTCACTAATTTCTGTTTCTAACAAACAATCCTTAACCTTTGAAAAATTCCAAAAATCAACACCATATCTAAATTAGCAAAATGATGATGCTATTGAAAAAAAAAGCCTCAAAATGTCCCTTAAGTCCTAATACCCTCCTTAACCTTTTTCGCAAACATCTGCCTAATACTATTTAGGCTTAAATATGTTTTTAGTCCCTATAAATATAGGTCATTTTATTTTTAGTCCCTGTAAATTTTTTTTTTGGTTTTTCATCCCTAAAAATTTTTCCGTTATAGCCTTTTTGGTTCCTGCCGTTAACTTTTGGCTGATGTGGCAAACGGAGTGCCACATCAGCATGCCACATGTGTTATTTCTGTCCAACTTAAATTTGTTTTTAGTCCCTATAAATATAATCTTTTTGGTTTTAGTGCCTATAACTTTTTTTTTGTTTTTTACCTCAATTTCATCCCCATCCAACATCACAGTGCCCTTTTGCTTCCATTGCATTATTACACTTGAAATTTTAAAACTTTTTTGTGTATTTTTTTTTACAATAAAGTAGAAAAATTTCACAATAATGTTTTTACGTAAAAAATTGGTGTTTTTTTTAAAAAATTGTTACAAAGATTATTTTCTCCGTGGATTTCATTCAATTACAAGCCTTTTTGTTAGTTAACACAAATCCCATTAAGTTATAGGTTAAGAGACATAAATCAAATGAAAATTTTGTTTGTCAATGAACAGAAAAAAAAAGATTTGCGGAGAAAAAAAGGTTGTTTCAGGTTTTTTTCTCCTATATGCGGTGAATCCAAGTGTTATGAAATTTCAAATAATTAAATATATAAAGAATTTATTTTTTAAAACCCACGAACAATTTTAAAATTTCAAGTGTAACAATGCAATGGAAGCAAAAGGACACTGTGATGTTGGATGGGGATGAAATTGAGGTAAAAAACCAAAAAAAAAAAGTTACAGGGACTAAAACCAAAAACCAAAAAGATCATATTTATAGGGACTAAAAACAAATTTAAGTTGGGCAGAAATAACACATGTGGCATGCTGATGTGGCACTCCGTTTGCCACATCAGCCAAAAGTTAATGGCAGGGACCAAAAAGGCTAACGGGAAATTTTTTAGGGATGAAAAACCAAAAAAAAATTTTACAGGGACTAAAGACAAAATGACCTATATTTATAGGGACTAAAAACATATTTAAGCCTACTATTTAATTAAAAATTATGCATTTCATTGCACCAGCATCTATTAATGCTAACATGAAAATGATATATTTGAGCTTATCTCTCTTAATTTAAGCCATTTTGAATTCACCTTGATGTATAAATAAATAAATATCTCCATTTAAGACCAAGTACAAAATGCCTTAGTATTCTCATGTCTTCTAATTCGCCTTGACCGGTTGAATTCATTTTAAAGAAAACATTCTTAAAATGATTGATTTCTATACAACAATTTTTAATTAGTTCACTGAAAAGGAGGAATCGCAAGTTATATATATATAGTTTAGATGTTGCTCTTATAAAGAAACTTGATTAGGTTCGTAGTTTTATATGGATCCCAAATGGACCTAAATCCGTTAGTTGTCATAAAAATTACTCATTATAAATATATTTTATCCATTGATTAGGTTTCTAGGTTCATACACAGGTAGTTATTTGTTGAGTCTCACAATATTATTAAGATTAAAAATGTTAGTCTCACAAATCCTAAGTTTTAATGAGTAATAAATTTGGTTAAAGTATGCTGATAAAAGTACAAATCCTCTTAAGGGTATTTCATGTGTTTCAGCAAGTCTCTGAAGGAGCAAGCCTCTGAAGTGGTGCAACCTTCTGAAGGATGAGAACCTGTTGAAAGTATTCAACCCTTTGAAAAAGATATGTTATCTGAATCAAGAAGAACTGCTGAAGAATCTCTACGTGGCATTTTACTTAAGTCAGAAAGCTTTTTGCTCAAGACTTTAATGCATAATATACGTCTTTTGCAAGTTTGATTCAATTAAGGAATGTTATAGGGACCCTTTCAAAGCATTTCAAATCATTTTACCATAAAGGGAAAACTGTTGTACCTACAAGTGTCAGAACTGTGTCAAAGACTACACACCTGCAACACACAAAGTCAGAAGCTTTTAGAAGATTTTCTCACAACGGTCTTAACAACATTTATTGCCCTTTCTCAATGGTGGTTTATCAATCTTCAATGGACTCAAGTTGAACTCCTATATAAAGCTTCATAAAGAACAACAAAGTGAGAGTGAAGAACTTTTTATCAACAAAGTGAGAGTGAACTCTCTGATATTTTGTACATAGAAATTTCATTTGTATCCTGAGATATACTCAATTATCCTTTGTACAAGATTATTTTCTGTTTAAGTTTCTTAGGAACTTAAACTAACATTCACTGTAAACACTTTCAGGTGTCTGAGAGCCTGGAGAGGCTTGGTGGAAGAAAGAATACTTGTCTTTGAGCCTGGAGAGGCTTGTTTGTAAAACAATACTTGGTTTTAGCTTGGAGAGGCTTGTCTGAAAAAGAATACTAGTTGTATAGAGCCTGAAGAGGCTTGACCGTAAAAGAATACTTGTAATTGTGATCAGATAGTGGAAATCTGTGACACCCCTAGTTACTACTAAGAACGCCACGTGTGTTGCTCGTGACAAACGGGAATATCACACAAGTCGGTAGAATGCAGAAACATTTTTTTTAAGATAGATTGGTAACCAGTAGCGTTGTCATATTGACCTACAACATCTCTAGTTCCATTTTAAGTATTATGAAATATTCTTTCCTTACTTGCGAATTTATTTTTGAGAAGCGTCAAAGCGTTACTACGTTGTAGACACATACATTCATTCATCATAAACATCATACGTAGGAAATAAACAGTGCATTAAGTACAAACTGAAATCATTGTGCGCTTAGAGCTTACAAACCATAAGTAAAAACATGAGTTCTAGTAGTGAAATAAATAATCCAAGTAACCTCAAAACAAGATACAAAAGAGAGGTCACAAAAACTCAGAGCTGATCATAACTAGACTTGAACATAACTACTCTACTCTTCGTCACTCGGTAGAGAGGGATCCTCCTCTGGGTCCTCCTTGTCCGACGAGTCATCGATGACGATCATCCCTATCACATCTGAAAGAGGGCGGTCTTGCGCATAAGAACTCATGGAATGAGAGCCGGATGCCTCCGAAGCTGGTGAGTATCGCTGGGAATCCGAACCAACAAGATCTGACAAGCGTGACGAATGAGATGCCACTGAAGATGCCTGGCGAGGACGGGACCGGCGAAAAGTAGTGTAGCGCATTAGGTTTGGCGGCGTCTAGAACTCTAACGTCAACGGAACGACAAAATCAATCTTTGGTAACAACGGAAGGTCGGGGTGAGTGATGGTGACGCGAACCTCCCCGGTAAAGACACACCTCCTGGGTATGTCAGTTACCCTCCACGTTCCCCTCGGCATCCACCAGAGCTGCACTCTCATATAAGACATACTGCGGATCTGCAATACCAGCTGGGGACGTAAAAGAAAGGCACAACCAAACAAAAAACAAAAAGGGGAGTGAGAACACATCGCATGAACTCACGTGGTATAGGATATAATGTCTAGAGCACATACAAGGGAAATCCACACAGTTCAACCAAACAAGCACATACACACATAGTCATCTTGATGCACACAACCTATTGCATACTTTGCAACCATAATACTATATTTGATGCATGAGGGCCCGAGAAATCACCACCGCAGTGCACACAGTAACTGCAGAACCATATGGAAATAATCAAGAGTTAGAGTCTGTACTAGTCTCGGTACAAAGAGCTTTGCTCATATATTTTGGCTGATTTTTCTTTTGTGATCCTTCCAAATAAACTCTACTGATCCTGAAACCTTGAGAGCCACAAGCATAGTCAAGCTTAATCCCTTGAACTCAACAGTAGGTAGCTAGCCTACGTCCCTGATATTCAATCCGGAGCTCGACTATCCTCAGGTTTGGCATCCTTTTCAAGACCCACTAGAGTCCTTTCCAGACCCAGTGCACCAGTCCCAACCAGCTTTATATTGTACCAAAGTGTCACTTCCACGTTTTGTCATAAGGTACACAACCTTAGACGTCACCAATGCTAATGATGCATGCCACACATTCAATGCTTTCTCAGCATACACGTTACATACCGGCAAAGTCCATCGGATCCTTCCACGTAACCACTCCCCGCGGCACGATACAGATCCAATGACTTTCCTTCGCAAGGAAAACCAAACCCCATCTCGGGTCAATCCACACTCTCTCACTAGGCTCCTCAAGTCTTATGTAAGAAGGGTGTGCTTGTTGTAAGCTTTTAAGGTAAGTTGTATTCATTCATCTTTAAGACTAATGATCACTTTCACTTTAGTCCTATAGCTTACTAAGGCTTGTGGTTGTGTCTTATGAATAGTACTACACATCTTAGTTCATCTTATGTGTATGATTAGGGTTAAGTATGAAAGTATTTCCCTTAGGTATTACCTTACCATAATTGAGTCTATCTTTCCTTTATGAAATTTTAATATGTTTAACAACCCTTAATTAGCCAATTAGGGTTAGGTTTAATCCTTAATTACGGTTAATCTTCCTTAATTAGGCTATAATTAATGTTAATCTCTCCTAATTTAGTCTTAATCTTTACTTAAGATCCTAATTAACTCTTAATCATCCTTTAATCTCTTTTCTAATCATGGATTAGACTTTTAATTAAACTTAATTAAGGTTAATCATTATTAATTAGTCCTTAATTGTCATTAAGTCTTAAACATGTTATTTAACACCTCATTAATGATTAATGATTAAGATTAATTATGATCATGTGTAATTAAAACTTGATTAGGTTAAGTCTTAATTAAGATTAGGGTTAATCTTAATTAATTCTTCCTTCACGAATCAACTTACGTGAATTGACTTAGTGAGCTCACTAACTTAAATTTGAGTCTTGATCTTTATGGGTAGAATTAGAGTTGAAGCCCAACATTAATCCAAGCCCAATGTCCGTTCATTATTTTTGTTTGGCCTTATGGTGAGTTTTATGAGTTTTTTTAGGGTATTGGGCCCAAACTAGAGGCCCATTGGTTAGGTAACTTATAAGGGTCCATTTTACCAAGTTACCACAAAGTAACACGAGTTTTATGGTGACTTTTTTATGGGTTAATTATTTTACCCGAATTTCACTTTAGCCTTTTCACTTAAAGTCATCATCTTTTTACCTTTACTTTGTTACTTTAAGTTTTAACTTTAGCCTATTGGGCTATTAAGGCCCATAAACATGCCAATATCATTTCCATCAACTTTTCAAGATCAAACTCATCCACCTCAAGAACACTATCAAGAACATCAAGAACACACATGAACATTCAAGAACACCATCAAGAACATCAAAATCCAATAAATTCCCAAAAATTATGAAACTCCAGTATTTTGTACTACAATCACCACAAACCAATATTTCATGTTAATTCATCCAAACATACCAATTCTCATAGAAAAGTACATACTTTTAAATATAGTAAAAAAGTTTCATTTCCATGATCCAATCAAACAAACAAATTTTCTAACTTCAAATAACAACTTGCATGTACCTAAAATCATCATATCAACACATTCCCACCATCAAACAAATTTTCAAAACATGCATACACCTCCAAGTAGACTTGGTCGAACCTTTTCTCCAAAGAAATAGGTTTCAACATCAAAATAATAGCTTGCATGTACTCATAATTATCATATCAACACATTTCAACCATCAAATAATTTTTAGCAACATGCAACCACATCCAAGTAGACTTGGCCGAACCATTTCTCAAGGGAAATAGGTTCCAACATTCATTTTCATGGTAAGAAAAAGGGAGAGGGAAAAAGGGTCAAGGGTCACCTTTACTCTAGCCACCAATCCTACTAGAGTTCAAGGTTCTCCCCCCTTACCTAATGAAACCAAGCTCTTGTTAATGCAGAATGAACTTTGTAAACTCCACCCAAATCAATTGATCATCCCCTCTTTGTGTTCCTCTTGATCTCCCTAGCAAACTTTTCCAAAGGATGAAGGCTAAAATTTTTTAGTTAAAGGCTAAAAAATGGAACCTTTAACAAGAAGTGAAAATGAAAGAAATGGAGTGTTAGGGAGGAGTTCACGACTGTTTTGGAGAAGAAGAGAAGAGAGAAAAAATTGCCTTTGCATGTGGTAAGGAAGAAATGACCAAGTGTAAGGTGGTGCATGATGAAATAATGTCTTTTCTTACTTTTTTTGTCTTAGGAAGTGTGTAAAACAAGTTATGTGCTTTCTCCCACATGCACACGGTTTTGGGGTGTCTCAAATGAGGGGTTTTGTTGAAATGTTGGAGAAATTTTCATATTTGAATCAAGGGTATTTTGGTCATTTTCCAAAAACTGTAGGGGTAAAAAGGTAATTTCGCACCAAAATTCCCAAAAATTCTAGAAAAATAGGAAGTTCATTCCTAACCTTATTTAAATCAATTTTGTTGATTAAAAATATTTAATCACCCATAATTCACCATACCACACAATAGGAAATCATACAAGCAAAAATGTGGGTGTTACAAAATCCTTGTTGGTTTGGCATTGGGACTGGACGTAGCTCACGGTGGATGTGAGTGAACTAGGATAAATCTCTTGGCTAAGTCTTCTCAACCTTTATCTTTCAATATCTATTATTTTGACTAACTGGAGGGTTCTGAGTAATCTATTTTATAAGCTTGAACTGAAAAACAAATTCAAGCGCTCTTGAAAAACAAGTTTGCAAAACTATTTTCTAGACCTGTTGAAGCCACTTCAGCAAGTACCCTAACGCCCAGTTTCAGAAGTTGCTTAAAATTTTTGTGAAATATTTTGCTTGTGAAAAGGTTTTCATAAAATCTGTTTAAACCTATAAAACATTATTCAACACCCCCTTTTTGTGTTTCCTGTGGTTTCTATAGTTGGTATCAGAGCTCAACCTCGGGTTGAGCATCTAACAAGTGCTAAGGAAAGAAGATCCAAGATGAGAACCTCAATAAGCTATGGTCTCTACATCTTTGAAAGTGCATCTGTAACCAGACCTCCAGTTTCAACAGAAAAGTTTATCTTTATTGGAGAGAACATATGAAGCTGTTCATGGAAAGTTATAATCTAGACCTCTGGGATATAGTTGTTGATGGTGACAATGTTCCCATGAGAAGTGGAGTACCTATTTTTAAAGTTGAGTGGTCCTATGAGCAAAAGATTAAGGTTCAACTTATTGCTCAAGCCAAACTCTACTTGATTTGTTCTCTGAACAAAACTGAGTATGAGAAGGTTCAAGGGCACAACACTGCTAAGGAAATACGGGACTGACTAGCTTCATCTGCTCATGAAGATGATGAAGAAAACAAGTCTGTAGAAGATTTCACTTCAGAAGATGAAGAGGACTTATCTGAAGAGACAAACTTGTGCTTAATGGCAGATCAACTCATCTCTGAAGGTATGGATTCTAAGGTAGCATCTCTAACCCCTCATGATGAATATGATGATTTCATGGATAGTTCTAAATAAATCTTCAGAATGTATAAGAAACTCTCCACTGCATACACTATTTTATGCAACAAAAACAAGGATTTTGAAAAGGATAATAATACACTTGAAGAAGAGTTTCAAGAAAAAGAGAATAGTAATTCCAAAAGTCTACTTGGAGAAAAATAGTAACTTCAAGGACAGATTAAGGAACTTACTAAAGACCTAGCCAACTTTGCTGAAGGGACTAGTAATCTTAACAAATTATTAGAAACTCAGAAAAAGGTTAAATGATAAAAGAGGCTTAGGTTTCTCTGGAAAACCATCATCAAAATCATCAGATTCTAAGTTGGCTAAAAAGGTTAAGAAAAAGGTTGATGGGTGTCCTCACTGTGATAAACATAGACTGTTTAAGTCTAAGTGGAAACAAAAGAGAACCCCTTACCTGAAACTGACCCAGGTGGACCCAAGAAAATATGGGTACCAAAAATCTTGATTATTTCTCTTGCAGATGTCCTGAACAAGTAAAAGAAAACTCGTAGAATCACTACTGAAGAATGGATGAAAGGAACTCTTGATGAAAAGAAGGTTTATATTCCAAGAGCATTCAACATAAGCTGTTGAAAACATTCATTTCATCTCAGAAAGCAATGTTGAGTCTTAGCAAATACAGTTCATCCCTCAAATTCCTAAGTAATAAAGTTGGTAACATTGTTTATTACTGCAATTAGAATATCTAAGATTGAATGGTTTGTTTGAAAAATCTGTGAAAAATGTGGTGTGTATGACTTTCTGAAATGCATGAACTTTCTGATGTATGTGTCTGCTGAAAATATACTTGCTGAAATTATTGAACTTGCTGAACACATATACTTTCTGAAATTGTAACTTGATGAGATGCAGGCTACTCAGGTAGTGAGCTTGGAAAAGGAAAATCCTACTCCCACACTTGATGAGATGCAGGCTACTCAGGTAGCCACTGATGAGATCCCTACAAATCAGTTTTTCACTGATGAGATCCCCACTGATGAAATCCCTGCTACTGAGTTGCCTACTGTTGATGCTCCTGGCAATCAGAAGACTCCTCCAAGATATGAGCCATCTCATTCCCAACAAACCTCTTTCCCTATTCCTGGAAAATTCTTTGTGGATACTGTGCAATTTGACTCTCCCCTACCTAAATATGATCAATCTGCTCCTCAGACAACACAACAAAAACAAGCCCCATCTTCTGAGCCTTCCATTCCTACTCACATCTCACCATCAATCAACACCTTCCTCAACCAACTTCAGCAAGAGCAACAATAGTATCAACAGGATCTCAATACTAGACTTGAGCAAAATCATAAGAAGATCTTGAAGAAACTCAAGCATCAGAAAAAGAGGCAATAGGCCATCCTTGATGGATTTGACACAGTCCTTCAAGCTATGCGAGCTTCCAATGAATTTCATAAGCAAATGAACCTTCATCTTTCCAATCTGCCTCCTCTGCCTGAAATCCCACAAGTTGTGCTACGCCCTTCAGGACCAGGCTCTGACTCATCCTCTTCTCCTTCATCATAGGTGTTCCTAGTATCTTTTGATAATGGCAAAAGGGGGAGAGTTGTTTAGATATTTTGTATCTGATGAGAGTCTTAGTTTGTTGTTTATTTAGCTTTGTAGCTTTGTGTTGCTGAGTAATAGTTAAAGATGTAATAGCATCTTTTCTTTGTTTTGATGAGATGCAGTGGCATCTGTAGCTATGTCTTTACTATGCAAAGATGTACTCTCTTTCTTTCAATTAATGAAATAACTCTCTGTTCACATCAATTGACTATATTAAAATTGACTATGATATGAAAAGATCTTTAACAGATTAGATCCCTAACTCAGGGGGAGCTCATCTTATTAAAAAAAATGTCAGGGGAAGTTGATTACTGCACATGCAACTTAAATTTCTTTTAAACTCTATGGTTTTCCATCATCAAAAAAGGGGGAGATTGTTGAGACAAACTCACCTCCAAGAAAGCTTTTAATATGTCAAACCACTGAAGTTTAAAAATATATGAGATGCATCTTTGTTGCTACTAACTGTTTGCTCAAGCTTGTGGCAGAACCACTGAAGTTCAAAAATATATGAGATGCATCCTTGTTGCTACTAACTGTTTTCTAAAGCTTGTGGCAGAAAATTGTTAAAACTTATATTGCAGATCTTAAAAATCATAAGAGAAACACCATGTGAAAGAAACAAGGAAGCAATGAGAAGCATGAAGCATCACATAAATCAGAGATTCAGCAACAGCTTGAGACTTGTCTCGAGAACAGATGCAAGAGCATGAGATTATCTCAAGATAAAGAGACAAATCCAATAGTACAGTATGAACTTCATTATTTGAGTCCATTAAGAATCATGAGACTTGACCTCTGAAATAAGCAAGAGATCAGCCCAAGTAAAGAAAAGATGCAAGAACAGCTTGAGACGCTGTCTCATGATTAGACGCTATCTCAAGGTCAGATGTTGTCTCATGTTCAGATGAGAAGAGTTAAGTGCCATGCAAGAGATGCAAAGAAGAGAGTCAAACCTAGTAAGAAGACTCAAGTACAACCTAAAAGGTCAAGCTATCAAGTCAGAATAAAGTAAAAACCAGTACACTGCGCAACTGACACAGTGACATTTGTACTTGGGAGACATTTGCTCTCATCCTTGAAACTTGGGCTGACACATTTTCAACGGCTCTCCAACGGTCATAAACGGCCAACTACTCTCTGATATAAATGCTGAGGGCTACAGTGAAGTATGTAAAAGAGACTATCATCAATTATTGAAAAACTACTGCATCTTAACTTATCTCAAGTGACATCTCAAGTGCCCATCTCAAGTAGTTCATATTTAGAGCTTATCTAAACTTGAGAATCGCATTAGTCTCCATCTCACTCTCCTGTTTAAATTGTATTATTCTCATTTAGAAGAGAGAATTGTTAGCTTAAACCTACTGCCTATCCATACAGTGTATGTAAGCTAGATCCATCTCAAAACTTCATTCTTTTGTAACCTATCTCATCTAAGATAGGAGTGTACCTAGTCTTAGAGTGAGTTGTAAGCGTCCTGAAGAGGCTGTAAGAATACTTGTGGCTCAGCCAAGATAGGAAGTGCCTAGGCTTGGTGTGAGAGACGTCCTGAAGAGGCTGTAAGAATACTTGTTTTTGACTGGTTGTCAATAGTGGAAATCTCATGCATTGTGAGGACTGGACGTAGCCCAAGGTGTGGGTGAACCAGGATAAGATCCATGTGTCATCTCTCTTACTCTTCTCTCTATCTTGCTTATCTCAATTCTGTTAACAACTAAGAAATTGTTTTATAGATTTATTTGAAACGGATTTTAAGATCTTGAGACATCTAAACTTGAAACAGAAATTGAAATAGTTTTTAACTTGTCTTAACAGAGACTCCAAGTCAGCAGACTTGAGATCACGTCTCAACCTTCAAATTGTGTGTACTAAAATTTTCAGGAACAATTTTTACAAAGTCTCTATTCAACCCCCTTTCTAGAGACGTTCAGCCAACTTCAAGCTCAACATTTCATATTTTCACATCTTTGGCTGCGAGTGTTTTATACTTAAAACCAAAGATGACCTGGGAAAATTTAATTCTAAATCTAACAAGGGATTCTTCATTGGTTATTCAGAAACCTCTAAGGCTTATAGAGTTTACAACTCTAGAACCCAAACTATTGAAGAAACCATACATGTTAGATTTAATGATGCTAAAGAGACTGATAGGGAACTATCAAATCTTGAAGATGATTTTGTAGGTATGGAGCTTAATCATATCTCAGGGACTTCAAAAATGAAGGATGAAGCACCTACTGAAGGACCTTCTAAAGTACCCACCGAAAACACAACCCCTCAACCTGTTAATACTGATACTCTTCAGAAAGTGGATAACGAGTCTAAAAATATACAAGCCTTCCCTCACTGGCGTGAGTGGAGGTACAGAAATAATCATCCTCGAGAGAAAATCATTGGTGACACTTCAGAAGGAGTAAGAACAAGATCAAGGCTAAGGGAAGTCAACAATCTTGCCTTTCCCTCTGAAATTGAACCAAAGAATATTGAAGAAGCTCTGCATGATGAAGAGTAGATCCTAGCCATGCAAGAAGAACTAAATCAGTTTGCTTGAAGTGATGTTTGGACTCTTGTTCTGGAACCCGATTGAAAAACGATCATAGGAACCAAATGGGTATTCAGAAACAAACTCTCTGAAGATGGTCAAGTCGTCAGAAACAAAGCTAGACTGGTTGCTCAAGGCTACAATCAGCAAGAAGGTTAGTAGGATTCTGTGATGCTGATTTTGCTGGAGACAGAATTGAAAGAAAATCAACCAGTGGAGGATGTCACTTCATTGGAGAAAATCTGATTAGTTGGTCCAGTAAGAGACAAAGCAGGATCGCCCTCTCAACTGCTGAAGCCGAATATATTTCTGCAGCATGCTGTTGTTCACAACTGCTATGGGTAAAATATCAGTTAGAAGATTTTAATACTCATATTAAATCCATTCCAGTCTTCTATGATAACACGAGTGCAATCAATCTTTCTAAAAATCCAATTTAGCACTCAAGAGCAAAACACATTGAAATTAAACATCATTTTATAAGAGACTATGTTCAGAAAGGAATTATTGATCTACAATTCATTGATACATAACATCAATGGGTTGATATATTCACTAAACCACTTGTTGAAGATAGATTCAAGTTTATCAGAAAAAATTTGAGTATTCTCACTATTTCGGAAAATTGAATCTTCTTCTCACTTCATAAAATGTATTAATGTGCATAAGTAGTATCCTGATTCTTTTCTTTACATGCTCATATCTCACTTCTTTAGACTTTGTGTCTACCCTTTTGACTAAAGACTCAAGTCCCGTGTAGCGGTCTCAAATTACTTATGCCTATCATTCTTATGGAAAGTCAGAGAAAGTGCTTTTTGGCACATTTCAAATTTCTCTCACCAAAAATGCAAAAGTCTGTAGAAAAGTACATGCGAGTCAGAAAAAGTAAAGTCTGCAAGCTGACTCTACCATCTGCTACAGCTAAGGGCTCAGGCTATGTGTCATAATGGGAGCATTTGCATTTAATGCCATCTCTCAACGGGAAAACGAGTGGAGTTCAACGGACTGAAGATGTGTTCTCTATATATACCAAACGCCTTGATGAAAGAAGTGGAGAACTTAGAACAGAGAAATCAACTTGCTGAAACGTTGCAGAAATTCATACTCCTCTGTTTCAAAGTCTTTCATTGTACAATCACTTCTATATCCTGAGTCATACTCAGTTATCTGTACAAGTTCCCAGACCGAGCTCTAAACTTGTATAGTTTCAGAGTTTGAGCATTTATTCTTTCAATCTATATTTTTTGGGATTGCCTGAAGAGGCTGTGTTAAAAGAATACTCGGGTTTTCAGCCTGGAGAGGCTGAGTGTTCAAAGAATACTTGGTGTTGAGCTTGGAGAGGCTTGTCTGCAAAAGAATACTTATTGAGCCTGGAGAGGCTAGGTGTGCAAAGAATTCTCGGTGTAGAGCCTAGAGAGGCTTGTCAGTAAAAGAATACTTGTTGGGCTTGGAGAGGCCTGGTGTGCAAAGAATACTTGGAGTTAAGCCTGGAGAGGCTGGGGTAAAAGAATACTTGTAATCTTGCGGTATTAGTGAAAAATCCAGCGGTGTGTTCGTCCTGCGACTGGACGTAGCTCACTAGGTTAGTGGGTGAACCAGGATAAATCTTTGTGTTAAGTTCTCTCAACCCTCAACTCTTTGTTTTCCGCTGCTATCTGTTTATCTCTAAATTTGGAGGGTTCTAAAAAGTGAATTTATAACTTACGCTGCAAAAATAACTTTGTTTATCTCTCAATTGGTTTTAAAAGAAACTTTTATTGAACTTGCTGAAGTATTTCAGCACGATTTAGAAAGCTTATTTTTAGCAAGTAGTCTGAATGTTAAAAACTTATTTGCTTGTTTTCGAAAGGTTTTCCAAAACTGCTAAAGTTAATAAAAACACTATTCAACCCCCGTTCTAGTGTTTCCTGTGGCCCTAACACAATCATTACCCAAAGAATGGAGGAAGCCTAGGGATCTCTCCTTGGACAACATTCTTGGTGACATTGAAAAGGGAGTAACTACTAGACATTCTCTTAATCTCTTTTGTGAAAATATGGCATTTGTATCTCAAATTGAACCATCTTGTGTGGCTGATGCTTTGAATGATGAATATTGGGTAATTGCCATGCATGATGAGTTAAATCAATTTAAGAGAAATAATGTTTGGGAACTAGTGCCTTATAAATCAATTATGAATGTCATAGGTACTAAATGGGTGTTTAGAGACAAACTTGATGAAACTGGATCAATAACTAGAAATAACGCTAGATTAGTAGCTAAGGTCTATAATCAACAAGAGGGTATAGACTTTGGTGAAACACATGCTCTTGTTGCTAGATTAGAAGTTGTTAGGCTCCTTCTTGCATTTGCATGTGCAAATAATTTTAAGCTATGCCAAATGGATGTGAAAAGTGCCTTTTTGAATGGTTTCATTGATGAAGAAGTAATTGTTTCTCAACCACCTGGTTTTGTTGATCATAAATTTCCTAACCATGTCTACAAGCTAAAGAAAGCCCTTTATGGACTTAAGCAAGCTCCTAGACAATGGTATGAAAGATTGAGTTAGTTTCTCTTATCTTAAAATTTTGAAAGAGGAAAGGTAGATAAAACCTTATTCATTAAGAAAACTTCCAATGATATACTTCTTGTACAAGTGTATGTGGATGACAAAATTTTTGGTTCATCTAATCACTCTCTTTGTGAGGACTTTGTCTCAAAAATGCAGGGGGAGTTTGATATGTCAATGATGGGTGAATTAAGCTTCTTTCTTGGACTGGAAGTTAAGCAGATGGAGAAGGGAATTTTTCTACATCAATCAAAATACACTAAAGAGCTCATTAAGAAATATGAAATGGAAAGTTGAAAAAGCTCAGACATTCCTATGGGATCGAATTGCTACTTAGATGCAAATGTTCAAGGAAAATCTGTAGATGTTACCAAATATAGAGGGATGATAGGTTCAGTTTTGTACTTAACTGCAAGTAGACCTGACATCATGTTTAGTGTGTGTTTGTGTGCTAGGTATCAAGCAGCACCTAAGGAATCACACCTGAATGCTTTCAAAAGAATTTTCAAATATCTCAAGGAAACTCTAGACCTTGGTCTTTTGTATCCTAAAGGTACAAATCTTACATTTGTTGGTTATTCTGACTCTGATTTTGCAGGTTGCAAGTTAGACAGAAAAAGTACAAGTGATACATGTCATTTGTTTGGAAATAGTCTAGTATCATGGCACAATAAGAAACAAACATGTGTGGCACTCTCAACAGCTGAGGTAGAATACATTGCAGTTGGAAGCTGTTGTGCTCAATCATTATGGCTCAAACAACAGTTACATGACTCTGGAGTAGAGATGGACAACATATCATTATATTGTGACAACACAAATGTAATCAACTTGACAAAGAATCCAATCTTGCACTCAAGAACAAAGCATATTGAAATTTGTCATCACTTCATAAGAGATCATGTGGAGAAAGGAGATTGCGTTATACAATTTGTTGACACAGAATCTCAGCTAGCAGATATATTTACTAAACCATTTCCAAGAGAAAGGTTCTACAAGCTAAGAAGGGAACTTGGTATACTTAGTGAGTATGATCTTAACTAATCTATAATTCTCTGTTTACACTAATTTAACTTTGTGTGAAATTGTGTGCATGATTATGCATTCATTCATTAGAAGCATCACATCATGAAAAAATTTCATTAAAATGCATTAAAATCCATTTTTCAAGCATATTAGGAAGAGGATAATCGATTACCTGCATAAGTAACCGACTAAACCAAGAAGTCTGTGTTTCAGCAGAAACACAAACTCACTGTGTTAATCAATTACCTAATTAAGATAATCGATTACCTTGCTGGAGCAATGAACACCTAGCATCCGTGTCTGTGATATTCAATTACCAACATGTGTTGATCGATTACCTTATTGGAAAGAATAATTACCTTGCATTTGTGACTGTGTTAATCGATTATCGTCTTCTTGTAATCAATTACCTATGACTCAGAAGCGTCCTACTCACTTTTAGAGACGCCAATGATGAGATTTAAACCTTCCCTCTTCATTTCAGTCTCACTTCTTGAAACCCTAAGTGAAAATCCTCCTCTAAAATCCTTCACATCCTCACAATTTCTCAATCTATCACTTCCTCTCAATCCCTTCCTCAACCAACAATGGCGGAATCAAGCAAGAACAAGGGCAAACGCATGAAGCACACCACAAGTGGAAAGGAATTTTGTCCTCCCAAATTGACGTCTGTATGAAAACTCGGATCCTCAAAACTCCCTACTGAAGAATCACCACCAAGAGCTTTGAACTACACTCACTCATGGTTCTCTACTAAGAAACAAGCCACTTCCTACTTCAGTATCTTTGCAGGAAAGGAAATAATCTCTCCAAAGGTTCTTTCTTTTTCTTGGATTTCTAGAAATGGCTTTACTTTTCAAGAAGATTTGGAGTCATAAGGTCTTAGTAAGTTTGTTCAATTAAAAGGAAAATATTACCCTGATTTGGTTAAGGTGTTTTACTCAAATCTTTATTACGATGAAGATGGAAATTTGTTTTCTGAAGTTAAAAGAACCAAGATTTGGATGAATGAGTCAATCTTTATGGAAATTGGTGGAATCAAAATTAATATAGATGAATTTAATAAACATGAAAGTGAATACAATAAGCTTGAATTGTACAAGTCTATGTTGGTGAATGCAAATGATTGGGAAGAAGAGCAAGTCATAAAAAGGACTGAAAAGAAGAAATCTATTTTTAATACTGGTAGAATGAAGGTTGGTGATAGGTTATTGCATTGCACTTTAGCATGGATCGTAGCTGCTAGGGGGAGCAATCATGCTCAAGTTAGTGAAAAAGATATAATGATGATTTGTGCTATTAAAAATGATATAAAAGTAAACTGGGTAGATGTTATTTATAACACAATGATGAAGACTAGGAGGTTAATTGATTACAAGTGTCCCTATGCTATATTTGTTTCAAAAATTCTTGATCATTATGGAGTTGATACTAATTCTGAATCAAGAGATATAACAAGGGAAGCACATGATGTAAAAGACAAAGCTATGAAAATGATGAAGTTAGTAAAAATAGAGCTTGGATGGTTAAATAAAGAAGTTAATGTTGAGGGAAACACTTCTATAAATGCAAATGATGAAGAAGATACTGAAATTCCTTAACTTAAGTCGTTCACAACTTTTGAACAAATGGTCCTCAACAAACTCAATGAAATTTCAAAAACTCAGAAGAGAGATTATCAGGAGTTGAAGGACAGTATTGATGGGTTTCTGGCAAGCGAACCAAAAATCCAGTCGTATAATAGTAAGAGTTATCGTATCCACAGGGAACGGTCAATTCACGTATACTCGTGATCTATTTATCAAGGGAAACAACGGTTTTGAGAATATTGTTGCAGAAATTGTAAACTGAAATTTAATAATCAATGAATTAGAAAGGAAGAGTTAGAGACACTTTACTTATATTAGGATTGAACTTCATATGATCACACCCTTTGTGCATGTAAAAACTATCTATTATTTTAGGTTTACTACTGTAGACAAACTATATTGCTAAGACCCCGAGTTGTAGGAAAACACAGGGAAACACTAGAAGGGGGGTTGAATAGTGTTTCAATGGAAACTTTTTATCTTTTACAAATATAGATGAAAATGCCCTTATGAAAATATTTAGATGATAAGTTTTATCGTCTGAAGCGTTTTGGTTCGTCTGAACCCGAGTTCAGATGCAAAAGAGGTTAAATAAATAGAAGCAGATTTTCACAAAAGGTAGTTTTCCAGAAATACTGTTCAATCCCTTTGGTTAGTTTATTAAAACTGAATTGACAAAGAGTAAGGGACAGAAAAAGACTTAGCCAAGATATATCCTGGTTCACTCACTACCACTGTGAGCTACGTCCAGTCCCAGAGGTAAACCACCACTGGATTTCCACTATTCTTGCAAGAATTACAAGTATTCTTTTCTATCAAGCCTCTTCACTTCAGGCTCTCAGACACTTAACCAAGTGTTATACCCAAGTATTCTTTAAACAGAAAGCCTCTCCAGGCTCAGTAAACCAAACTGTTTTATGTTAAAACAGAAGAAGTTCACTCAACTATCACAGAAGATAGGATGAACACAAATATGTACAATCAACTGAGATAACACTCAGAATCTGAAAAGAATTGTGTGCAAAGAATTTCAAACAGAGTTTCAGCAGCATAAGAGTTCTGATAATCCTTCTTTTTTCATTTCACTTTGCATGAGGGTATTTATAGAATGAAAAGCTTTAACTGTTGTCTCAGGCAGCATTAAATGCATTCCAAAAGACGTTGTGACTCCTTTATCCTTAAAGAGTGCTGAACGGCTTCACAGCAGCATGCGCATACAGTGTCAGTTTGGGCAGAGCAGCAACATTTCCATAAATGTGCAAATCATTTGAAGGAGGTAGGAAAGCTTTTCTAACACAGATGATGGAAATAGTTAGACCAGAGGTAGGACGTCCTTCAAATGCAGCAACGTCTCTTAGCATGGTCAACTTTGAAAGGATAGGTTAAGCTCCCAATGTAAATCTTCAGATGATATACAAGTCTTCAGATGCACAAGCATTCTTCAGAAGATCTGAACCCTTCAGATGCACAAGCATTCTTCAGACAATCTGAAGTCTTCAGATGCACAAGCATTCTTCAGACGATCTGAAACAGAACAGAAGATACATAATAGTTTATTCGTTCATTTTAAATTACCTTCTGACTTTTATATTTTTTATCCATTAAAACATTTGAGAGTATGAGACTTTAGAAAGTATTCATTTACTGACATACTTTATTTGAGACTCAACAATCTCCCCCTTTTAAATGATGACAAATATAAATATGTTAGAGAATCTGAAAAAGTTTAGGGTTAGATGATAACTCCCCCTTAACCAAAGACTCCCCCTAAAATCTGAGACATATTCTGAATTCATGTTCTGAGGTATGTTCATCCCTGCAATCTTTGTTTACTCTTTTTCAGAGTTTGTTAGATCACAAATAATACTCTCCCTTTTGTCATCAATGAAAAAGGGTAGCAGAGCAAAAACTTGTAAAAAATGACATGGATAAGAGCAACAACTCAAGATAAATCACATTCCAAACAACATTAATAACAACATTGTATTTAAAACTAGAACACAAAATAATGCAGTCTAAGACAAGTTTAATGGCAGCAGCATCATGAACTAGGTTTGAGACTCTTTTGAGCTTGCTCCATCATTTGTTGCATAGCTAGCCTCTGCTCCTCTAATGCAACAAGCACTGCATCTTTTAACTCAGACTGACTAGTCCTGATCTGATGTTGGACCTCAAGAATGTGTTCAGTTCTTTGAATCAGCTCTGCATTCTGAGCTCTTAAAACAAGATTCTCCTCTGTCAAAGCAATCACCTCAGCTTCCAAGTTCTCTTCATAAAACACCAAAGTAATGCATCTGCCACAGTATTTGAAAAAGTTGAATCCTGGAGGTAGGTTGAACTTCCTGGCATCAGTCACCTTTACAAATTTTGGTTGACCAATAACATACTGGATTACTTCCCATTCATAGTGTGGATTGTAGAAATGATCAAATCTATATGAAGGTAATCTTCCTCTGAAGAATGTTGGAGTCTCAAGAGTGGTGTTCTTTCCAACTTTGACCATGGAATCAGCATCATCCCATTTTGTGCCTGAGCAGCTTCCTTCTTTCTCTACAAGATTCCAGTGGTAGTCCCACATGGCATTGTAAAGAGAATGGTCCATGCCTCCTTCTGTAGCAACTTCTTCAGCTAAGAACTCCCAATCTTCATCAGATAAGACTTTGGGTCCCTCATCTGAATTTGATGCTACAACCTTCTGCTTCTTCTTCAGCTTAAATTCATCAGTATAAGGTATCCTAGGTATGATTGCATTTGGGCATACCTTGATCTTAGTATAAGGTTTGATATGGATCCTGGAAGGTGGATGAATCCTCTCAGACCAAAAAACTTCTGACATTGAGATCCACTAGTTCACATTCAAGACATAGCATCCTGACAACAGCCCAGTCTTCATAAGAGAAAAACAGTCTATCATCTGTGAATGGATTCAGCAATCTCCACTTGTGTTTAGCTTCAACAACTCCACTTCTAATCTTTTCAAGGGAATCAGCTACACGTCCTTCTTTTTTTCTTCTTCTCATTTCTGCTTCTGAAGAGGTTTCCAGCTGAAACCTGGATAGATCATGAAGCTGGATAGATGGATAATCTCTGAAGTAAATCAGCTCTTCAAGGAGATTGGGGAAACTAGGCACTCTGGGCCTTTCAGCTACAGGAACATTGTAAAATTTGTGTGGCACCTCAGCAGCCCACAACATTTGCTGATCATTCTGAACACATAATGCAAGATCCTGAGATGGTTTTCTGGTGTAGTCTCTGGTCTTGGCTTTCAGCAGAACTTCCCTAGAGAGATTTCCTCCAAACCTCATGCAATCAGCATTCTCATCATCCTCAGCCTGAGAATCTTCTGAAGTGTGAGGTGGTGAAGGTTCAGGTGCAGGTACAGGTGAAGGTGGGGGAATAGGTTCAGAATTCTGTACATCCAGCTGAGCAGGTGGAGCTTCATCATCTGAAGTAGAGACATTGTCAAATAACACCCTAGGTCTTTTGACAGGCACCTTAGTCTCTTCAGCAGCAACTTTCTTCTTTTGTTGTAACACCTCCAGTGACTTCTTTCTTTGTTTTTCAGCTTCCTCCTGGAACTTGACAACTTCAGGTTCTTGTATGCTTCTCCTAGTTCTGATTGATGAAGCTTGAATGACAGGTTCAAGCAACTTGGCCTTCTTAGATTTTCTTATTTTGTGAGCACTTTCTCTCCTTCTCTTAAGCCTAGAAGCTTGCTCCAACCTCTCATCTTCAAGAACAGCTTGTTGTGTAGCAACAACAAGGGCATAATCTTGTTTCTCCTGCTCCTCCTTCTTTCTTCTTTCTTCTTGTTCAATCTCTTCAACAACCTTCTTGAGATCAGCTTCAGGCATATTGGAAGCTAAAGGTATAGCCTGAATAGGTTCAGTGGTCTCAGATGTCAACACATTGTTGTCCTTTGCCTGTCCTTCTAATTTAGAAGTAGGCTGAGTAGCAATGGTTGTACCTTCTCCAGTTTGACCCACAATCTCAGGAGCATCATTAGATCCATCCTGAGCAGGTTCAGACTGTCTGACGGTAGTTTCATCTTCAGACGCACCGGCCTTCATCTGAGGTCTTGACCTTTTCATTTTCTGGATTTTCACAGGTGTTAGAGATGACACAAATTCAGAACGACGTATATCTCCTTGCATTTCTTTTTGCAAAATATCCAGAACATTTCTTCCAGTTCTTGCTGCCTTCTCAGATGTAGCCTTGATAAGTGAAAATTAGTTGATAAATTAGAGCACTTTTTAGTTCACTTATCAAGGATAAAATGATAATTTTCCCCAATTTAATCCCTTTTTATTAAATATTAGATAAATTGTATTTATTAATCTGAGATTTGAATTTGATGCTATTTTGATAGAAATATTGCTGACTTTTGCAAGATATTGCAAAGATTTGATTTGAAGGATAAATAGCATTAAATGAGGAAGATATCTGCAAGATTGGAGATTGATTGAAGATATTTAATGAAGATTTAAAGAAGATTTGAGATCATTAATGAGGAGATCATTGCCAATCAATCAAGGATTCTGCAGACAAGCTTTCCAAATAAATCAAGGATTGATCAATAAATGCAAGGACATCATCAAATAAAGGGAAACAAGGAAAGACAAATATGCCAAAACCAGTCTCGGGGAGGAATCAAGATTAAAAAGAGAAAGTTGGAGCAGCAGGACGCTACCTGCGCTATAGCGCAGAGTGAAGCGCAGACTTACTGGAAGTTGCGTTCAATCCTGCGCTATAGCACAGCCTGGAGCGCAACTCACGCTGATTTGTTCCCTGTTGCCATTTTTAGATAGATTTCTCCCCAATTTGCGTTGTCTTTCCTTAGTCTATAAATAGGAACCTCTTGCACCAATTCTGGGGGACGATTATTGTAATCTAGTCTATAGTTCAATGATTATGTACCACAGCTAAGTTTAGAGTAGGAGAGGAGGAGCGCTTCCCAAGGATTGAAGATGGTGACAGCATCTTCGGTGGTTTGTATGGCTACCTTGTGTAGTTAACTCTCCATTAGGATTGGATGTAATTGATTCTATCCCTAAGTGTATGTAAATTCTATATTATTATTTATGAGCTCTCTGTCTATAATATTGGTAATCTTATTCTGTACTTAATTCCTAATTCCCACGCTTGCGTCTGGAGTTATAGGCTAGTCTTAACTAAGTTAGTTTTTGATTAGGAATGAGAATGGGGGAGCGGATTCTGAAGAAACCCAAACTCTGAGTGAATAAGAGGACTCGGTGCTCTGTGACCAATACATGGACGTTTCTAATGAGCGATGGGTAGTGTGAGTACTCTAGCGAAGGGCGTTCACAGGGCTAGGCCTTAGTATCGATAGCAAGGAGTTAGTTGATTGTGAATCTAGGACTGGAACATGGATATATCTTAGCGAGTGATGGGTAGTGACAGTACTCTAATGAAGGGTGTGTCCACAGGATGAGGTCACGTTTATCATCTAGTTTCTTACAAACGGAATAATAAAATAAAGAGCGAAATAAGCCGAGGGTAAGTCTGTTTCCTGGGAGAGCCCGCATGGATTATCCTTGAGTGTGTGAGGCCGCTGGTAACTTGGGGTCTTAGCAATAAAGTTTGTCTACAGTATTATAGAGTAAACCAAAAATAATAGATAGTTTTTACATGCACAAAGGGTGTGATGATATGAAGTCCAATCCTAATCCAAGTAAAGTGTCTCTAACTCTACCTTTCTAATTCCAATTGATTATTTACTTTCTCTTTATAATTCCGCAATCATACTCTCTAAATCGTGCTTTATCTTGATAAATAGATCACAGTCTACGTGAGTTGACCGTTCCCTGTGGAAACGATACTCTTTCTTACTATTATACTGCTGGATTTGTGGTTCGCTTTCCAGAAACCCATCAAGTATTTTTGGCGCCGTTGCCGGGGAACGTTTTCCAATTCGCGTAGAACCTGGAGGTCTAATTGTCAAGTATATCTATCTTAGGATTTCTTTTATTTATTATTCTTATTATTTTAGGAAATTTTATTATTTAGGAAAGTTATACTTTATTTTTATCATTATACTTTATTATTTTATTTTAGTTATTTAATTTTTTTTAAAAAAATAAATAAATAATAAATAATATTTTCATTTTTTTAAAAAAATTAATTAATTTTAAAAAAATAAAAATAAAAATTTAAAAATTTATTTTGTTCCTCTTTCCTGAGCTAACATTTGTTTGAGCTTGAGTAGTGTTTTTGTGAAAGACAGATGTCTTAAGAGCAATTGAGAGAATGAACCAAATAGAGAGAGAGAAAAAGGGCAAGGAGACAAATTCAAGACTCTCCATATTTTAGGAAACTTTTATTATTTTTAGGAAATTTATAGTTTCTATTTTTATTAATTTTTCTTCAACACTTACCTTTTTTAAAGTTTCTTGTTTATATTTTTGAGAGACCAGGTGTCCCCCAATCAATTACAACTTGAAGCAGAAATAGGAAGGACATCATGGAAGAACAAAAGTAGAAACAAGGAAAGGAGACAAGGGAGAAGTCGAGAGAAAACAAAAATATTTTATTTTTAAATTATTTTATTTTAATTATTTTCTCAAAAAAAAAATATATTATTATTATTTATTATTATTATTATTTTGAAAAATAAATAAATAATTGAATATTTTTTACTAAAAAAAAAGGGATATTATTTTGTTCTTCTCTTTGTTTGAGTTCCTTGATTATTACTCTTGAGAAGACAGGTAACAGGAAAAGGGGCAGAGCTCACGGAGACAATCTCAACACTCTCTGTTCAACAACCCCAAGTGAAGTAAATGTCACATGGCTTCCGAATGGCAAAATTCACCAAAAAGACTCTTGGGAGATTATGTTATGCCTCAAGGGCTACGTTATCGCTCAAGTATTGCCATTCCAAGTACTGCAAGAGTTGTGGAGTTCCATGCATCACACCTTCAACTTGTTGAAGATCACCAGTTCTCTGGCCTAGAACATGAAAATCCAAATGATCATCTTTCTACATTCTTTAAACAGATTGAAACTATGGGTTTTGCTGAAGAGGACAAAGAGGTTGTTTACTTACGCTTGTTTCCTTTCTCTTTGATAGGTAAAGCTAAGGAATGGCTGCAATCACACCCCAGCCAAAGTCTGACCAGTTGGAACATGGTAGAAGATAATTTTTTAAGGAGATTCTTTCGCAGGCCATGTTGCATTCAAGCCAAGGCAGACATTCCTTCGTTCAAGCAGGGTCAAAAATATTTCTCTCATTCACCGATTCAAGGTAACTTCTCTAATTACAGTAATTATTCTAACAATCTTTCACAGGATTGGGGAAGTTACCAGAATCAAAATTTTGGGTGGAAACAAGATGCTATTTCATCCCATAAGCAAACTTTTAAAGAGAACTCAGGGAAGAAAATAAGAGTTTGAAGCAGTCATTAGAAGCACTCCAACAGCAGCTAGACAGACTTTCTCAGCCACTGCAACCAGTTTACTCTTATCCTGGCCAGTCTCCACAATTAATTTGTGATTTTTACGGAGGTAACCATCTCAATGGTCACTGCTCTTATCCTGAAATTCAAGAAGAAGAAACTGAAGCAATACAAGAAAGAGAAATTGAAGAAAAGAAATCAGAGGAAGCTGCTAAAGAAAATAAAAAAGAAGAAAAAGAAGAGTTCAAACATGCACTGCAAGATAGGGAATTACCATAGCCAAAGAATCTCTCCATGAAAGATAGGAACATGATATTTACAGCCTTGATAGAGAGTAACAAAATATTGCAACTCAACATCCCAACGTTGGATGCCATGGAGCCACTAATGTTGGAACTGCTCAACAAGAAGAGAGAGTCTCCTGATGCAACAATTGAAGAGATAGCAGAAGCAATAGCCAACCAACAGTCAAAACAGAGCTCAGCAAACGCTCAACCCAACCCTGTAGAATTTTGTCCCACCATAATCGTTAAATTAACAGGGGAGGAAATCAATGATGTTCTGGCTGTTGAAGAGGATGGATCTGAAGAAACACAAGAAGGTGCAGCAAAAGTAGAAGAAGATGGAGAGGATGAAATAGAAAAGATGGTGCTTGAAGAAGAGACTGACTCTGAAAGTGAGATAGAGAATACAACATATGAGGGTGTACATGATGAAAAAGATCAAGAAAATGAGAAAAAGAGTGAACAAGGAGATGGAGAATAAAATCCCGAGGAAGGAAGGGAAGTGATTTCAAGAACAGAGACCCCGCCTTATCCAATCAGTCCTCCTAAGGAAGATCAAGAAAGGCATAGTGCAAGTGATAAACCTTCCAGATCTCACAAAAGATAGGCCTATGATCACACTGACCAGGACAAGGAAAAGAGAAGAAAAGTCAAGCCAGAATTAAATTCCGAGCCTAGAGCCAGATTGAAGATCAAGTGGTCAGATGTGTTCCATATCAAAGACCCCTGCGAAGCAAAGAAATTGAGAGCAATCAACTGTGAATCATCTAAGCTTCAGGAAAAGAAGACTCATGCACATGAGAGCAAGGTAATAAAGAAAAGAACGATCAAGCCAAGGGAGTCAGAGGCATGGTCTAATTCCAGAAAGAAGCTACAATGGTCAAAGTCAGTTCACACTACATGTTGCTCCAAGGCAAGATTATGGGGAGGTTTATCGGCCAGAGAAAGAAAGGGTGCAGCTCACAAGCTCATCAAAATATTTCAGTTTCAGCCACCTTAAGAGAACAGGCGTCGAGCTATCAGACGTTAAACAAGCGCTTCCTGGGAGGCAACCCAGAGATTTTTAAGTTTTCAATTATTTTCAGTTTTGTTTTATTTTCTTGTTTATTAATTAAGATTTTTCAATTTTTAGGATTTAGGAAATTTTCAAAATTCATTGGAATAAGTTTGTGGAAAAAAAAATTTAAATAAAAAATATAGGAAGTAGCAGAAAATGTGACTAAAAATTGCAAAATTCCATTCTGTTTGCTGCGCTTCAACCTGCGCTGTAGCGCAGGTAAAGCGCAGATTTGCATTTTTAGTCACTGTATTCTGCGCTTCACCTGCGCTGTAGCACAGGGTGAAGCGCGGGATACGAAATTTTAAAAAATCTTCTATTTTCTCATGTATTGTTTCTCTACTTCCTAAGCTTTTCTTTTCACTTTTCCACTCACAAACTTCCATCAATTTTGAAACTTTCAGTTATGTTTCCCTTAATTTTTACCATGTGAAATCTTCATTTTCTCTATTTTTTATGAATTGCACAGACTGCTGCAGAGTATAAAGACTAGTTTACCTCAAACAATCAGGAGTACTAGACCCATACCCGAGCATGCTGCTTGAAGAGTTCGGATATTCTTGCAGTGGCCTGGGGACAGGCCTATTTTCCCAGGGGGATGGAGCAGCAGCTGGACAAGGACTTACAGGATACAGAGGATGAAGATTGATACTGGTGTTTTCTTTCTTTTAGTTTTTCTTCTATTTTCTATTATTTTATAGATTTTTTCTAGTTAATTAGGATTTTTGTTTCGTATTTCATATTTTTTTTAAGTTTTTAGAATTTTTTAAATTTTTTGGATCTTAGGAAAGTACGAATCAAGGTAAATTTTCCTTATTCTCTGTAAATAAGTAGTTTAACTAACCAATCTAGGAAAGATAATAGGGTCTTGTGATTAATTCCATAATCAGTTAGGATTAGGGTACTTCTCAAGAGAACCTATCAAGATAGTTAATTAAATCCATTAAGTGCTTTATCAAGGAAATTTTAGCCATAGCCGGTGAGATGAGAGACCAAACACTTAAATTGAGAGCTTTTCACCGCTGCTTGTCAACTGTTATTGATTGAGTTTCTGAATTTTGTCTTGCTAGTAGAAGATATGGAAGTGATAAAGGCATATTTTGTGATTCTATTATTGTGCTCAGTGCCAAATAGCCAACCCTGATTTAATATTTCCATTTATTGATTGCCCATTTGAGTTTGAATATTTCCTTTGATGCACCCTAAACCATATTCATTGAATATCACCTGTCCCTTAACACTTGGGATAGAGAGCAAGGTGCACCACAACAAAATGGGACAAGAGGTTGGTCACAAGAGATTCAAGAGAAGGCACAAGAAATCACAAAAGATGGATCCTCCCCCACAAATAAAGTTTTTATGTTACTCTTTATGTCAAAAAAAAGAAAAAAAATTCTACACAAAAGTGTGGAATTGAATAAGTTGGGGGGAGAATTTCTTCAAACAATGAGGCCAAACTGTAAAAGGGTGACCATTCAAGAATGACCAGGTGAATTGAGAGAAGTCCCAAGCACAATCACAAGATGCTCTCTATTCAAAGTGTTCCTTGAATATCCAGAAAAACCATGATTTCTTGATAGCCCAGCCTCATTACAACCTAATAAAGACCTTTTGATCCATATTAACTGCTTGCAGGTTCAGATCTTGGAAACGACTATCAATTCTAGTTGTTCAACAGTGGTGAAAATGATTGAGGGAAACACTTACCCGTGAGAATGAGAGATTTCCTTGGTTTATCACTTACTGCTTTAATTGCTATTATTGAGAAAGTTTAATTGATGTTTGTATTTCTATTCTGATTGATGTATGGTAACATCCCTTGATCCTGAGTTTTTCTTATGATTGGAAAGTGACTTCTACTTAGGAAAGAGTTGAGGAATAGTTCCTTGAATTTGTATTTAGTTATTAGGAATACACTGGGAATAGAATTGATTCATGATTGCAAAGAGGTCTCTTGCTTGAGGACAAGCAAGAAGTTAAGTTGGGGGGATTTTGATAAGTGAAAATTAGTTGATAAATTAGAGCACTTTTTAGTTCACTTATCAAAGATAAAATGATAATTTTGCCCCAATTTAATCCCTTTTTATTAAATATTAGATAAATTGTATTTATTAATCTGAGATTTGAATTTGATGCTATTTTGATAGAAATATTGCTGATTTTTGCAGGATATTGCAAAGATTTGATTTGAAGGATAAATAGCATTAAATGAGGAAGATATGTGCAAGATTGGAGATTGATTGAAGATATTTAATGAAGATTTAAAGAAGATTTGAGATCATTAATGAGGAGATCATTGTCAATCAATCAAGGATTCTGCAGACAAGCTTCCCAAATAAATCAAGGATTGCTCAATAAATGCAAGGACATCATCAAATAAAGGGAAACAAGGAAAGACAAATATGCCAAAACCAGTCTCGGGGAGGAATCAAGATTAAAAAGAGAAAGTTGGAGCAGCAGGACGCTACCTGCGCTTCACCTGCGCTATAGCGAGGGTGAAGCGCAGACTTTCTGGAAGTTGCACTCATTCCTGCGCTATAGCGTAGCCTGGAGCGCAGCTCACGCTGATTTGTTCCCTGTTGCCATTTTTAGATAGATTTCTCCCCAATTTGAGTTGTCTTTCCTTAGTCTATAAATAGGAACGTCTTGCACCCAATTCTGGGGGACGGTCATTGTAATCTAGTCTATAGTTCAGTGATTATGTACCACAGCTAAGTTTAGAGTAGGAGAGGAGGAGCGCTTCACAAGGATTGAAGATGGTGACAGCATCTTCGGTGGTTTGTGTGGCCTCCTTGTGTAGTTAACTCTCCATTAGGATTGGATGTAATTGATTCTATCCCTAAGTGTATGTAAATTCTATATTATTATTTATGAGCTCTCTGTCTATAATATTGGTAATCTTATTCTGTACTTAATTCCTAATTCCCACGCTTGCGTCTGGAGTTATAGGCTAGTCTTAACTAAGTTAGTTTTTTATTAGGAATGAGAATGGGGGAGCGGATTCTGAAGAAACCCAAACTCTGAGTGAATAAGAGGACTCAGTGCTCTGTGACCAATACATGGACGTTTCTAATGAGCGATGGGTAGTGTGAGTACTCTAGCGAAGGGCGTTCACAGGGCTAGGCCTTAGTATTGATAGCAAGGAGTTAGTTGATTGTGAATCTAGGACCGGAACATGGATATATCTTAGCGAGTGATGGGTAGTGACAGTACTCTAATGAAGGGTGTGTCCACAGGATGAGGTCACGTTTATCATCTAGTTTCTTACAAACGGAATAATAAAATAAAGAGCGAAATAAGCCGAGGGTAAGTCTGTTTCCTGGGAGAGCCCGCATGGATTATCCTTGAGTGTGTGAGGCCGCTGGTAACTCGGGGTCTTAGCAATAAAGTTTGTCTACAGTATTACAGAGTAAACCTAAAATAATAGGTAGTTTTTACATGCACAAAGGGTGTGATGATATGAAGTCCAATCCTAATCCAAGTAAAGTGTCTCTAACTCTACCTTTCTAATTCCAATTGATTATTTACTTTCTCTTTATAATTCCACAATCATACTCTCTAAACCGTGCTTTCTCTTGATAAATAGATCACAGTCTACGTGAGTTGACCGTTCCCTGTGGATACGATACTCTTTCTTACTATTATACTGCTGGATTTGTGGTTTGCTTTCCAGAAACCCATCAAGTATTTTTGGCGTCGTTGCCGGGTCTAATTATCAAGTATATCTTTCTTACGATTTCTTTTATTATTGTTCTTATTATTTTAGAAAATTTTATTATTTAGGAAAGTTATACTTTATTTTTATTATTATACTTTATTATTTTATTTTAGTTATTTTTTTTTTAAAAAATAAATAAATAATAAATAATATTTTTGTTTTTTTTTTAAATTTAATTAATTTTTAAAAAATAAAAAAATAAAATTTAAAAATTTATTTTGTTCCTCTTTCCTGAGCTAACATTTGTTTGAGCTTCTTGAGTAGTGTTTTTGTGAAAGACAGGTGTCTTAAGAGCAATTGAGAGAAGGGACCAAATAGAGAGAGAGAAAAAGGCCAAGGAGACAAATTCAAGACTCTCCATATTTTAGGAAACTTTTATTATTTTTAGGAAATTTATAGTTTCTATTTTTATTAATTTTTCTTCCACACTTACCTTTTTTAAAGTTTCTTGTTTATGTTTTTGAGAGACCAGGTGTCCCCCAATCAATTACAACTTGAAGCAAAAATAGGAAGGATATCATGGAAGAACAAAAGTAGAAACAAAGAAAGGAGACAAGGGAGAAGTCAAGAAGAAAACAAAATATTTTATTTTTAATTATTTTATTTTAATTATTTTCTCAAAAAAATATATTATTATTATTATTTTTTATTATTATTATTATTATTATGAAAAAAAATAAATATTTTTTACTAAAAAAAAGGGGGATATTATTTTGTTCTTCTCTATATTTGAGTTCCTTGATTATTTCTCTTGAGAAGACAGGTAACAGGAAAAGGGGCAGAGCTCACGGAGACAATCTCAACACTCTCTGTTCAACAACCCCAAGTGAAGTAAATGTCACATGGCTTCTGAATGGCAAAATTCACCAAAAAGACTCTTGGGAGATTATGTTATGCCTCAAGGGCTACGTTATCGCTCAAGTATTGCCATTCCAAGTACTGCAAGAGTTGTGGAGTTCCAAGCATCACACCTTCAACTTGTTGAAGATCACCAGTTCTCTGGCCTAGAACATGAAAATCCAAATGATCATCTTTCTACATTCTTTAAACAGATTGAAACTATGGGTTTTGCTGAAGAGGACAAAGAGGTTGTTTACTTACGCTTGTTTCCTTTCTCTTTGATAGGTAAAGCTAAGGAATGGTTGCAATCACACCCCAGCCAAAGTCTGACCAGTTGGAACATGGTAGAAGAAATTTTTTTAAGGAGATTCTTTCGCAGGCCATGTTGCATTCAAGCCAAGGCAGACATTCCTTCGTTCAAGCAGGGTCAAAAATATTTCTCCCATATCACCGATTCAAGGTAACTTCTCTAATTACAGTAATTATTCTAACAATCTTTCACAGGATTGGGGAAGTTACCAGAATCAAAATTTTGGGTTGCAACAAGATGCTATTTCATCCCATAAGCAAACTTTTAAAGATGAACTCAGGGAAGAAAATAAGAGTTTGAAGTAGTCATTAGAAGCACTCCAACAGCAGCTAGACAGACTTTCTCAGCCACTACAACCAGTTTACTCTTTTTCTGGCCAGTCTCCACAATTAATTTGTGATTTTTGCGGAGGTAACCATCTCAATGGTCACTGCTCTTATCCGGAGATCGTGCAAGCATGAAGAGAGCAGTTACTCAGAGAGAGGGAAACCCAAACGTTTCAGCTTGCCACGTCATCAGACTTAGTGCTTCTGACACACATAAAATTCAGACGATGCATGTTCAGATGAATGTTCAGACGAAGCATATTCAGATGCATGTTAGTATGAACTGAGCACATGCTATTCAAACAAAGCCAAGATATTTAGATTATCTCTAATGATCTTAAACTATCTTCAGCTAGAGGCTTTGTGAATATATCATCCCATTGATGATCAGTATCAATGAACTGTATATCAAAAACTCCTTTCTGAACATAGTCTCTAATGAAATGATGCTTGATTTCTATATGCTTTGCCCTAGAATGTTGAATGAGATTCTTAGAAAGATTAATAACACTGGCATTATCACACATTACAGGAATACAAGATACATTAATAATAAAATCTTCTAACTGATACTTCACCCATAATAGTTGTGAACAACAACTGGCAACTGCAATGTATTCAGCTTCTGCTGTTGAGAGTGCTATGGTGCTTTGCCTTTTGCTGGACCAGCTTATCATGTTGTCACCTATGAAATGACATCCTCCACTGGTTGATTTTCTTTCAGTTCTATCTCCAGCAAAGTCAGCATCACAGAATCCAACTAACCTGCAATCCTTACTCTTCTTATAGCAAAGACCAAGATTAGTAGTACCATTCAAATATCTAAAAATTCTCTTCACAGCTTTGTAGTGAATAATTCATGGATCTGATTGAAATCTAGCACAGATACAAACACTGAACATGATATCAGGTCTGCTAGCTGTTAGATACAATAAAGAGCCAATCATTCCTCTATACAAAGTTTGATTTACTGGTTCTTCCCCTTCATCCTTGTTTAATACAATAGAAGGATGCATAGGAGTTGTCATGGGCTTGCAATCATGCATGTTAAACTTCTTAAGCATTTCTTTTGTATATTTTTCCTGATGGATCCATATACAATCAGATTGTTGCTTGATCTGAAGTCCCAAAAAGAACTTAAGTTCTCCCATCATGCTCATTTCAAACTCAGATTGCATAAGCTCAGAGAATTCCTTGCATAATGAAGAATCAGTAGAACCAAAAGTAATGTCATCCACATATATCTGAACAAGAATGAAATCTTTGTTAGTCATTTTTCTGAAAAGAGTTGTATCTACTTTTCCTCTTTCAAAATCATTTTTAATCAGAAAATTGCTCAGTCTGTCATACCAAGCTCTTGGGGCTTGTTTCAAACCATAGAGAGCCTTTTTCAGTTTGTAAACATGTTCAGGAAAAGCAGTATCTTCAAAAGTTGGTGGTTGTCTAACATAGACGTCTTCCTCAATAAAACAATTGAGAAAGGCACTCTTGACATCCATCTGATATAGGGTGATGCCATTATTTACTGCATAAGAGAGTAAAATCCTAATTGCTTCATGTCTAGCTACTAGAGCAAAGGTTTTAGTGAAATCAATACCTTCTTGCTGATTGTAGCCTTGAGCAACAAGTCTTGCCTTGTTTCTGACAACCTTTTCTTCTTCTGACAACTTGTTTCTGTACACCCATTTGGTTCCTATGATAGTTTTCCCATGGGGTTTAGGCACAAGTGTCCAGACATCACTCCTGGAAAATTGATTTAGCTCTTCTTGCATGGCTAGGATCCACCCTTCATCATGCAGAGCCTCCTCAATGTTTTTGGGTTCAATCTCAGAGAGAAGTGCAAGATTATTCACCCTTCTGAATTTTGACCTTGTTTTCACTCCTTATGAAGTGTCTCCAATAATTTGCTCTTTTGGGTAATGAGACTTGTATCTCCAATCACGACTGTGAGGGAATACATTCTCAGTCTGAGACTCAACAATGTTGGTCTGAGAAGATCCAGGTTCAGACACAAGTTCAGACTTATGCTCAGATGATCCTTCAGATGCTCTTTTAGAGGGTTCTTCAGATTTTGTTTCTGGATTTAGCTCCATACCTGCAAAATCATCCTCCAGATCTGATAGTTCCCTATCAGTCTCTTTATAGTCATTGAATTTTACATGGATTGATTCTTCTATTGTTAAGGTTCTAGAGTTATAAACTCTGTAAGCCTTTGAAATTTCAGAATATCCAATGAAAAATCCTTTATCTGACTTAGCATCAAATTTTCCTAAGTCATCTTTAGTGTTGAATATAAACACTCACACCCAAAGATATGGAAGTATTCATCTTTATATTTGTTATCCATTAAAACATTTGAGAGTATGAGACTTTAGAAAGTATTCATTTACTGACATGCTTTATTTGAGACTCAACACGAGTTACCAGCAGCCTCACACACTCAAAGGTAATCCATGCGGGCTCTCCCAAGCGACAGACTTACCCTCGGCTTATTTTGCTCTCTTTATTCCGTTTGTAAAAGAACTAATTGATAAACGAGGTCTAATCCTGTAGACGCGCCTTCATTAGAGTACTCACATTACCCATCACTCATCAGGATACATCCATGTGTCGGTCCTGGATTGACAATCAACTAATTCTTTGCTATCGATACACAGGCCTAATCCCGTGAACGCCCTTCGCTAGAGTACTGTCACTACCCATCGCTCATTAGTAACGCTCATGTGTCGGCCACTGAATACCGAGTCCTCTTATTCAATCAGAGTTTGGGTTTCCTATGTCTAGGCTCCCCCATCCTCAATCCTAGTCGAAACTAGTCTATAACTCCGGCGCAAGCGCAGAAGTCAAGGATTAAGCACAGAATAAGATTACCAATATTATAGACAGGGAGCTCAGGAAATAATAATATAGAGTTTACATACACTTGGGGATAGAATCAATTACATTCAATCCTAATGGAGAGTTAACTACACAAGGTAGCCATACAAACCACCGAAGATGCTGTCACCATCTTCAATCCTTGTGAAGCGCTCCTCCTCTCCTCCTCTAAAATTAGCTCTGGTGCATTATCACTGGAATATAACTGAATTACAATAATTGTGCACACCTGATCTGGTGCAAGAGGTTCCTATTTATAAGCTAAGGAAAGAGAAAGGAAATTAGGGAGAAATCTATCTAAAAACGGCAACAGGGAACAAATCTGCGTGATCTGTGCTTCAAGTTGCGCTACAGCGCAGGCTGCAGCGCAGGTTCCAGAGAGCTGCGCTTCACCCTGTGCTGTAGCGCAGGTTGAAGCGCATGATGCGTCCTGCAGCTCCAACTTTCTCTTTTTTAATTTGATCTCTCCCCGAGACTGGTTTTAGGCTGATTTGTCTTTCCTTGTTTCCCTTTTCTTGATGAAATCCTTGCATTTATTGAGCATCTTTGATTTATTTGGAAAGGTTGTCTGCAGAATCCTTGATTGATTGGTAGTGATCTCTTCATTAATTGCTTCAAATCTTCTTCAAATCTTTATTAAATGTCTTCAATCAAATTTCAAATCTTGCAGATATCTCCCTCATTTAATGTTATCTTTCCTTCAAATTAAATCTTTTCAATATCCGGCAAAAATCAGCAATATTTCTATCAAAATAACATCAAATTCAAATCTAAGATTAATAAATACAATTTATCTAATATTTACTAAAAAGGGATTAAACTGGGGCAAAATTACCATTTTATCCTTGATAAGTGAACTAAAAAGTGCTCTAGTTTACCATTTAATTTTCACTTATCAAAATACCCCCCAACTTAACTTCTTGCTTGTCCTCAACCAAGAGACCTCTTTGCAATCAAAACATCAATTCTATTCCCTGTGTATTTCTAACAATTCAAAAACAAATTCAAGGAACTATTCATCAACTCCTTGCTAAGTAGAAGTCACTTCCCAAACATAAGAAAAACTCAGGATCAAGGGATGTTACCAATCATCAATCAGAATAGAACACAAACATCAATCAAACTTCTCAAAAATAGCAATTAAAGCAGTAAGTGATAAACCAAGGAAATCTCTCATTCTCACGGGTAAGTGTTTCCCTCAATCTTTTTCACCACTGTTGAACAACTAGAATTGATAGTCGTTTCCAATATCTGAACCTACAAGCAGTTAATATGGATCAAAAGGTCTTTCTTAGGTTGTAATGAGGCTGGGCTATCAAGAATTCATTGTTTTTCTGGATAAGCAAGGAATACTTTGAATAGAGAGCATCTTGTGATTGTGCTTGGGACTTCTCTCCATTCACCTGATTATTCTTGAATGATCACCCTTTTTCAGCTTGGCCTCATTGTTTGAAGAAATACTCCCCCCAACTTATTCAATATCCACACTTTTGTGCAGATTTTTTTTGACAGAAACAATAACATAAAGAATTTATTTGTGGGGGAGTATTCTTCTTCGTGATTTCTTGTGCCTGCTCTTCGAATCTCTTTGACCTTTCACTTCACCAACCTCTTGTCCCATGTTGTTGTGGTGCACCTCGCTCTCTATCCCAAGTGTTAAGGGATAGGATATAATCATTGAATATGGCTAGGGTGCATCAAAGGAAATATTCAAAGCTCAAATGGGCAAGCAATAAACGGAAACATTTATCAGGGTTGGCTATTTGGCACTGAGCACAATATTATAATCACAAAATATGTCTTTGTCACTTCCATATTTTCTACTAGCAAGACAAAATTCAGAAACTCAAGCAATAACAGTTGACAAGAAGCGGTGAAAAGCTCTCAATTTCAGTGTTTGGGCTCTCAGCTCACCGGTTATTGGCTAAAATTTCCTTGATAAAGCACTTAATGGTTTTAATTAACTATCCTGATAGGTTCTCTTGAGAAGTACCCTAATCCTAACTGATTATGGAATTAATCACAAAACCCCTTTCATCTTTCCTTGTCTGGTCAGTTAAACTACTTAATTACAGAGAATTTGAAAAGGTTGCCTTGAATCCTACTTTCCTAAGGTCCTAAAATAATTAAAAATCCTAAAAATTTTAAAAATTTAACAGAAAAAACATAAAATAACTGAATAAGTACTGCATAGCATATATGATGTATCAGTGGATAATCTTATACAGTACATATCACAAGGAAAATAAAAGAAAAATAAGAAAATAAAATGAAAAAGAAAAGAAAAAGAAAGAAAAGCACCAAATAGGAAAGGAAATAATCAGTCCTCATGGTCATGATCCATGTGAGTAGCTCCATCCTCAGCTCCGACATCAGCTGCTCCATCCCCCCCTGGGAAAATAGGCCTGTCCCCAGGCCACTGTAAGTAATCATGAAACTGTGCAGGGGGCATGGGGTCCACACGAGCCTGATAGTGGCTACTCTGAAAGTGATTAGCGGCTCGGTGGAGAGTGGACATCTGAGCCATCGTGTGAGTGTTCTGGGCCTCAAGACGCTGAGCCCAGACTGGATCATCCATGTCTGCTGGTGGTGGTGGTGGCTGCTGCTCGTCCTCAGCCTGTAACTATAGTACGATATGAACCAAACGAGTATCTTCAGCAATCGGAGATTAAGCTTCATAGACAGCTCTATGCTCACCTAACTCTAATACTAGCCGAAGTTCCACTTTTTGTATCCAGAGCACTAGCCTACCACCCCGGCGCACGCGCGGAGGCGATGCATTACAAACAGCATAAAGATACTGATAAATTACAAATAGGGAATCATAATTAAAATAAGAGAATTCTCATACACTTGGGGATTGAATCTACTACATCAAATCCTACTGGAGAGCTTAGCTACTCATGGTAGCCATTACAAACCACTGAAGAATCTGTCACCTTCTTCAATCCTAGAACTACTCTCACTCTCTGTATCTGTGTCGGGTCCCAAGGACCTACCTTTTGATCTGTGCAAAATGCTCTATTTATAGAGTGGAAAAACCCTAATTCTCCTTCAAGAAGTCAATCTGGATCTAGATTTAAAAGCTGCTGCGCGTTCTGCGCTTCATATGCGCTTAGCGCGCATGAAGCGAGGCTGATCTGTTGCTGCGCTCCGCTTGCGCTTAGCGCAAGTGGAGCCTGATAAATCTGAGGCTGCGCTCCACCTGCGCTTAACGCAGGTGGAGCGTGTCACGCGTTGTAGATTTCCTTCAGATCTTGATCTAACTTCTGGATCTGTTTCTGATCTTGCCTTTGCTTGACTGGTTTTCCTATTTCCCTTTTTCTGAATTGATTTTGTATTTAATTGGCTTGGATTTGAATTAGAGGAGTTATCCACAAGATTCTCTGATTAACTAACTGTTAATCTCCTCTTTATTTGGTCTTTATTTAAACTCTGAATCTGCAAACAACCTCTTTCTGATGCTATTTTCGCTCTCATTCCAAATATTCTGCAAATCTGCATAAAATAACAGATTTTTATTTAAAATAGCATCATATTCAAATTTAAACCAAATAATTACAATTATTATAAATATTAACAAAAAGGGATAATTTTGGGCATAAATTACTATTTTGACCTTAATAAGTGTAATAAAAACTATAGGAAAATAACGCTTATTTTACACTTATCATGATGTCAGAAACATGCCCTGTAGGATGTATGTTGGCCAACGTCAGTACTGTCCACATCTGTGTGATACTTCTCATATCATGCCTGTAGATCCGAGCAGCTTCTTCATATGCATTCCTCTCAAAGGAACGCCCTAGCAAGCACAACAACTGAGCAGTCTGAATATCGAGGGGGTCATTGCCATGAAGCCCCACAGCATCCATCCTTTCGTGGTATTGACACTCCACCAGGTCTCGGTCCCCCTCTATGGCATGTCCTAAGAGTGTGTTGATTGCATCGCAATCAAACCTGATGACCTGTCCTCTCACATAGGACTCCCTCCTATGGTTAACGTCGTGCTCTCCAATGGCGTTAGCATAGAACTCCCTGACAATGTCTGGATCAAAGTAGTTGTCAGGGCGGCTGAGGCGGTCCCATCGCCTCCTGTGAATCTTAGCAGCAAAATCCTCCTATTCCCCCTCCTGGAGGATGATTGGTCGCTCTAAAATGAATTTGCAATCAGCAATGTCAGTGTAGGCTTCAAAGGACTTGAGGTCCTTGAAGTGATGAGGGTCAAACTCAGGTTCCCTCTGGGGGGGCTCCCTCTTGGCACCCCCTGTGCCTCTCCTAGAAGAACTGGCACCACTGACGTTCTTCGTGCGAACCATCTGCAAAGAAAAAGCAAATCAAAATTATTTATGCATCATAATATTCAATTACTCATAATTATGAAATAAATGGCCAATTAATTTCAATAATTAGAGCAATCAATTAATCAAGCAATTGCATAAAAATTTTGATTTTAAACGTTACCAATTAAATGCCAATTAATTAATTAAGACATGCTAAAGTGATCAGTTAAAGCAAGTCCTAAACAATTCTAAACAGGCAAAGTGAGAATTAAACTCGTGCTAAAAATCATGTCATCAGTAACATGCAATAAGGCATAATTATTTATGTATGGGCATGCAAAAATATCAGAGCAATTAATCAAACATACATGCACCAACAAAATAATTTGCAGAAATTATTGAGCACTCAAAAACTACCACTTAAGCAAACAGGAATAACTCACAATGAATCCTAACAACATGCAATCTATTTTAAAGCACTATGAACAATTATTTCTTTCCTAAAGGTTCCTAGAATCCTAAACTTCCTATCCTAAGGTTATGCTCAAATAAATAAAATTCAAAATTTCAATCGGTTAAAAAGAAAGAAAACTATAAAAACATACCCGGTATAAGCTCAAAACTGAAAAATGAAGGCTATAAGAGTGAGAAAAGGCAAAGCAAAGGTTAAGAGTATCAGAGAAAAGGGCAAGGGAGAGAACGAAAGGAAGTTCGAAATGAACATCCTCGTTCGAAATTGGGATTTATAGATCCCGCTCTCTGCGCTTCACCTTGCGTTGCAGCGCAGGGTGGAGCACGTACCATCTTGGAAGGTGAAGCAACCCACTGCGCTTTACCCTGCGCTGCAGCGCAGGGTGAAGCGCAAAAGTCAGAGAATCCAATTTTTTATTTTAATTTTGCGCTTCACCTGTGCTACAGCGCAGGTTGAAGCACAGATTTGCAGTATTTCTCTGCTTCTGCTACTCCTAATTGATTCCATGCATTCCTTTTAAATTTAGATCCTTCATTTTAACAAATTCTTAATTAAACAGGTAAATCCTAAAACTAAAAACTAACAAAATGAAATTAAAACTTACAAAGACTGGGTTGCCTCCCAGGAAGCGCTTGTTTAACGTCTTTTAGCTCGACGCCTGGTTACTCAACCCTTTTATGGTGGCCTCAAGTGGAGGATGATGTTTGACTCCATACCAGTTCTTCCTTTGAGCTCCCATCCTCCATGCCAATTCTTGTCTCTTCCATCACTATCACTATCTTCCTCAATATCAGATGTTGATCTCCTTCTTCTCTTAAATTGGAATTCCCAAGTTGACTCTGGATGCTTTACTCTCATCCTAGGCTTCCTCAGAAATTCGGAGCCTGGCAGCTTTGTTGGAATTTTGGAAATAACATCAGTTTGTTGTAACTTGGGTATACCTCTGTCAATATGAAACACAATAGTTTCATCTTTTGAGCTCAATTCATATTTTCCTCGATCAACATCAATGATCATCTTAGCAACTTTCATGAAGGGTCTTTCTAAAATTAGGGGGACTTCAGTATCTTCCTCTTCTGTCTCTGCAATGTAGAAATCTACTACATATGCAAACTTATCCACTTTGATTTGAATATCCTCTAATATCCCATGAAGGCATTGAGCAGATTTATTTGCAAGAAGTAACTTCACATTTGCAGGCTTGACCTTCACATTACTCAACTTGTTAAAATACGATAGCGGCATCAAATTGATGCTCGCTCCAAGATCTAATAAAGCATGAGTAGAGGGTAGATCACCAATAGATATGGGTGTAGTAAACCTACCTGGGTCAAGTGACTTACTTGTAACAAGGAGCTTTTCTTCATGATGTTCTTCTTTTGTTGTGTTGCTTTGTCTTCATCTTGATGAACAACTTCCTCTTGAAGCAATTGTTCTTCAAAGATGATTTCCTCTTCCTCATCAGGTTCCTCCTCCTCTGACTTGTTGCCATCAGTAGCAACCAAGTTGCATTGTTCCTTTGGATTGGTTTGGGCCACAACTGAGAAGTGTTGCTGCCTGTGCTCTGCCATCTCAGTTGCTAATTGGCCCACTTGGTTCTCTATAGTCTTGATTGATGCCTCAGTAATTTTCTTGAATCCACTAAATACTTGCACTAGGTCATCAATCTTACCTTCCAGAGTATTCAGTTTATCATATGTTGAGGGTTGTTGTTGGTAAGGTGGTTGTCTTGCTCCTCCATTCTGATTCCAACTAGAGTTGGTTTGGTTATTCCTCCAACCTTGTGAATATTGATTGTTGTTGTTGTTGGAGTAATTCCCTTGCCTTCCCTGGTTACCCATGAAGTTGACTTGTTTTGGTTGTATTCCTTGGTTAGCACATTGACCATTTAGATGGTCACCTCCACAGAAATCAGAAATCAATGGTTGGCTTGGATGGGTTGTGAGTGGACAGCTTTGAGTTGTTGAGGGAGTGCCTTTAACGTCTCAGTGAGTGCTTCTATTTGACGTTTAATGAGCTTGTTCTCAGCTAACAGAGCATCACTTTGATTGAGTTCTAGCATCCCTTTCTTTGGTAATTGTGTGAGCTGTCTTCCACTTTGAGCTTGTTGATCGTTCTATGCAAAGTTATTAATGATCTCTAGTGCTCGATCAACTTCTGCGGATAAGATTGTTCCTCCTGCTGTAGCATCTATGAATGACTTTGAATCTAACGAAGTCCCTTGCAGAATATGTTGAGTTGGGCTATATCCTCATAGCCATGATTGGGAAAATTGCGCAGCATAGACTTGAATCTTTCCCAAGCTTCACATAATGGCTCATCAATCCCTTGTCTGAATGTGGAAATATCTGCTTTGGCTTCAATCTGCTTCCCTAGTGGGAAGAATCTTGTCAAGAATTTCTCCTCAACCACACCCCAATTGGTTAGACTTTGATTTGGGGTGTGATTGCAGCCATTCCTTAGCTTTACCTATCAAAGAGAAAGGAAACAAGCGTAAGTAAACAGATTCTAAATTACCTTCCTCTAAACCCATAGTACCAATCAATTCATAAAAGTTAGAGAGATGAGCATTTGGATTTTCATGATCCAATCCAGCGAATTGATGTGCACTAATGAGGTTAAGATGTGTAGTCTTCAACTCCAAAGCTCTGGCATTTGGTGGTAACACAATGCTTGAGAAGTGACGTGGTCCTTGATGAGAGATATAATCTCCTAGTGTCCTTCTTGGAACTTCCTCTGCCATGTTTTTGGGTTCTTCAACAATTATTCTCCTTCTTCTCCTTCTCCCGTTCCTACCCTCTGTTCCTTCGCGACGTCCTTTCTATTTCCGGGTCGAACTGTAATTGATTGGGGGACGCCTGACCTCATCAGAAGCATAAACAAGAAACTTTGAAAAAGGTAAGTGTTTGAAGAGAATTAATAATAATAGAAAAACAATAAAATTCCTAATATAATAATAGGTCCTAAAAATAATAAGAAGAATAATAGAAATCCTAAGAAAACAAATAAATAAAATCCTAAGATAATTAAAAACTTGATAACTAGACCGCCAAGGTTTACACGAATTGGAAACCGTTCCCCGGCAACGGCGCCAAAAATACTTGATGGGTTTCTGGCAAGCGAACCAAAAATCCAGCAGTATAAATAGTAAGAGAGTTATCGTATCCACAGGGAACGGTCAATTCACGTATACTCGTGATCTATTTATCAAGGGAAACAACGGTTTGAGAATATGGTTGCGGAAATTGTAAACTGAAAATTTAATAATCAATGAATTAGAAAGGAAAAGTTAGAGACACCTTTACTTGGATTAGGATTGAACTTCATATTATCACACCCTTTGTGCATGTAAAAACTATCTATTATTTTAGGTTTACTCTATAATACTGTAGACAAACTATATTGCTAAGACCCCCGAGTTACCAGCAGCCTCACACACTCAAAGGTAATCCATGGCAGGTTCTCCCAAGGCGATAGACTTACCCTCGGCTTATTTTGCTCTCTTTATTCTGTTTGTAAAAGAATTAATTGATAAACGAGGCCTAATCCTGTAGACGCACCTTCATTAGAGTACTCCCACTACCCATCACTCATCAGATACATCCATGTGTCGGTCCTGGATTGACAATCAACTAATTCTTTGCTATCAATACACAGGCCTAATCCTGTGAACGCTTTCGCTAGAGTACTGTCACTACCCATCGCTCATTAGTCACCGCTCATGTGTCGGTCGCTGAATACTGAGTCCTCTTATTCAACCAGAGTTTGGGTTTCCTATGTCTAGGCTCCCCCATCCTCAATCCTAGTCGAAACTAGCCTATAACTCCAGCGCAAGCGCGGAAGTCAGGGATTAAGCACAAAATAAGATACCAATATTATAGACATGGAGCTCAGGAAATAATAATATAGAGTTTACATACACTTGGGGATAGAATCAATTATATTCAATCCTAATGGAGAGTTAACCACACAAGGTAGCCATACAAACCACCGAAGATGCTGTCACCATCTTCAATCCTTGTGAAGCGCTCCTCCTCTCCTCCTCTAAAATTAGCTCTGGTGCATTATCACTGGAATATAACTTAATTACAATAATCGTGCACACTTGATCTGGTGCAGAGAGGTTTCCTATTTATAACCTAAGGAAAGACAAAGGAAATTGGGGAGAAATTGTGTCTAAAAACGGCAACAGGGAAAAAATCTGCGTGATCTGCGCTACAGCGCAGGTTCCAGAGAGTTGCGCTTCACCCTGCGCTGTAGCGTAGGTTGAAGCGCAGGATGCGTCCTGCAGCTCCAACTTTCTCTTTTTAATTTGATCTCTCCCCGAGACTAGTTTTTGGGCTTGATTTGTCTTTCCTTGTTTCCCTTTTCTTGATTAAATCCTTGCATTTATTGAGCATCTTTGATTTATTTAGGAAGGTTGTCTGTAGAATCCTTGTTTGATTGACAGTGATCTCTTCATTAATATCTTCAAATCTTCTTCAGATCTTTATTAAATGTCTTCAATCAAACTTCAAATCTTGCAGATATCTCCCTCATTTAATGTTATCTTTCCGTTCAAATTAAATCTTTGCAATATCCTTCAAAAATCAGTAATATTTCTATCAAAATAGCATCAAATTCAAATCAAAGATTAATAAATACAATTTATCTAATATGTACTAAAAAAGGATTAAACAGGGGCAAAATTACCATTTTATTCCTTGATAAGTGAACTAAAAAGTGCTCTAATTTATCATGTAATTTTCAGTTATCAAGTATTGAGGCTATCTCTGAAAGGCTGGATGAACTTCAAGTTTTGTTTCCGGATGATTAGGATGTAGCTTCAGTTCTTAGGATTTCATTTCTTTGTGTTTTCATCATTTAGGTTGCATTTCATTTTGGATTAATGGTAAAGTAATATGAACAATGTTTACTCTGCTCCTATTATGTTGGTAATGAAGTTCTCTCTGAAATTTTGGTTTTTATTTTCCAAAAGGGGGAGAAGAATCATGACAAGAATGAAGAGTAAGGAGAAGACTAATGTTATATAAATGTGATGTGTGATGTGTATGGATATACCAAATGTGATGTGTATCGAATGGATATACTGAATGGATATGAAATGATGGAAATATTGTGAATGGATATATCAGTGTGATTTGTTTCATAACCACATATGCTATGTCTTATCCTATTGGCTATACAGTATTTGTAAGGTCCAAGACCCTTTGAGCAAAGGTTTTAATGACAACAAACTTTCACAACAGTATTCTAAGTGTTCTGAATACTTTGGTACTAATGCTTTCCACTTGAGAATGCTTGAAAGAATACAGGAAAAGTTACAGAAGGAAGGTGTAGTAAGATAAAAAATATCATTTAACATCAGAACATGTGTCCAGAAGCACTGTTACATAGAGCTTTCATGTCAAAAGTTTTGAAACAAGTTCAAGAAATAGCTTATTAGCTTCAAGAAGGGTCAAAACAGTTCATCTATAGATCCCAGGAATATTAAACTGAGTTGTATCAAGCTTCAGAAGCAAAGTTGAAGCTTTGAAAGGATCATTCAAGACCACTAGAAGCTATGAGAAGGAGCTTTTCATGAAACCTGACAACCTTCTGAATGTGAAATATCACTTAAGCAATTCAAGCATAGTCATTCCAAGTGTTTGCTGATGGAAACAAAGCAATTGGAGAAGATCAATGCCACTAGAAACACAATTTTGTCCTTAGAAGCAAAACTTACAGTTTCTGCAGAAACATCAAATACTTATTTGAGGTTGCAAACAAGATCAAAGTATCTCTAGAAGCATTGAACAAGTTCCCACACTCTCAAGATATTTTCCTTGAATATTTCAAGTTGAAGAACACTAAAAGGAGCTTCCATAAGCATAATTACTTCTCTCACAATGCAAATAAAGCAAGGACAAAAGATTGGAAGCTTTACAAGAATATTTGAAGAAGAAACAGAATATCTGCACACTTCCAGAAGATGCAGTTTGCTTCTGCAGAAGAAACAAAATTCTGCAGAAGAAACAGAATTTCTGCACACTTCCAGAAGATGCAGTTGCTGCAGAAGGAATAAAACAATTCTGCAAAGAAACCTAATGACAGACTTTCTGCAGAAGATACAAATCCATCTTAACTTGCTAAATTCATTTCTGAGGCTGCAGCTAAGTTAATTACGTTAAAATAATATGTATCAAGTTTTTGAATAAGCCCAGGTTGATTACAGAAGAAAAATCTGGCAGAAAGAACCAAGTTGAATTTCTGCAGAAGATACTATCCAGAAGATGAGACCAGTCAACCTGACAGCTGTACCAAGCCGCACCTTGCTGCAAAGTGAAATGACTTGTCCTAAGCACAGTTGGGCTCTTATACAGATTTTCAACGGCTAGTTTGACCACCATAACTCTAAATACAGCCCCATTCAGCTGGGCAAAATCAAGGAGAACAAAGGGGAAGAAATCCAAAGAGGCTTAATGTAGAAATCCCCTTCTAGAGTGAGGTTCTCCTTCAACCACTCCAATATGCAGAGCTGTTGCGCATAATTCTTAGAGAGTGTGTTTAGGCTCAGTTTTGTAATGATTAATCCACTCCATGAGTGTTTTGTGAGCCATATGTAAAAAACCCATTTTTCTTGTTGAAGAGTGTTTGTAATCTCCCAAGCTAACTAGAGAGAGTTAGTGTTGGTTTGAGAGGGTGTAGAGCCTGCAGAGGGTGTGACACCCTTAGTTAGCAACTAAGAATATCGCATTACGACACGTTACCGTTAACTATCGTTTATAATACTTGGAAAATATGGGTTTTTTTTTTTTTTGAAAAGAGCTTTAGTCATTATCAACCTAACTCTCTCTAAATTCATTTTAAGTATTTATACAATAGTCTTACCTTAATCTGAAATTCATTTTCTAAAAACACTAGTCGACCAAATCATCTTTCATACCAGATTAACATATACACCGATATATTTACAGAATGAAGCATAAGCAGAACGTGGTAAGTATATACATGTAATATCATCATAACCATAAATGTCTGGAAATCCTCAAATAAAAAACACATACAAAAGGAGAGTTCTAGTAGTAGAATACATGTGACCTCTACAAGTACATACAAAAATAAGAGGACTCTGATCAGAGCTGCTACCACTAGACTCAAAACCATCCTTACTACAATTCTCTACTCGTCGTCGTCTGACCCAGTAGGGGCAGACCTACCTCCTCCTCCTCCCAATATCTGGGATGGTGATCATCCTGAATGCCTCTGAAGGAATACCGTCTGAAGAATCCTCACTCCGCTCCTCCTCCTCGGGGTCTTCTCATGGTCCTCCTCTGGATCCTCCTCCGGATCCTCCTCCTCCTCAGATGAGGGAGTCGTCGATGACAATCAGATCAGGCACAGTAGTAAGGGAACGACCAAACCCACTAAAACGAACAGGTGGTGAAGTCGAATCCTCCGGGCCGGGAGTGTAACGTGGGGACTCAGGTCCTCCATGGTAGCCATCCTAGACGACTGGGAAGAAGTCGATGGAACTGGACGTGACGACGGCGGTTTAGAAATGTAGTGACTCGACGAAGTCCCGGTGGCGTCTCGAACTCCAAAACTACAGGCACTGTGAAGACGATCTCGGGGATGAGGGGGAAGGAGGAAACGACAGGATGAGATATGATGTGGAGTGATGCGGACGTCCCCCGTAAACACGCACCTCCTAGGAAATCGGTGATCGCCACTGCCCCGTGGCTCCCACCTCAAGACTACCCTCATTGCGACATGCTGATCCTCTCCAAATTCAACTGGCGGTCGCAAGAGATACAATAACAGAGAATAGAAGAGAAAGGAAGGGTGAGAACATCGCATGAACTCTCTAGTAAGTAGGTCAACGAATAAAGCGTTACATCATTTCACAAAATATCAATCACAGTTACAACACAAAACACAGTCACAATCCCAACACAAACCAATCACAATCATTCATCAAAGTATGCAATTTATGCTTGCCATGATGCAGATAACCAATGCATGAGGGCCCGGGGAAAGCAGAACCAACAGCAGGGCACCCAGCCACTGCTCGACCATATATGCAATTTGTCAGGAGTATTGTCTGTATAGTAATTGGTACGAAGAGCATTGCTCAAAATCTCCGGCCAGGACGATTTGAATTTTCCCGACTTCCAGACAAACACATGATCACGGAAAATTGAGAGCGACAGGATAGTCAAGCCTGATATCCGCTTGCACGGACTATAGGAGGCGAGCCTATGCCACTTGTGCCATTTCGGGACTCGACTTATCCTCTGGTGCGTGGACCCTCTGCAGCGCTGGTGTTCCTTGCCAAACCCAGTGCACCCGTCCCATCCAGTTTACGCGTGTACTAGGGCGTTATTGCCATATAGGTCGTAAGGCTTTCAACCTTGATCATCACGTTATGCCTTATGATGCATGTCATAAATTCATAACTGATACTTTGATCGAATCTTTTTCCTCCTCATCATCAACACATATCACAGTACCTTCATAACTTCATTGCTTTTCTCTTGGGAGCATCAACCCTTTCTCGAATCGAAGACACACTCTCTCCTCTCTAAGCTTCTCAAGTCTTATGCGAGGGGGGTGTTGGTTGTATTCTTTTATGGTAGTTATACTGATATTCTTGATAATTATGTCCACTTATTCCTATACTTACTAAGATTTAGGTGAATGTCCTTATGAGAGGTTTTTAATTTCTCTTTCCTCTTTATACATTATTAAGTGGTTAAATTTTAACTGTAAATTATAATTTATTTTCAATACTTGATTAACCTGGCGCCTTTTAATTAAGGCTTAATCCTCATTTAATATCCTGATTAATCTCTATTGCTTAATTAAGATAATCATAAATTAAGTGTTCTTAATCATCTTAGTGATTAATTACCTAATTAATAAATTTCTAATTATATTAGATTAATTTTAGGTTAATCAATCAATTATAGTAATTAAATTAATTATTTTTATCAATTCAGGCTTAATCTAAAAAATTTAGAGTATTCTATTTAATTAATTTAAAACTAGGTTTTTATTTCCGTTTTAAAGACTTTAGACTAAAAATAAAAAGCCTAAGTGTTATTGGACATGAGAGCCATTTTACTCTTAGTAATTTAAAAATATTATTTTTATATAGACTTTATATTGATTAAATTAAAAATCCGAATTTAACCAATTATTTAACAACTTAACTTAATGCACTTTGGCCCCCTTTTGTAAAATTTTATCTTTTAGTCCCTTACACTTAAAACATGTTTGAACCTCTTTTTGATCTTTTCAAGATCAAAAAGGTCTCCTTGATGAATCTCATCAAAATTTTCCCATGAACTTCAAGAACAACTTGAATGTTCATCCAATTTCATTTTTTTTTTTCTTCTTTCTCCCAATCTTTGCCCAAAATCACACATAATCTCATCCATGTATTTTAAACATCAAATAGGATATTTCAAACCATCCAAATCACACATGCACATGCTCAAGGCTCAAACTTGCATTTTTCAAGCTCAAAACATCATTATTTTCAAGATAAATCACCAAATCAATTTTCCACTTAAGATCAACCACATGCATGTACATAGATCCATCATATAATCACATCCAAACCATCAAAATAATTTTTGCACACATGCAGCCACCTCTTCCTCTCTTGGCCGAGAGCTTAAGGGGAAAAAGGAGGGATTTTTCAACAAAAATCCTTCCTTGGCTTGCATGCAACACAATCCAACCATCAACAACAATCCAAGCAAGATCAAAGACATGCAACAACAACAAAACCCAGCTCATCAAGACCGAAAATATTTTCTCCAAAAATAAGCTCAAGGTTTGATTTTTCAAGAGAAAAACAAGAGAAAAAGCAAGGATTCAAGGGCAAATCCTTGACTCTAGTTACATGGCCTACTAGAGTTCAAGTTCTCCCCCCCTTTACCTTAGAAATGCTCCCAAGAAGTGCAGAATTTCTGCTCCAAAAACAGCCACAAAAATGCTTCTCCAAGTCTCCAACAAAAGATCAAAGGCTTAGGAAACTAGTGTTTTTAAGCTTTAGGCTCAAAGAGGGAACCTAAGCTTGGTAGTGTGAGTAGAAAAATGAGGTATTTTGGGAGAGAAGGGTGGATGTTGCCGCGGCCAAGGGAGGAAGAAGAGGAGAGAAAATGAGCTTCACCAACTTGAAAAAGTGAGAAATGAATGAAAGGTGAGGAAAAAAAACCTTTTATAAGTAATAAGGTTCACTTTTTCACCCATTGGTGAGCTAAAAGTGAAGGCCTTGTCACTCATAAATGCTGCCCATGTGCAGCTTCTAGAAGGATGAGAGAGGTTTGTGCACTCTTTTTCGGCCCGGATCAAGAGTATTCGGGCCCGGGTCAAGGTACGGGAGGGGCAAAAAGGTCAATTTTTGCAGAAAAATCCCAAAAATTCCCAGAAAATTCCTAAAAATAGGAATTTTAATACTGAATCCAAAAATATAAATTTTGATAATTAAAAATAATTTTAATCATTTAAAATCCATTAAAACGCTTAAAACAGCAAAAACGGAAAAACGGGTAAATCGGAAAAACACGGGTGTTACAATCCTCCCCCACTAAAAGAAATTTCGTCCTCGAAATTTGCGTACCTTATTGAGGGTGAGACTTTCTCATCTGCTCTTCTACTTCCCAAGTCGCGTTACCCTCATCGGTCGCACTCCAGATGACTTTTACCAATGAAATCTCCTTCCCTCTCAGCTGCTTTACCCTTCGGTCTCCGATTCTCACAGGTAACGCCTCATAAGTTAGGTTTTCTTTTAATTGTATTATATCGGGTTCTATGACATGTGAAGGGTCAGGAACATATTTCCGGAGTTGTGACACATGAAACACATTATGCAGGTTTGAAAGGAAAGGTGGTAGGGCTATCTGGTAGGCAACAAGACCAATTTTTTTCAAAATTTGATAAGGACCAATGAATTTAGGTGTAAGCTTTCGAGATCGCATTGCCCGGCCAACCCCAGTCGTTGGTGTAACTCTCAAAAATACGTGATCTCCTTCTTTGAATTCCAGGGGTTTCCTCCTCTGATCATAATAACTCTTCTGCCTGCTCTGCGAGATTCTCATCTTTTCCTGAATCATCTTAATCTTTTCCGTGGTTTGCTGGATCACCTCAGGCCCCAAAACTAGGCCATCGCCAGACTCGAACCAACACAGGGGTGTCCTACACTTTCTGCCGTACAGGGCTTCGTAAGGTGCCATCCCAATACTAGAATGGAAGCTGTTATTGTAGGTGAACTCGATCAGTGCCAACAACTGATCCCAACTTCCTTGGTGTTCCAGTACGCACGCTCTCAGCAAATCCTCTAATGTTTGGATGGTTCGTTCAGACTGACCATCGGTTTGTGGGTGATAGGCTGAACTAAACCTCAACTTAGATCCTAGAGCTTGTTGCAAACTTCCCCAAATCTAGATGTAAACCTAGGGTCTCTATCTGACACAATGCTGGATGGGACCCCATTGTAATCTCACTACTTCCCTAATGTATAACTGGGTCAACTTTTCTAAAGGGGATTTGATATTGATGGGTAGAAAATGGGCAGATTTTGTCAATCTATCAACAATCACCCATATAGCATCAAAACCTGTCGGGGTTCTAGGTAAACCTACCACAAAATCCATAGAGATGCTATCCCATTTCCATTCAGTGATATCCAAAGGTTGCAACTCTCCTGATGGTCGTTGGTGTTCAATCTTAGCTTTTGACAAACTAAACAAGATGCCACGTTCTCAGCTACTTCCCTTTTCATACCAGACCACCAAAACATCTTTTTCAGATCTTGTTACATCTTAGTCGCCTCCAGGATGAATACTCAATCTACTTTTATGAGCTTCCTCCAAGATCAGCTTCCTCAACTCTCTATCATTAGGTACACATATCCTATCTTCGAATCTAATAATGCCATCGGTACCTTTATGGAACTTGATTCTCCTTTCTTAGGAACTAAATCCTTCAAGGCTTGCAAAGGTTGATCCTTTTCCTGTGCTACTCGAACTTGTTCCAGGAAATCACTCGAAATCCTCAAGGTTCCTAGAATTACACTCTTAGGGCTAAACCCAACTTCCAGGTTCAGGTTCCTAAATCCTTCTATCAGCTCTAACTCCTTAATCATCATTGTCGCTATATGTAAGGATTTCCTACTCAAGGCATCGGCCACCACATTGGCCTTCCCAGGGTGATATTGCAGGTTTAAAAATCATAATCCTTTAAAAACTCCATCCATCTCCTTTGTCTCATGTTCAACTCTTTTGATCAAACAGGTATTCAAGCTCTTATGATCACTAAAAACCTCAAACCTTGCGCCATACAGATGGTGTCTCCAAATCTTAGGGCAAAAACTATAGCTGCCAACTCTAGATCATGTGTGGGATAGTTTTACCTTCGTGTGTCCTTAGTTGTCTAGAGGCATAAGCCACTACTTTCCCTTTTTGCATCAACACACAGCCTAATCCCTGCTTTGAAGCATCACAATACACCTCAAAACTTCCTGTGGTCAGGTAAAACCAAAACTGGTGCAGAGGTTAATCTCCTTTTTAACTCTTGGAAGCTATCCTCACACTTCTGGTTCCAGATGAAAGGTTGGTCCTTTCTGATCAAGCGGGTCAAAGGGGTTGCTATCCTAGAAAAGTTCTCAATGAACTTTCGGTAATAACCGGCTAATCCCAAAAAGCTTCTTATCTCTGTTACAGACCTTGGTGCTTCCCATTGTAGCACAGTCTCTACTTTAGCTGGATCAACGCTAACTCCCCCACTAGAGATCACGTGACCTAGGAAGTTCACTTCCTTCAACCAGAACTCACACTTAGATAACTTAGCATATAACTTCTTATCTCTCAGGGTTTGTAAAGCTATTCTAAGGTGCTCTGCGTGTTCTTCCTAATCCTTGGAATATATGAGAATGTCGTCTATGAAGACCACAACGAATTTGTCCAAATAAGGATGGAAACTCGGTTCATATAATCCATGAAGATTGTAGGTGCATTGGTTACACCAAACGACACCACTAAGTATTCGTAATGCCCATAGCGTGTTCTGAAGGCTGTCTTCGGAATACCCTCAGACTTAACACGTATCTGGTGTAACCTTGACTTAAGGTCAATTTTCGAGAACACAGTTGCTCCCCTCAATTGATCCATCAAGTCATCTATCCTAGGTAAAGGATACCTATTCTTTATCGTCACCTTATTGAGCTGACGATAGTCCACACATAGCCTCATGCTACCATCTTTCTTTTTCACTAATAACACTGGTGCTCCCCAAGGGGATACGCTAGGTCTAACAAACTGTTTCCCTAACAACTCTTCCAACTGTTTCTTCAACTCAGCCAACTCTAAAGGAGACATTCTATATGAGCTATAGAGATAGGTCCGGTTCCAGGTACCAGCTCTATACTAAACTCCACTTCTCGTTCTGGCGGCAAACCAGGGATATCGTTAGGAAACACTTCAGGAAAATCTCTCACCACAGGCAGTTTGTTAATGTCAGATTCCCGCTCTTCCTCCAAAGAAGAATGTATCATGTAGATTTGAGCTCCTTCTCTCAAAGAAGCATTCACTTGGTTGGCGGACAAGAATCTCGTACTTACAAGAGTAGGAGTAGAAGGAGAAGAAGAATCAAACACAACAGTTTTGTTATAGCAATCAAGTTGGACTCGGTTGGAAGATAACCAGTCCATCCCCAAAACAATATCAAGTTGAGAAAAGGTAAACAAATCAATTAGCAGAAAAGGCTCTATCATCAACAATGATTGGACAGTTCAAACAAGTCGTTGAAGTAATAACGGGTTCAGCAGTAGGAGTAGAGACAATCAAATCATAAGGTAATCTAACCACAGGCAAATTTAATCGTTTCACACACTCCAGAGAAATAAAAGAATGCGTCGCACCCGAGTCATACAATACAATTAAAGGAATTCCACTTATGAAGCACTTACCTTGGATCAGATCCTCGGATCTCGTAGCCTCAACACCGTTCATTGTGAATACTCTGCCTTTGGTCCTGGGTCTCCCAGCTTGTGCATTCAGGTTCGAGACAGGGGCACTTGCAGCACTACTACCACTACCATTACCGCGTCCTTTCAAAACTGGGCAGTCTCTCCTAATATGGCCACTTTGGTTGCACTGGAAACAAATCCTTTCATTTGGCAGATTGACAGGTTGGTTTTTGTATGGGCAATCCTTCAAGAGATGATTCTTCTTGCAACGAGGGCAATTGCCAGAGTTGTAGCCAGTACTGCTCGTTGAATTTGTCCTGCTTGCACTACGGATTGAGGTCTTGCGGCACTTCCTGATGATGAACCTGAATTGTTCCTTGGAACATAATAGGGCTTCCTTCTGTCTTGTTGGAATTTGGGCTTATTCCTCTGTGGGCCAGGACTCTTCCATTGGGCTTGCTTCGCCTTCGTGTCATCTTCAAAAATCCGACACATGTTTACCATCTTTGAGAACTCAGTAACTTGTTGGTACCCTATAGCTTGTTTGATTTCTGGTCTCAGTCCACTTTCGAATTTGGCGCACTTGGATTCGACATCTAGGGTGTTTTGGAAATATGGGCAAAACTTGGATAGCTCCTCAAATTTCGCCGCATACTCGCCTACGGTCATGTTTCCTTGTTCTAACCTCAAGAATTCTATTTCCTTTCTTTTCCTCAGATCGGTGGGAAGTACTTTTGGAGGAAAGTCTCCTTGAATAGCACCCAGGTGATCAATCTCCCTGAAGCCTCCAGCTGACGCCTTGCGTACTCCCACCAATGTTGCGCCTCTCCTACCACCATGAACGTAGCGAAAGTTACCCTCTGTTCATCCGGGCATCCCATAGCTAAGAAAATCTTCTCTAGTTCCTCTAACCACAACTGAGATCCATCGGGATCGTGGCCCCCCTTGAACTGCGGTGGGTTATTCTTTTTAAAGGTCGATAATCCGCGATAGGCATCGGGGACATTGGGCTGTTGACGGGCTTGGTGCATCTCATTTATAGTTGTTGTTGGTTTTCCAGGACATCAGCAATCCTGCCCAAGATGTCGTTCATTACAGGATTATTCCTTCCTACCATCGAGTCCTACATTCACAGGGTACGTTAGCTCTTCTGTTTTACGCAGGACCACTCAAGCAAGAACAATTAATCCTACACACAATTTCTTACATTACAAAGTAGTAATATAAGAGCAAACAATCCACACAAGTCAATCAATCCACACAACAAGCAATTCAAACAGAGCAAACACAGAGGAAAGAGTATCATAGGCCATACCCAAGGCCAAAAGGAAAGAATAGCTCTGATACCACTAAAATGTGACACCCTTAGTTACGCAACTAAGAATATCTGCATTACGACACGTTACCGTTAACTATCGTTTATAATACTTGGAAATATGGGATTTTTTTTTTTGAAAAGAGCTTTAGTCATTATCAACCTAACTCTCTCTAAATTCATTTTAAGTATTTCATAAAATAGTCTTACCTTAATCTGAAATTCATTTTCTAAAAACACTAGTCGACCAAATCATCTTTCATACCAGATTAACATACACACAGATATATTTACAGAATGAAGCATAAGCAGAACGTGGTAAGTATATACATGTACATATCATCATAACCATAAATGTCTGGAAATCCTCAAAATATAACACCACCATACAAAAGGAGAGTTCTAGTAGTAGAATACATGTGACCTCTACAAGTACATACAAAAATAAGAGGACTCTGATCAGAGCTGCTACCACTAGACTCAAAACCATCCTTACTACTAATTCTCTACTCGTCTTCGTCTGACCCAGTAGGGGCATAACCTACGACTCCTCCTCCTCCCAATATCTGGGATGGTGATCATCCTGAATGCCTCTGAGGAATACCGTCTGAAGAATCCTCACTCCGCTCCTCCTCCTCCTCGGGGTCTTCCTCAGGGTCCTCCTCTGGATCCTCCTCCTCCTCAGATGAGGAGTCGTCGATGACAATCAGATCAGGCACAGTAGTAAGGGAACGACCAAACCCACTAAAACGAACAGGTGGTGAAGTCGAATCCTCCGGGCCGGGAGTGTAACGTGGGGACTCAGGTTCCTCCATGGTAGCCATCCTAGACGACTGGGAAGAAGTCGATGGAACTGGACGGTGACGACGGCGGTTGAGAAATGTAGTGACTCGACGAAGTCCCGGTGGCGTCTCGAACTCCAAAACTACAGGCACTGTGAAGACGATCTCGGGGATGAGGGGGAAACGACCAGGATGAGATATGGTGACTGCGGACGTCCCCCGTAAACACGCACCTCCTAGGAACATCGGTGATCCGCCACTGCCCCCGTGGCTCCCACCTCAAGACTACCCTCATTGCCGACATGCTGATCCTCTCCAAATTCAACTGGCGGTCGCAAGAGAATACAATAACAGAGAATAGAAGAGAAAGGAAGGGTGAGAACATCGCATGAACTCTCTAGTAAGTAGGTCAACGTAACTAAAGCGTTACATCATTTCACAAAATATCAATCACAGTACAACACAAACACAGTCACAATCCCAACACAAACACAATCACAATCATTATCACAAGTATGCAATTTATGCTTGCCATGATGCAGATAACCAATGCATGAGGGCCCGGGGAAAGCAGAACCAACAGCAGGGCACCCAGCCACTGCTCGACCATATATGCAATTAGTCAGGAGTATTGTCTGTACTAGTAATTTGGTACGAAGAGCATTGCTCAAAATCTCCGGCCAGGACGATTTGAATTTTTCCCGACTTCCAGACAAACTCACACTGATCACGAAAACTTGAGAGCGACAGGATAGTCAAGCCTGATCTCCGCTTGCACGACTATAGGAGGCGAGCCTATGCCACTTGTGCCATTTCGGGACTCGACTTATCCTCATGGTGCGTGGCCCTCTGCAGCCGCTGGTGTTCCTTGCCAAACCCAGTGCACCCGTCCCATCCAGTTTCACGCTGTACTAGGGCGTTATTGCCATATAGGTCGTAAGGCTTTTCAACCTTGATCATCACGTTATGCCTTATGATGCATGTCATAAATCAATACTGATACTTTTGATCGAATCTTTTTCCTCATCATCATCAACACATATCACAGTACCACTTCATAACTTCATTGCTTTTCTCTTGGGAGCATCAACCCTTTCTCGAATCGAAGACACACTCTCTCCCTCTCTAAGCTTCTCAAGTCTTATGCAGAGGGGGTGTTGGTTGTATTCTTTTATGGTAGTTTATACTGATATTCCTTGATAATTATGTCCACTTAATTCCTATACTTACTAAGATTTATGGAATGTCTTATGAGAGGTTTTCTAATTTCTTTTCCCTCTTTATACAATTAATTAAGGTTAAATTTTAACTTTAAATTATAATTTATTTTCAATAATTAGATTAACCTTGGCCTTCCTTAATTAAGGCTTAATCCTCATTTAATATCCTGATTAATCTCTAATTATGCTTAATTAAGATTAATCATAATTAATTTGTTCTTAATCATCTTTAGTGATTAATTACCTAATTAATAAATTATAATTATATTAGATAATTTTAGGTTAATCAATCTAAGTAATTAAATTAATTATTTTTATCATTAATTTCAGGCTTAATCTAAACAATTTAGATTATTCCTATTTAATTAATTTAAAACTAGGTTTTTATTTCCGTTTTAAAGACTTTAGACTAAAATAAAAAGCCTAAGTGTTATTGGACCCATGAGAGCCCATTTTTACTCTTAGTAATTTAAAAATATTATTTTTATATAGACTTTTATATTGATTAAATTAAAAATCCGAATTTAACCAATTATTTTAACAACTTAACTTAATTGCACTTTGGCCCCTTTTGTAAAAATTTTATCTTTTAGTCCCTTACACTTAAAAACATGTTTTGAACCTCTTTTTGATCTTTTCAAGATCAAAAAGGTCTCCCTTGATGAATCTCATCAAAATTTCCCATGAACTTCAAGAACAACTTGAATGTTCATCCAAATTTCATTTTTTTCTTTCTTTCTCCAATCTTTGCCAAAATCACACATAATCTCATCCATGTATTTTAAACATCAAATAGGATATTTCAAACCATCCAAATCACACATGCACATGCTCAAGGCTCAAACTTGCATTTTTCAAGCTCAAAACATCATTATTTTCAAGATAAATCACCAAATCAATTTTCCACTTAAGATCAACCACATGCATGTACATAGATCCATCATATAATCACATCCAAACCATCAAAATAATTTTTGCACACATGCAGCCACCTCTTCCTCTCTTGGCCGAGAGCTTAAGGGGAAAAAGGAGGGATTTTTCAACAAAAATCCTTCCTTGGCTTGCATGCAACACAATCCAACCATCAACAACAATCCAAGCAAGATCAAAGACATGCAAACAACAACAATAACCCAGCTCATCAAGACCGAAAATATTTTCTCCAAAAATAAGCTCAAAGGTTTGATTTTTCAAGAGAAAAACAAGAGAAAAAGCAAGGATTCAAGGGCAAATCCTTGACTCTAGTTACATGGCCTACTAGAGTTCAAGTTCTCCCCCCCCTTTACCTTAGAAATGCTCCCAAGAAGTGCAGAATTTCTGCTCCAAAAACAGCCACAAAAATGCTTCTCCAAGTCTCCAACAAAAGATCAAAGGCTTAGGAAACTAGTGTTTTTAAGCTTTAGGCTCAAAGAGGGAACCTAAGCTTGGTAGTGTGAGTAGGAAAAATGAGGTATTTTGGGAGAGAAGGGTGGATGTTGCCGCGGCCAAGGGAGGAAGAAGAGGAGAGAAAATGAGCTTCACCAACTTGAAAAAGTGAGAAATGAATGAAAGGTGAGGAAAAAAAAACCTTTTATAAGTAATAAGGTTCACTTTTTCACCCATTGGTGAGCTAAAAGTGAAGGCCTTGTCACTCATAAATGCTGCCCATGTGCAGCTTCTAGAAGGATGAGAGAGGTTTGTGCACTCTTTTTCTGGCCCGGATCAAGAGTATTCGGGCCCGGGTCAAGGTACGGGAGGGGCAAAAAGGTCAATTTTTGCAGAAAAATCCCAAAAATTCCCAGAAAATTCCTAAAAATAGGAATTTTAATACTGAATCCAAAAATATAAATTTTGATAATTAAAAATAATTTTAATCATTTAAAATCCATTAAAACGCTTAAAACAGCAAAAACGGGAAAAACGGGTAAATCGGAAAAACACGGGTGTTACAATCCTCCCCCACTAAAAGAAATTTCGTCCTCGAAATTTGCGTACCTTCTTGAAATAATTGAGGGTGAGACTTTCTCATCTGCTCTTCTACTTCCCAAGTCGCGTTACCCTCGTCGGTCGCACTCCAGATGACTTTTACCAATGAAATCTCCTTCCCTCTCAGCTGCTTTACCCTTCGGTCTCCGATTCTCACAGGTAACGCCTCATAAGTTAGGTTTTCTTTTAATTGTATTATATCGGGTTCTATGACATGTGAAGGGTCAGGAACATATTTCCGGAGTTGTGACACATGAAACACATTATGCAGGTTTGAAAGGAAAGGTGGTAGGGCTATCTGGTAGGCAACAAGACCAATTTTTTTCAAAATTTGATAAGGACCAATGAATTTAGGTGTAAGCTTTCGAGATCGCATTGCCCGGCCAACCCCAGTCGTTGGTGTAACTCTCAAAAATACGTGATCTCCTTCTTTGAATTCCAGGGGTTTCCTCCTCTGATCATAATAACTCTTCTGCCTGCTCTGCGAGATTCTCATCTTTTCCTGAATCATCTTAATCTTTTCCGTGGTTTGCTGGATCACCTCAGGCCCCAAAACTAGGCCATCGCCAGACTCGAACCAACACAGGGGTGTCCTACACTTTCTGCCGTACAGGGCTTCGTAAGGTGCCATCCCAATACTAGAATGGAAGCTGTTATTGTAGGTGAACTCGATCAGTGCCAACAACTGATCCCAACTTCCTTGGTGTTCCAGTACGCACGCTCTCAGCAAATCCTCTAATGTTTGGATGGTTCGTTCAGACTGACCATCGGTTTGTGGGTGATAGGCTGAACTAAACCTCAACTTAGATCCTAGAGCTTGTTGCAAACTTCCCCAAAATCTAGATGTAAACCTAGGGTCTCTATCTGACACAATGCTGGATGGGACCCCATGTAATCTCACTACTTCCCTAATGTATAACTGGGTCAACTTTTCTAAAGGGGATTTGATATTGATGGGTAGAAAATGGGCAGATTTTGTCAATCTATCAACAATCACCCATATAGCATCAAAACCTGCCGGGGTTCTAGGTAAACCTACCACAAAATCCATAGAGATGCTATCCCATTTCCATTCAGGGATATCCAAAGGTTGCAACTCTCCTGATGGTCGTTGGTGTTCAATCTTAGCTTTTTGACAAACTAAACAAGATGCCACGTACTCAGCTACTTCCCTTTTCATACCAGACCACCAAAACATCTTTTTCAGATCTTGGTACATCTTAGTCGCTCCAGGATGAATACTCAATCTACTTTTATGAGCTTCCTCCAAGATCAGCTTCCTCAACTCTCTATCATTAGGTACACATATCCTATCTTCGAATCTAATAATGCCATCGGTACCTTTATGGAACTCTGATTCTCCTTTCTTAGGAACTAAATCCTTCAAGGCTTGCAAAGGTTGATCCTTTTCCTGTGCTACTCGAACTTGTTCCAGGAAATCACTCGAAATCCTCAAGGTTCCTAGAATTACACTCTTAGGGCTAAACCCAACTTCCAGGTTCAGGTTCCTAAATCCTTCTATCAGCTCTAACTCCTTAATCATCATTGTCGCTATATGTAAGGATTTCCTACTCAAGGCATCGGCCACCACATTGGCCTTCCCAGGGTGATATTGCAGGTTAAAATCATAATCCTTTAAAAACTTCCATCCATCTCCTTTGTCTCATGTTCAACTCTTTTTGATCAAACAGGTATTTCAAGCTCTTATGATCACTAAAAACCTCAAACCTTGCGCCATACAGATGGTGTCTCCAAATCTTTAGGGCAAAAACTATAGCTGCCAACTCTAGATCATGTGTGGGATAGTTTACTTCGTGTGTCCTTAGTTGTCTAGAGGCATAAGCCACTACTTTCCCTTTTTGCATCAACACACAGCCTAATCCCTGCTTTGAAGCATCACAATACACCTCAAAACTTTCCTGTGGGTCAGGTAAAACCAAAACTGGTGCAGAGGTTAATCTCCTTTTTAACTCTTGGAAGCTATCCTCACACTTCTGGTTCCAGATGAAAGGTTGGTCCTTTCTGATCAAGCGGGTCAAAGGGGTTGCTATCCTAGAAAAGTTCTCAATGAACTTTCGGTAATAACCAGCTAATCCCAAAAAGCTTCTTATCTCTGTTACAGACCTTGGTGCTTCCCATTGTAGCACAGTCTCTACTTTAGCTGGATCAACGCTAACTCCCCCACTAGAGATCACGTGACCTAGGAAGTTCACTTCCTTCAACCAGAACTCACACTTAGATAACTTAGCATATAACTTCTTATCTCTCAGGGTTTGTAAAGCTATTCTAAGGTGCTCTGCGTGTTCTTCCTCATCCTTGGAATATATGAGAATGTCGTCTATGAAGACCACAACGAATTTGTCCAAATAAGGATGGAAAACTCGGTTCATATAATCCATGAAGACTGCAGGTGCATTGGTTACACCAAACGACATCACTAAGTATTCGTAATGCCCGTAGCGTGTTCTGAAGGCTGTCTTCGGAATATCCTCAGACTTAACACGTATCTGGTGATAACCTGACTTAAGGTCAATTTTCGAGAACACAGTTGCTCCCCTCAATTGATCCATCAAGTCATCTATCCTAGGTAAAGGATACCTATTCTTTATCGTCACCTTATTGAGCTGACGATAGTCCACACATAGCCTCATGCTACCATCTTTCTTTTTCACTAATAACACTGGTGCTCCCCAAGGGGATACGCTAGGTCTAACAAACTGTTTCCCTAACAACTCTTCCAACTGTTTCTTCAACTCAGCCAACTCTAAAGGAGACATTCTATATGGAGCTATAGAGATAGGTCCGGTTCCAGGTACCAGCTCTATGCTAAACTCCTACTTCTCGTTCTGGCGGCAAACCAGGGATATCGTTAGGAAACACTTCAGGAAAATCTCTCACCACAGGCAGTTTGTTAATGTCAGATTCCCGCTCTTCCTCCAAAGAAGAATGTATCATGTAGATTTGAGCTCCTTCTCTCAAAGAAGCATTCACTTGGTTGGCGGACAAGAATCTCGTACTTACAAGAGTAGGAGTAGAAGGAGAAGAAGAATCAAACACAACAGTTTTGTTATAGCAATCAAGTTGGACTCGGTTGGAAGATAACCAGTCCATCCCCAAAACAATATCAAGTTGAGAAAAAGGTAAACAAATCAAATTAGCAGAAAAGGCTCTATCATCAACAATGATTGGACAGTTCAAACAAGTCGTTGAAGTAATAACGGGTTCAGCAGTAGGAGTAGAGACAATCAAATCATAAGGTAATCTAACCACAGGCAAATTTAATCGTTTCACACACTCCAGAGAAATAAAAGAATGCGTCGCACCCGAGTCATACAATACAATTAAAGGAATTCCACTTATGAAGCACTTACCTTGGATCAGATCCTCGGATCTCGCAGCCTCAGCACCGTTCATTGTGAATACTCTGCCTTTGGTCCTGGGTCTCCCAGCTTGTGCATTCAGGTTCGAGACAGGGGCACTTGCAGCACTACTACCACTACCATTACCGCGTCCTTTCAAAACTGGGCAGTCTCTCCTAATATGGCCACTTTGGTTGCACTGGAAACAAATCCTTTCATTTGGCAGATTGACAGGATGGTTTTTGTATGGGCAATCCTTCAAGAGATGATTCTTCTTGCAGCGAGGGCAATTGCCAGAGTTGTAGCCAGTACTGCTCGTTGAATTTGTCCTGCTTGCTACTACGGATTGAGGTCTTGCGGCACTTCCTGATGATGAACCTGAATTGTTCCTTGGGACATAATAGGGCTTCCTTCTGTCTTGTTGGAATTTGGGCTTATTCCTCTGTGGGCCAGGACTCTTCCATTGGGCTTGCTTCGCCTTCGTGTCATCTTCAAAAATCCGACACATGTTTACCATCTTTGAGAACTCAGTAACTTGTTGGTACCCTATAGCTTGTTTGATTTCTGGTCTCAGTCCACTTTCGAATTTGGCGCACTTGGATTCGTCATCTAGGGTGTTCTGGAAATATGGGCAAAACTTGGACAGCTCCTCAAATTTCGCCGCATACTCGCCTACGGTCATGTTTCCTTGTTCTAACCTCAAGAATTCTATTTCCTTTCTTTTCCTCAGATCGGTGGGAAAGTACTTTTGGAGGAAAGTCTCCTTGAATAGCACCCAGGTGATCAATCTCCCAGAAGCCTCCAGCTGACGCCTTGCGTACTCCCACCAATGTTGCGCCTCTCCTACCATCATGAACGTAGCGAAAGTTACCCTCTGTTCATCCGGGCATCCCATAGCTAAGAAAATCTTCTCTAGTTCCTCTAACCACAACTGAGATCCATCGGGATCGTGGCCCCCCTTGAACTGCGGTGGGTTATTCTTTTTAAAGGTCGATAATCCGCGATAGGCATCGGGGACATTGGGCTGTTGACGGGCTTGGTGCATCTCATTTATAGTTTGTTGTTGGTTTTCCAGGACATCAGCAATCCTGCCCAAGATGTCGTTCATTACAGGATTATTCCTTCCTGCCATCGAGTCCTACATTCACAGGGTACAGTTAGCTCTTCTGTTTTACGCAGGACCACTCAAGCAAGAACAATTAATCCTACACACAATTTCTTACATTACAAAGTAGTAATATAAGAGCAAACAATCCACACAAGTCAATCAATCCACACAACAAGCAATTCAAACAGAGCAAACACAGAGGAAAGAGTATCATAGGCCATACCCAAGGCCAAAAGGAAAGAACAGCTCTGATACCACTAAAATGTGACACCCTTAGTTACGCAACTAAGAATATCGCATTACGACACGTTACCGTTAACTATCGTTTATAATACTTGGAAAATATGGGATTTTTTTTTTGAAAAGAGCTTTAGTCATTATCAACCTAACTCTCTCTAAATTCATTTTAAGTATTCATAAAATAGTCTTACCTTAATCTGAAATTCATTTTCTAAAAACACTAGTCGACCAAATCATCTTTCATACCAGATTAACATACACACAGATATATTTACAGAATGAAGCATAAGCAGAACGTGGTAAATATATACATGTACATATCATCATAACCATAATGTCTGGAAATCCTCAAAATATAACACCACCATACAAAAGGAGAGTTCTAGTAGTAGAATACATGTGACCTCTACAAGTACATACAAAATAAGAGGACTCTGATCAGAGCTGCTACCACTAGACTCAAAACCATCCTTACTATAATTCTCTACTCGTCGTCGTCTGACCCAGTAGGGGCAAACCTACGACTCCTCCTCCTCCCAATATCTGGGATGGTGATCATCCTGAATGCCTCTGAAGGGAATACCGTCTGAAGAATCCTCACTCCGCTCCTCCTCCTCGGGGTCTTCCTCAGGGTCCTCCTCTGGATCCTCCTCGGATCCTCCTCCTCCTCAGATGAGGAGTCGTCGATGACAATCAGATCAGGCTCAGCAGTAGGGGAACGACCAAACCCACTAAAACGAACAGGTGGTGAAGTCGAATCCTCCGGGCCGGGAGTGTAACGTGGGGACTCAGGTTCCTCCATGGTAGCCATCCTAGACGACTGGGAAGAAGTCGATGGAACTGGACGGTGACGACGGCGGTTGAGAAATGTAGTGACTCGACGAAGTCCCGGTGGCGTCTCGAACTCCAAAACTACAGGCACTGTGAAGACGATCTCGGGGATGAGGGGGAAACGAACCAGGATGAGATATGGTGACGCGGACGTCCCCCGTAAACACGCACCTCCTAGGAACATCGGTGATCCGCCACTGCCCCCGTGGCTCCCACCTCAAGACTACCCTCATTGCCGACATGCTGATCCTCTCCAAATTCAACTGGCGGTCGCAAGAGAATACAATAACAGAGAATAGAAGAGAAAGGAAGGGTGAGAACATCGCATGAACTCTCTAGTAAGTAGGTCAACGTAACTAAAGCGTTACATCATTTCACAAAATATCAATCACAGTCACAACACAAACACAGTCACAATCCCAACACAAACACAATCACAATCATTATCACAAGTATGCAATTTATGCTTGCCATGATGCAGATAACCAATGCATGAGGGCCCGGGGAAAGCAGAACCAACAGCAGGGCACCCAGCCACTGCTCGACCATATATGCAATTAGTCAGGAGTATTGTCTGTACTAGTAATTTGGTACGAAGAGCATTGCTCAAAATCTCCGGCCAGGACGATTTGAATTTTTCCCGACTTCCAGACAAACTCACACTGATCACGAAAACTTGAGAGCGACAGGATAGTCAAGCCTGATCTCCGCTTGCACGACTATAGGAGGCGAGCCTATGCCACTTGTGCCATTTCGGGACTCGACTTATCCTCTAGGTGCGTGGCCCTCTGCAGCCGCTGGTGTTCCTTGCCAAACCCAGTGCACCCGTCCCATCCAGTTTCACGCTGTACTAGGGCGTTATTGCCATATAGGTCGTAAGGCTTTTCAACCTTGATCATCACGTTATGCCTTATGATGCATGTCATAAATTCAATACTGATACTTTTGATCGAATCTTTTTCCTCATCATCATCAACACATATCACAGTACCACTTCATAACTTCATTGCTTTTCTCTTGGGAGCATCAACCCTTTCTCGAATCGAAGACACACTCTCTCCCTCTCTAAGCTTCTCAAGTCTTATGCAGAGGGGGTGTTGGTTGTATTCTTTTATGGTAGTTTATACTGATATTCCTTGATAATTATGTCCACTTAATTCCTATACTTACTAAGATTTATGGAATGTCTTATGAGAGGTTTTCTAATTTCTTTTCCCTCTTTATACAATTAATTAAGGTTAAATTTTAACTTTAAATTATAATTTATTTTCAATAATTAGATTAACCTTGGCCTTCCTTAATTAAGGCTTAATCCTCATTTAATATCCTGATTAATCTCTAATTATGCTTAATTAAGATTAATCATAATTAATTTGTTCTTAATCATCTTTAGTGATTAATTACCTAATTAATAAATTATAATTATATTAGATAATTTTAGGTTAATCAATCTAAGTAATTAAATTAATTATTTTTATCATTAATTTCAGGCTTAATCTAAACAATTTAGATTATTCCTATTTAATTAATTTAAAACTAGGTTTTTATTTCCGTTTTAAAGACTTTAGACTAAAATAAAAAGCCTAAGTGTTATTGGACCCATGAGAGCCCATTTTTACTCTTAGTAATTTAAAAATATTATTTTTATATAGACTTTTATATTGATTAAATTAAAAATCCGAATTTAACCAATTATTTTAACAACTTAACTTAATTGCACTTTGGCCCCTTTTGTAAAAATTTTATCTTTTAGTCCCTTACACTTAAAAACATGTTTTGAACCTCTTTTTGATCTTTTCAAGATCAAAAAGGTCTCCCTTGATGAATCTCATCAAAATTTCCCATGAACTTCAAGAACAACTTGAATGTTCATCCAAATTTCATTTTTTTCTTTCTTTCTCCAATCTTTGCCCAAAATCACACATAATCTCATCCATGTATTTTAAACATCAAATAGGATATTTCAAACCATCCAAATCACACATGCACATGCTCAAGGCTCAAACTTGCATTTTTCAAGCTCAAAACATCATTATTTTCAAGATAAATCACCAAATCAATTTTCCACTTAAGATCAACCAGATGCATGTACATAGATCCATCATATAATCACATCCAAACCATCAAAATAATTTTTGCACACATGCAGCCACCTCTTCCTCTCTTGGCCGAGAGCTTAAGGGGAAAAAGGAGGGATTTTTCAACAAAAATCCTTCCTTGGCTTGCATGCAACACAATCTAACCATCAACAACAATCCAAGCAAGATCAAAGACATGCAAACAACAACAATAACCCAGCTCATCAAGACCGAAAATATTTTCTCCAAAAATAAGCTCAAAGGTTTGATTTTTCAAGAGAAAAACAAGAGAAAAAGCAAGGATTCAAGGGCAAATCCTTTACTCTAGTTACATGGCCTACTAGAGTTCAAGTTCTCCCCCCCTTTACCTTAGAAATGCTCCCAAGAAGTGCAGAATTTCTTCTCCAAAAACAGCCACAAAAATGCTTCTCCAAGTCTCCAACAAAAGATCAAAGGCTTAGGAAACTAGTGTTTTTAAGCTTTAGGCTCAAAGAGGGAACCTAAACTTGGTAGTGTGAGCAGGAAAAATGAGGTATTTTGGGAGAGAAGGGTGGATGTTGCCGCGGCCAAGGGAGGAAGAAGAGGAGAGAAAATGAGCTTCACCAACTTGAAAAAGTGAGAAATGAATGAAAGGCGAGGAAAAAAAAACCTTTTATAAGTAATAAGGTTCACTTTTTCACCCATTGGTGAGCTAAAAGTGAAGGCCTTGTCACTCATAAATGCTGCCCATGTGCAGCTTCTAGAAGGATGAGAGAGGTTTGTGCACTCTTTTTCTGGCCTGGATCAAGAGTATTCGGGCCCGGGTCAAGGTACGAGAGGGGCAAAAAGGTCAATTTTTGCAGAAAAAATCCCAAAAATTCCTAAAAATTAGGAATTTTAATACTGAATCCAAAAATATAAATTTTGATAATTAAAAATAATTTTAATCATTTAAAATCCATTAAAACGCTTAAAACAGCAAAAACGGAAAAACGGGTAAATCGGAAAAAACACGGGTGTTACAGAGGCTGAGCAAATAATACTGGTTTTAGAGCCTGAAGAGGCAGGTAAATAATACTTGAATTGAGCCTGAAGAGGCTGCAGAATAATACTAGTGGTGAGGTGCACCCAAGAAGTCACTGTATCAAGGTTGATATAGTGGAAAATCCTGCAGGTGTAGGTACCGGACATAGCCCAAGGATTGTGAGGGTGAACCAGTATAAAAATCATGTATGCAATATCTCTTACCCTTTCTCTCTTTAATTTTCTGCACATACATCTATTGCATTGCTAGTTATTGTTCATATTTTGAATATTTAGCAAGCTATAAACCATATTTTGATAAACTTGTTTTTAAACTGATATTTTCACATAAAACACATCCATATCAGTTAAAATACTGATCTGGAAAGTTTCATTACATTATGAAACTGTTTGGTGCTCCAGAAGCACATTTCTTGAAAGATGTTCATTGTTCAACATTGGAACTTGAGGTTCAAACTACTAAATTTTGATATACCTATTTTTGAACTAATATTTTCACATAAATCACATTCATATTAGTTAAAATACTGATCTGGAAATTTTCATTAAATTATGAAACAGTTTGGTGCTTCAGAAGCACATTCCTTCAAATCTATCCATTGTTCAACATTGAACTTGGGGTCCAAACTACCAGATCTTTATAAACATGATTTTAATTCAATCTAACTTGATATTCTAATTGATTACTACTTAAATATCAGATCTGGAAAGTTTCATAAAGTTTCAAGTTCATTTGACCCTTCAGAAGATAGGTTTAAGTTGACAGATTCAATGTATTGCTTCTGCACAACTGCAGAAACTTTAAACTATTCTTTTGAACATTTTTTCTCACATAATCTTATTAGTTATTGCTTAAATAACTATTCTGGAAAGTTTTATTAAAATACAAAATCATTTGACCCTTCAGAAGATTGGTTTAAAGTGACAGATTCATTGTTTTGCTTCTGCATAACTGCATAAACATTATATTATTCTTCTGAACCTTATTCTAAGTTGTAACTACATTAAATACATTATTTGGAAGAATAAATTTTGATGATATCAGTACCTATGATTTTGCTTGACTTTAAGAAGATGGTTTTAATCTACTTAGTTGGCATTATACACTAACCACTATCTTCTAGAAGGAACTTATGATAGCCAAGGCATTCCTTGAGCAGAGATCAGTAAGTTGTTCAAAGTACTTGCAGGTTGGACCAAAAGTTTTCAAGGGTCACAATTCAACCCCCCTTCTTGTGACTCTGTGATTTACTTCAATTGGTATCAGAGCTCAACCTCTATGGGTTGAGCACACTTAACCGTGTGAGAGGAAAAGATTCAGGAAGAAGTAATGGCCAACCAAGAAGCATACTCTCAAAGTGTTGATGCAGAATATTCAAGAAATGAACAACTTCAAGAAGGAGCCAATAATGCTAGAACTTAAGGTATGTAGTGCTAAACTTGAACATTGTCCTCCCTATGATGAAATAGATTTTGCTTATGATGGATTCAATGATGGTTTGATAAACTTTGAAAATAAGAATATGGAATTCTTAGAAAGAAGATTCTTTATTGAACTTCAAATTAAAACTTTAAAGGCTGAATATGATTTTCTTGAAGAAGATATACTTGCAAATTGTGAAACCTCAACTGTCTTCAAAAATCATGTTAATCTTGAAAATGAAGTTGAAAACTTATTTGCCAAAACTGAAGTATCTACTTGCTCTTAATCCATCTTTGTCAATAATGGAAAGAATGCTATTTTACATGGAAAACTAAGTAAAGGTTGTGGCAAACAGATTTAAGAATCTTATCACAATACCAAGTCCATATTTTTCAAAATGATGTTTAAAAAGATCAAACCATTATCCAGTCTCATTATCATGGTCATCTCTCTTGTTTGAGCAATTTTAGAAGAACTATTTATATGAGAGATACAATGGTATGGATTGTTAAATCTTTTAAGAATTCAACCACTAACACTCAAGGACCCAAGATGAATGGGTACCAAAATGTCTCCTTAGCAATTTTGTTATGCAGAAAAATTCTCAAGAAGATAGAACCATTGGCCAAAGGAAAATACCTTCCAAGGCTTAAATGAAAATGTTCCATACAAAGAAGGAACATGACTCTAGCCAATGCTTCTCAAATGATTAGTGAGAAATCTCCAAGGTTCATGACTTTTAGAATGAATCAATGGGTAAGAAAAAGTACAGTTCAATTGACAAAGAACAAGGTATCAAATATTTCTATCCTCAATGCATATTCATAAAGTCAATGAATTTTAAGCACATTCCTAAGAGGTTTATGCTAAGGTCTTGCATATTTGGTGATTGAATGATTATCATTGATTGGCATTTATATGGACATTATATTCTAATCACTTAATTAGTCTTGAACATAAAAAGAAAATGATTAGAAGATCAAAGGTAATGTGCTATAGTGCTGCTAGTTTAAAATTCTGATATAGCTACCTTAAATGAGCATAACTTGACCTACAGAAGTCTGTTTCAGGTGAAACCAATTCTGTTTGAAAGTTTATTGATGGTAGTATCAAACTGGAAAAATTGAAAATTTTATCTTAATCACAAAAGTTCTAGTAAAATTTTGAATACAGTTGTTCTGTCATAAGTTCTGACATAAACTAGTACACTTCAGTAGATCATAACTTGAGCTATAGGAATGATTTTTCAGTGAAACCAATTTTGTTTGAAAGCTTATTTATGATATTAATAAACTGGAAAGTTTGAGAATTTTATCTTAACCACAAAAGTCCCAGTAAATTCGTAAACATACCTGTTCTTTTATAAATTCTGATACAAAGCAGTCAACTTCATCATATCATAACTTGGGCTACAAAAGTGATATTTGAATGAAACCAATTTCATTTGAAAAATGATTCATGTTAATTTTAGACTGGAAAGTTTCAGAAGTTTATAACATCTAAATAATTCCCAGTAATTCATTAAAGTAGGCTGTTCTGTTATATGATCATGTTTGAGCCTACTATCTTTGGGTGTTCATAACTGGTGCTAGGAAAATCCTTTTCAAGTGAAACCAGTTGGATTTGAAAGATAATACATAATAGTTTAATCCTAATAACTATCTAAATTTTTGGTTGCATGGATTTGTATCAGTGCATAAAAAACAGAACTGTCTCATTATGCACTTTGTGATAAATCAGTCAACTTAAATGCATCATATCTTGGGATAGGAAAATCCAAATTGCATGATCTTTGTCTTGTTAGAAAGCTTGAGATATCTAGTTTACTATTGTGAAATCTCATACTTATGTGAGTTGAAAATAATTCACAAATTCAGTTTTAAATACACGAGTCAGTGAGATTTTCATGATTTAGAGCAGTAACTTGCTGACTAGAACATCCTTGAATATATTATCCTAAATGAGATGATTTCTTATGAAAAATCTGTATGATGTTTGTTGTGATAAAATATCATCTCTTATTTCAAAAGACTTTTCAAAGTGGGACTTTGATAAACCACTCAAGATTCACATTAGTTTTGTTCTTAACCACAAAGGATGAGTCTTTTAGAAGCTTCTGCAAGAAATTCCAAACTAAAAAATGATCTAATATTGATTTTATGAGTTGTGATCATGAAAGGGAGTTTAAGAACCTTTTATTGCAAACATTCTTTGATGAGAATTACATTTCTCACAACTTTTCATGCCATAGAACTCCATAATTGAATGAAGTTGTAAGCAATTCATGCTATACTATTAACATCAGAAACAAGACTTCATATAAATTATGGAAATGAAGAAAACTAAACATTTTATTCTTGTATACATTTGGATGTAAATGGTAATTTTGATTCAAATAAGATTATCTTGCATATTCTTCTACTTCAAAAGCCTATAGGGTATACAATATTAAAAATCAAACCATAGAAGAAAGCATGCATGTTATTTTCAATGATTCTAACCTTTCTTCTCAAGGAAAATACAGTAGTATATCAGATGATGAATCTGACAAGCTCCAGAAGATACCTTCTGAGAATAAAAATTCTCCAGAAGATACAGCAGAACAGGAAAATTTCACAGAAGATTCTGCAGAAGATGTCTGCACACAATGAAAGGATCTTCCAAAGAGTTGGAAACTAATTACAGCTCATCCCCATGAACAAATCCTTGGGAATACTACAAAAGGAGTAAAAACCAGATCCCAACTAAGAGGAAATGAAAATAGTCCAGCCTTCTTATCTTAAATTGAACCCAAGAATGTGAATGAAGCTCTAGAAGATGATTCATGAGTAGAAGCAATGAAAGAAGAGCTGGAACAATTTGAGAAAAATAAAGTATGGACACTTGTTCCTTCTCCAGAAGATCATTCCATCATTGGGACAAAATGAATGTTCAGAAACAAGATGGATGAAGAAGGAAAATTGATGAAATCTTCACTCTTCAAGAAAAGTCTACAAAGGATCTTCTTATAAGATTCAAAACGGATGGAGCCAAGCCAATGATAACTCTAATGCATCCATCCACCTTTCTTGATAAAGACAAATGTGGTGAGTTTGTTTCTAAAAAGGAATACAAAGGTATGATTGCTTCCTTGTTATTCTTAAAAAAACAAGTAGGCAAGCTATTGCATTTTCAATTGAATTATGTGCAAGGTTTCTATCTTCTCCTAAAAGAATTTCATGTCATAAAATGAATATTTAGATTCCTTGTTTGAGCTACTAATCTTGGCCTTTGGTACAAGAAAGGAACAAGCTTTGATCTTGTAGGATTCTATGATGTTGATTGAGAGAAAAGGCACAAATGGTGAATGCCAAAGTCTTGGTTAATCTCTCTTATCATGGCAAGCAAAATACTATTGGCCTATTCATTGTAGAAGCAAAATATACATCAACAGTAAGATATTCAAAAAGGTTGGGTTTAAGCATTAAATGGAGGACTACTCTCTGAGGTACACTGAAATCCCAATCTTATGTGATGATTAAAGTTCTATGAACCTATCTACCAATACCATGCATCACTTTAGATCAAAACATATTGACATCAAGTATTATTTTAGTAGAGATCATGGTCATAAGCATGACATTGAACTGAAATATGTTGAGACAAAGTCTTAACTTGTTGATATCTTTTCTAAACATCTTCTAGAAGAAAGATAGAGATTCATTAAAGATCAAATGCATAATTGTTGTGTTCTAAGTTCAACACGAGCCTTCTTTACCTAATCTAGAACACTTAGAAGATGAATTTCCCATGTAGAAGCAAAAATCATGCTTTTGAAGAGAGAGTAAAGAGAGGTGGAATTCTTTCTATTGATGATATTCTCACATTCCTCAAAGCCTAAGAGGGAGTTGTTGCCTTCATTTTTACTCACTATAAATCGTAGCTACAACCCAAAGTGAAAGATAGGTTGTTTCCTTCATATATTCAATTCTCTTTCACAACATTACTTATTTTTGTCAATTCCTTGTATCATTCCTATTATTTTCACAAGGATCAAAGCTATAGGATGAAATGGCAGAAAATTTGTAGCTTCTCATGTCCATCAAAGTTTACCAATTAGAGTTGTCCTTGTTACAACTATTCTGATAACAAAATCTTTTCCACTATAACTCCTAAACCACTCATAAGAGAAGATTGGGGGTGCATATGTCCTCTTAGAAAGACTAGGATGACTCAAATTCTTTAAAATATAGGAGCCTATGTATCCAAGATTAGTGAAAGCATTTTTGCTGCAACTTCTAAGTTTAGAAGTGATGATCAATATTTTATGAAGGATATCAAAGGATACTCAATGTTACTCAACCATGGGTATATTCATGAATATGTACATGTCTTCAATATGACATGTTTCACAAAATATCTGCTGAGATTTGGTTCAACAGAATCTGCAGAAGGTACTTGCAGTATTCTGGGTTACTAGATCTTTTGCAGAAGGTTCTGCAGTAAGTTTCTAGTTTGAAATCTGTGTGAGAAAAGGAATAAGATCATTTCTTCTTTGCATGGAAGAATCTGTAGCAAGTGCTTCTCATGGGGTGATAAAGTGAAAGAAGAAAAAGAAAGAGGTTACATTGGAAAAAGATAGAGCCTCCATAGGCAATCTTTGGAACTAATATGGTAAACCAATTCCATACCTCTTCTATTCTTATATCCTATTATCTTATGATAAGGTCCAAGCCCCTATTCTTGATGATTCAACTTGGTTTGGATAAAGGGATCTTATCTTCAACATCTTACTAATGAGAAAATTTAGCTTAAGATTGTGTAATATGCAAGAGAAGGAAGTAAGAATTGTGTAGTATCAATTCTGGTTTAACACATTTGTGTTACTAGCAAGTGCTTCTCATGTTCTACCAATGCCTTTAGCTTACTTCCAAACATCTTAAGACAAATAGATGGCTGCCATTTGATCTTATTTAGATCATCCCTCACATTCTAAGTAGCCTAGGATAGACAATGTTGAGAACTTATTTCTTCCTATCATTTTCATGCCCATTTTGATGGATGACAAAAGGGGGAGAAGAATATAAAGATTCAGTCATAACAAATTTCTATCTGAATGGCACAAATTCAGGGGGAAAAATAATTCTTCGTTGTTAAATCTCATTTTTGTTATTTGAATGTTATAAATGGCATAAATTCAGGGGGAGATTTAATTCTTTATTGTTAAATCACTTGATTATTATTTCCCTCATTCAGAAAACTTAGAATTTGTTCATGAAAGTTTGTCATCATAAAAAAGGGGGAGATTGTAAGGTCCAAGACCCTTTGAGCAAAGGTTTTAATGACAACAAACTTTCACAACAATATTCTAAGTGTTCTGAATACTTTGGTACTAATGCTTTCACTTGAGAATGCTTGAAAGAATACAGGAAAAGTTACAGAAGGAAGGTGTAAAGATAAAAAATATCAATGTTTTTAAAACCGGACCGGTGATTGAACCGGTCTAGTCACCGGTTCAAGGTTCAGTGGTCGGACCGTGGTCGAACCGTGGTCGGACCGGTAGTAAATAAAATAATAATTTTTTATATTTTTACATAGTACATTAAAGTTTAAATAGCAAAAAATTGATATCTATGACTTCAAAACATTTAAAATTAAAACCTACTGATCATTCATAAGTTCAACATTCATAATTATACATAAAATAAATTCAAATATAAGATGACATAAATCTAGGTTCACCAAAAATCAAAATAGAAAAAAACAGAATAAAAAAATCAATTACCAATTAATGATAAATTAACAGCACATAAAATAAAAAAAAAACATAACAAATACTCAAAAACTATGAAGAAAAATAGAAAGTGAGTGAGACAGAACCTGCGTGAGATTAACAAAATAAATGAGTCATATATAAACATAACTTGTCTGGCCAAATGGGGAATTTAGAAACTACAAAGTTGTTCAACCAAAAAAAAAAGAAACTACAAAGTTGAAAAACAAAACCTTGTGAAAAACTCAAAAACAGAGCCTGCGTGAGGTTGTGGATAGCAAGGTGGGCACAGGCGCACAGCTGCGTGAGGAACGTGCAGAACCTTGAAGCTGCGTGTAGAACGTTGAAGCTGCGTGCAGATCTGTGCACTGTGAAGGAGCAGTCGTGGAGGAGCAGTAGGAGGGTCGAACTGCAAACCGGTCGTGCAGCGTGGAGTCGCAACAGTGGAGGCGCAGCCGAGCAACGTGGACATGCAGCAAGAAGGGCGAAATGCAACGTGAACCGGCAATAACCGTTGAACCACCGGTTCTAACCCGGTTCACCGGTTCGTGACCGGTTTTACCGGTTCCCGACCGGTTCTTCCCCCCTCCGGTTCTCTGGTTATATTGAACCGCTCCTACCACCGGTTACCGGTCCGACCGGTCGAACCGGCCGGTCCGGTCCGGTTCTAATAACCATGAAAAATATCATTTAACATCAGAACATGTGTCCAGAAGCACGTTACATAGAGCTTTCATGTCAAAAGTTTTGAAACAAGTTCAAGAAATAGCTTCTTAGCTTCAAGAAGGTCAAAACAGTTCATCTAAGATCCCAGGAATATTAAACTGAGTTGTATCAAGCTTCAGAAGCAAAGTTGAAGCTTTGAAAGGATCATTCAAGACCACTAGAAGCATGAGAAGGAGCTTTTCATGAAACCTGACACCTTCTGAATGTGAAAGATCACTTAAGCAATTCAAGCATAGTCATTCCAAGTGTTGCTGATGGAAACAAAGCAATTGGAGAAGATCAATGTCACTAGAAACACAGTTTTGTCCTTAGAAGCAAAACTTACAGTTTCTGCAGAAACATCAAATACTTATTTGAGGTTGCAAACAAGATCAAAGTATCTCTAGAAGCATTAAACAAGTTCCCACACTCCTCAAGATATTATCCTTGAATATTTCAAGTTGAAGAACACTAAAAGGAGCTTCCATAAGCATAATTACTTCTCTCACAATGCAAATAAAGCAAGGACAAAAGATTGGAAGCTTTACAAGCATATTTGAAGAAGAAACAGAATTTATGCACACTTCCAGAAGATGCAGTTTGCTTTTGCATAAGAAACAGAATTTCTGCACACTTCCAGAAGATGCAGTTTGCTTCTGCAGAAGAAACAGAATTTCTACACACTTCCAGAAGATGCAGTTTGCTGCAGAAAGAAGAAAACAATTCTGCAGAAGAAACCTAATGACAGACTTTCTGCAGAAGATACAAAATCCATCATAACTTGCTAAATTCATTTCTGAGGCTGCAACTAAGTTAATTACAGTTAAAATAATCTGTATCAAGTTTTTGAATACGCCTAGGTTGATTACAGAAGAAAAATCTGCAGAAAGAACCAAGTTGAATTTCTGCAGAAGATACTGTCCAGAAGATGAGACCAGTCAACCTGACAGCTGTACCAAGCTGTAACCTTGCTGCAAAGTGAAAATGACTTGTCCTAAAGCACAGCTGGGCTCTTATACAAATTTCCAACGGCTAGTTTGACCACCATAACTCTATAAATACAGCCCCATTCAACTGGGCAAAATCAAGGAGAACAAAGGGGAAGAAATCCAAAGAGGCATAATGTAGAAATCCCCTTCTAGAGTGAGGTTCTCCTTCAACCACTCCAATATGCAGAGCTGTTGCGCATAATTCTTAGAGAGTGTGTTTAGGCTCAGTTTTGTAATGATTAATCCACTCCATGAGTGTTTTGTGAGCCATATGTAAAAAACCCATTTCTTGTTGAAGAGTGTTTGTAATCTCCCAAGCTAACTAGAGAGAGTTAGTGTTGGTTTGAGAGGGTGTAGAGCCTGCAGAGGCTGAGCAAATAATACTGGTTTTAGAGCCTGAAGAGGCAGGTAAATAATACTTGAATTGAGCCTGAAGAGGCTGCAGAATAATACTAATGGTGAGGTGCACCCAAGAAGTCATTTTATCAAGGTTGATATAGTGGAAAATCCTACAGGTGTAGGTACTGGACGTAGCCCAAGAATTGTGAGGGTGAACCAGTATAAAAATCATGCGTGCAATATCTCTTACCCTTTCTCTCTTTAATTTTCTGCACATATATCTATTGCATTGCTAGTTATTGTTCATATTTTGAATATTTAGCAAGCTATAAACCATATTTTGATAAACTTGTTTTTAAACTGATATTTTCATATAAAACACATCCATATCAGTTAAAATACTGATCTAAAAGTTTCATTACATTATGAAACTGTTTGGTGCTCCAGAAGCACATTTCTTGAAAGATGTTCATTGTTCAACATTGGAACTTGAGGTTCAAACTACTAAATTTTGATATACCTATTTTTGAACTAATATTTTCACATAAATCACATTCATATTAGTTAAAATACTGATCTGGAAAGTTTCATTAAATTATGAAATTGTTTGGTGCTTCAGAAGCACATTCCTTCAAATCTATCCATTATTCAACATTGAACTTGGGGTCCAAACTACCAGATCTTTATAAACATGATTTTAATTCAATCTAACTTGATATTCTAATTGATTACTACTTAAATATCAGATCTGGAAAGTTTCATAAAGTTTCAAGTTCATTTGACCCTTCAGAAGATAGGTTTAAAGTGACAGATTCAATGTATTGCTTCTGCACAACTGCAGAAACTTTAAACTATTCTTCTGAACATTTTTTCTCACATAATCTTATTAGTTATTGGTTAAATAACTATTCTGGAAAGTTTTATTAAAATACAAAAATCATTTGACCCTTCAGAAGATTGGTTTAAAGTGACAGATTCATTGTTTTGCTTCTGCATAACTGCATAAACATTATATTATTCTTCTGAACCTTATTCTAAGTTGTAACTACATTAAATACATTATTTGGAAGAATAAATTTTGATGATATCAGTCCCTATGATTTTGCCTGCCTTTAAGAAGATAGTTTTAATCTACTTAGTTGGCATTATACACTAACCACTATCTTCTAGAAGGAACTTCTGATAGCCAAGGCATTCCTTGAGCAGAGATCAGTAAGTTGTTCAAAGTACTTGCAGGTTGGACCAAAAGTTTTCAAGGGTCACAATTCAAACCCACCTTCTTGTGACTCTGTGATTTACTTCAGTATTTTCATGTTCTTTATAGGATTGAAGGAATACCGATTGCCTATGTACTCATTGTAATCGTTACTGAAAGTGTTTGGCGCATCAAAACCAAAAAGGGGGAGATTGTTGGACTTAATCATATTAGAGTTCTTTGTTAATACGCTCTGGTTTAATCGATTACCCAAGCTAGTAATCGATTACCACAGAGTCTGCATAATACTGGACGTTTTCAAAATTATTTTTAACTTATTTTTAACAAACATTTCAGTAACTAACTTACCTGAAACGGATTTAATCTGTGATTTTCGAAATCAATGTAAGAGAAGAGCTGAATTTTCAAAAGTATGCAAGATTTTTTTTTAGAAACTCTCTCCAAGAAATCTACTAAAAAAGGTCCAGAAAATATGCAGTTTCAAGAACTCTAAATCCAAGATGATTAGGAAAATGAAAGAAAGCTTTTGATATTCTCATGGAGTTTATCTGCACAAACAAGGTGCTATTGTTCTAAACTTAGTTCTTATTGATTGTTTTGAATTGTGTTATCTCTTGAATATGGTATTCATAGAGATTTGTTTGAAATCTTGTGACGGGGTGTCATGAGTAAGGTTGATGTTCATATGACGGGGTGTCATTGAAGAACATGCTCTTGTGGGGTGCAGGAGTCAAACCTTTGTTTGTTTGTTAGAAAGTCTTTCTTTACAATTGAATGTGCATGGTGTTTGTAATCAATTCTATAGTGAAAGCAAGTTTAGTGTTGTGCTAAATCTAAATTGGATGTAGGCCCCTTTTTGTGGTTGAACCAGTATAAACGAACATGTTATCTTCTATATCCCTACTCTATTGGAATTGAGTTTCTTGGTATATAAATTTGAATCTTGATCTACATAATAATTGTGAATTGATAAGTGTTAATTGATTGTTACTGAAATATTGAATTGAATATTAAAAATTGAATCACAAAATTGAGTGTTCAATCTTGGTAATCAATTACCCACTGCATCAAATTTGGTAATCAATTACCTTCTGCAATTCATTGCTCCGCTGCACATTTGATATTAAATTTTTTAAAATTTATCTTTTGAAAACTCAATTTGAAATAATCTTGAAGGCAAATTAGAAAGGGAAAAAAAAATTTATTTTGAAAAAGGAACAAATTTTGTGAATCTATTCAACCCCCCCTTCTAGATTCCCTCTGGGACCAACAATATATATATATATATATATATATATATCTTTGGGTAGCCCGCAATCCTGCCAGGCTACCCGTCCCGAACCCTGATTATTGCGGGCTTTATTTATTTTGGGCTAAAAAACCCGACAACAATTCGGGCTTCAAATTTCAATGCCCAAACCCTGTAAAAATGTGGGCCGGTTGGGCTAGCCCATTTTGCCGGCTCTACTACTAGATAAGGATTCATTTCTTAGTTTGATCTTGAAACTAAATTAGGCCAAGTTTTAATACACTTCTATAAAAAGAACTTTCTAGGTAAAAAAATAGAATAAATCAAAAAGTTTAAATAAATTTAACTTCTCCATAAGTTGAAATTAGTTACTTATGGAGAAGTTAAATGAGTAAGCTTTCGGAGTATGTGAGCTACAAATACTAATTTCAACTTATGGAAAAGTTAAATACATTTGACCTCTTTGATTAATTCTAATTTTTTCACCTTGAACTACTCTGCAAAAGTTTCTTACTGTTTTCAGATTTTCTTGAGACTTGAGAGTAAACAGCTTAATTTCTGATGCACAAAAATAAATAAAATAAATCTTTATCTAGTGTCTAATAGGCGACTGGAAAATAGAAATGCTATAATAATTGAGAACAAAGACCGCCTTAGTTGGCATTATATGAATATATTCTAACTGATGGCCAAATCTTCCCTCAACTGAGTCAACTTCTCAAATTCGGTCAAATGCTTTGACCTTTGCATGCTTTGCACATGAGTCCATGACTGTGGTCTGTGGAAGAGGAGGTGGTCCCCTGTACAACAACCTTTCCAATAGTGTTTTAAGATCTGCGGTTACTTCTTCCTCCATTTTCTTATGCGTCTCTTAACTACGGTTTTTATTGAAAATTATAATGTTTATATTTATAACATTAAATATTAAGCGTCAAAAAACATTAAACGCCTTCGTCCTCTGATCCCCATGGGCAAAAACTCTCAATGGAAGAACAAGATAATGTCGATCGGAGTAACAAGAAGGTCAAATAAGATTGTTCAATCTTGGTAATCAACCAGGATCACCAATCCAAGAAAGGCAAAGGAGGTTGAAGAAGGAGGAAGCATTGATGAAGCTACAGTTGCATTTAATGCAACTACTAGTTAAAGAACCTTCATTAGCATGAGATGGGGCCATGGTGGGCGGCCAACTCATCCACCAATTGCTGATTTATGTTGTTTTATTTCCTTTCAATAAAGATGCTAATGGTTACACAAATGGAGTTTAATTTCCCTTCGGTTACAAGACAAGGTCATAATTACATAAAAACCTTGTCTACTAGTCGTTATGAAGTGGAGTTGCTGGTGCATGAACCTGGACCTTTTTTCAAGCCACAAGGAGACCTTCCAACAAGCAATTGTGGGCGGCCAACATGTGGTAATGTAACGCCCTAATTTCTAGAACTCAGAAATAGTGCCCATTGGAGACACTACTCCTGTAATTCTTGAAATCACTTCGTTAAATTTTAAATATCGCCAATCAAAATTACTTAAACTTTCCAACGATTAGTTTAAGTTACACAAATAAATACATCTTAACGAAGCTCAAGGAGGGAAACCTATACTTTGGGGTAATAGGATTAAAGAGATTCATACCGGAGATCCGGAAGAGTCTCCCCTTGAACTAAACAGACTAAACATGAATCATTAAAAAGCCTCCTTGGCTAAGTAATACACATAGAAACATTTAAATATCCAACATCAATTAATATTACATCCGAGTCAAAAACTACAAGAGGTCCTATCCTAACACTAAACAACTTCATCCACTCCCCTTGTTGTCCTCCTCGCTAACTGGAACCTCCTGCACACTAAAGAAATCCCCGAAACGTGGGGTGAGACTAATGTCTCAGCAAGTATAACTCTATGCATGAATGCAGGGGACATACATATATGGAGGACTAACCTACATTCACCTCATCATATTCAATTAAGGCATAGTATCCATTCACATAACAATCTCCATAATAGATAATCAGTGTCAAACATAATTAGTTATCAGTTTTATAGTAAATGGAATCAATCTCTATCCATGAAAACATTAGTATGCAATGGAATGCTTTGCCCGAAGGCCATGAACACATCACATTATGGGTTAGACCTGAGCTCAGACTACAGGGGATATCTCCCTAGGGGACGAATCCCACCCTACATTCTTTCACAAAGAGACCGAAGTCCAGTCATAGCCAAAGGCTATGGTCTTTCACAAAGAGACCGAAGTCCAATATTGATCGAATAACTAATTAGACATACGAATTGATAGGTAGTTCGTTCTCGATAGTTCGATCCTTTCGAAACTGATGAGAATCCACACTCTATGTGAACCCGTATCTACTATCCATCAATTCCTATTTCGTAATCAGTCACCAATCCTTAATTTCCATTCCGGATCAATTATAATTGGAGAGAATAGAGCGTTTCGACGTTACGATAGTTTCGTAACTTTCGATAGCTTCGAAAGTTTCGAAACTAAAGAACATCAAGAACCACTCCGTTCTAACCAATTATAATTATCCCATATCTTTCAAACATCAACCACAATACAATTTAACAATCATACTTATTTGCACATTAGGCATACTTGAATCGGTGGTAACAACTAGGATTTCGAACGTCTCGAGTGTTTCGATACTTTCACAAGTCTCGTAACTTTCGTAACTTCAAAATTCCTTTGTTTCACCTTCGATCCAAGCATCCTCTTATCAATCTCATTACGAATATCACAAATGCATTCAATTCGATCAATTAGAAAGGGATTCGAGAGTTAGGGGTCATACAAGGGACATATCGACTCTACCGCTAATTACGACTTTACGATTCTACGTCTCGATTCTCATTTCAAACCATAATCTAACCATAATTGACAAAAACAAGAAGTATGAACTTAATGGAAAGCTTGAATGAATCGAAATCGAAGGAAATACGATAGTTTCGTAATTTTCGTACATTTCGTAAGTTTCGACATTTTCGTTAACTTCGAAACTAAGGATTTCGACTCTCGATTTCAATTCGTAAGCTCAATCAAACAATCAACATCCCAAACAATCAAACAAACAACTTTCATTCAAGTATCCAGCCAAGAAAGGGAGGGGAAGAAGAGGGGACATGCAAGGAGACCAATTCCTAACCTAAGGGTGAGTTATACTCACTTGATGAAGAAATCTAAGGAGGAAAGGATGTTAGATGATGATCCCCTTGATGTTTCCTTGCTTCGATTCCGTTCTTGTGCTCCGATATAGAGTTTCTCTCACTAGGTTTTCTCCTTCTCTCTTTAGGGTTGAAAAGGGAAAGAAGAAAAAATGAATTCTGCTGAATTTTTGCACCAGCATATATATATATACTGATGGTAATCGATTACCAAACCCTGGTAATCGATTACCAGAGGCAAAAATGCATTCCTGGAGGTCTGGTAATCGATTACCACTTCTGGTAATCGATTACAATGAACCCAGAAACCTGGTAATCGATTACCAAACCCTGGTAATCAATTACCACCAATAGAACTCTCTGGTAATCGATTACCTGGGACCAAAAACTCCTAAATTGGTTCTATTAAGGTTCCAAACTCATAACTTACCCTTTCCCTACCTATTACTCATAATCCTAAGTGAACATACAAGGTTTTGACCTACCAAACTCACATGTTAGCTTAGCCAAAGGTTGGAATGTCATACAAGTCCTAAGATTGGTTTAACAATTAAGGTTTAACCTATAAGTTCTTGACTTACCTTCTTCTTAAACTCTAACACATGGTTAATTATCTAATCCCTATTGGATAAACAAGCTCCTGGAATGCGGGATGTTACACTCTACCCCCCTTAAGACAATTTTGTCCTCAAAATTGCTTAAGGCGAAGGAACTTAAGGTTAGCTTCAACTAGCAGGTTTTCAGAAATCCTCCCCACAGGTTTGATGACGAACATTCTAATACCTAGGAGTGAACTTAGGATTTCTACCTTATTCGATACTGGGGAAAAACTGAAGGATTTGACATCCGTCCTAACATACAAAACTTCTAACTTACTAAGAAAGGAGGTATTTCAAGTAGGTAGAAAATGGCTGACTTGTGCAATTGATCTAACACCACTTGGATGGCCTCCAATCTAGCTTGGATTCGAGGCAATCCCACTATGCTTCCGCTGCTAAACTCTCCCACTACCTCTCAGGATCTCTAATGGTGAAAGGGCGCTTGGTGGTTTGAAGCTCTATACTGACTAGCTGACAACATAAAGGTTGAAAGGCACGACCTACTATAACTCCCTTCGAATCCTGGTACATCTTGGTAGGTCCAGGATGCACCTAAAACTCACTTCTGATAACTTCCTCTATCACTGGTTGCCTGAGACTACCCCCCTTAGAGATGCAGACTCCCTCTTAGAAGGAATCATCCCATCCCCTGCTCCAGAAATGCTAACTGTTGCCTTCCCCCTTGGAGACTTGAGTCCAAACTCAAGGTCTCTCTGATTAGAGCTCCTAGCTCATTAAAGATCTCCTTTAACTGATATAGGTGCTATGCTCCCATTGGTTACACCTAAACTTGGGTTTCTAATCTTCCATTACAACTCTCTCCCTGTATTATACTAAAGACATAAGGAAAGACTCTCCATCCTCTCTAAGTTCTCTAATCGGGCTTGAATAAACAACACACTAGAAAGTCTGATTATGAGAAAATTTTCATGTTACAACTAATTAAGGTTTCTAACTCCAAACCTAATCCAACAATCACCTATTATTTTCTTTCAAATTTTATATTTCTAAGTTTCCACTTATTTTACTAGGACTTAACTATAAACATAGAATAACTCAATCCCTCAAATCACTAAGTTTGTGTTGACCAAAACATCCAACACTCACGTCGTGTTCCGAGAGATTAAATTTGCATAGAAACATAAATAAACACATCACCCGAAAAAGGAAAACAACATTCATGCCACAACCTTAGAGGTATCCTCTCCCGGTTACGTCATGAACACGGGGCTCTCCCTGTTCTCCTGTCATCCCTTACGGGGATCGCTCTCTCTCTATATCACCTTACTGGTTAGGCTGAACTTATTTGAGTTTGGGGTGCTAAGGAAAAAGGAGAGTGTCCTAGTCTAAGTCACTTCCTAGTCCTCCACTATGTAAGGATTCCAATGCTACAAAGTTCTAACCCGGTGAACGCACCTCTTAACAGTTCCATCCTCTAATAACACATTAGCTAAGCTTAACTATACACAGTCAAAGCAAAAATTCAGGTTGGGTGAAATTTACTTAAGTTCGGGGTTAAATCTACCCTTTCTTAAAATAGTCTATACCGGGGTTATCTAGCTTGCTTGAATTTGGTTCCTCTTCCTTAAGGGAGCTATAACTAAGGTTCCTCTCTACTTTAGATGACAATAAATGAAGATAGGTGGTCTAGAATGGTGGAGCTACTAAGTTGGATTTCCTGAGAAGTTTGATTCTTCCTAACTCCCCTAGCTAAGGCCATTACCCAATTCTATTCCTGATTACTACTTCGACGTTGCCACCAGTATAGTTAATCTAAAGGTTTGGATGGAATGTTCTTGAGTGTTTCCCTAAGGGTGAAAAGAAAAGTAGAGGTATTGTTTTCTCTCACAACTTACCCACTCGTTAGGGCTAAAGATATTACTAAGATAAATTCTAGAAGGGTTCTAATACTAGATAATAGGAGTCTCACTACCTCTTACTAAGAATTACTAACTTGCTCATTTTCTTAAACATACTCCTAACTCCTAGCGGTTACTAATGATAGTGTATTCCTTCCCTGAAGGTCTCTTAAATTGCTAGGGTACCAAAGCATTGCTCCTAAGGTCATTAGAGAATTTTCTAATCACAAACGAACAGGGTGAGATGGTGGTGGTCGCCATGACCACACACTCTACTGGAAAAGTCTAAGGATCCGTTCATGTAATCCATGAACAAAACAAGGTAAGGTGGCGGAGAGAATCTTTACTCTCTCGACCGACTCCCGACTACCCTTAATGTGGCCTAAAGGATGCATCTAGTCTTACATTGGTTTTATAGGAAGGCCTCATCTTACTAACCCCCTTTCTAAGGTTGAGTCTAAATGCCTATGTATAGATGTACTCCTATTAAGCTTAATAACTTTAGGTAAGTTCTCGAATCTACTTGAGGTAAAGCCCTCTATACCCTTTTCCTCTAAATGGAAATCCTATTGTATCTTAAACTACAGCCCCTCACTCCTTCTACCATGACCTCACAAGGGTTAAACCCAAAGAAGTCCTAGCTATGGATATCACTATCAATCAAGCATTCAGCACATCCATACATGATACACAATTATTCAAACAATTCAACATCATCAATCATTAGCAAGCCACACCAAACATCTAGCTCATACAAATCACTCACATAAAGCACACCACAACCAATGTCATAATCATACAACCATTCATCAGATGCAATCATGCACACCACACAATGGAAATCACATCATAGGTCATACACAACCATCCTTCAAATATTAAATCACTCCTCACTAACTTGCTTAAGGGTGTCTAACTTTTATTAGGCTTTTGAGATCAAATTCTATAAGGCTCCTAGAGTAAGGGTTCCCTAAGCACTTATCCTAAGATATTTTCTTTCCTATTCATGAAAAGAGGTGGCTCTAACTTGGTTAGGGAAGTATCCTAGCTTCCGAACCAAAGTATCTTACTTACATAACAAACCATAATCTCCACGTACATCACCCATCATAAGAGTGATCAGTTCCTATGATGAGTAAACGTACTAGAAGATCATAGTAAGTCACGGGCAACTGTCCTAACCACAGTCCAATTGGATTGAACTGCTCTGATACCAAAATGTAACGCCCTAATTTCTAGAACTCAGAAATAGTGCCCGTTGGAGACACTACTCCTGTAATTCTTGAAATCACTTCGTTAAATTTTAAATATCGCCAATCAAAATTACTTAAACTTTCCAACGATTAGTTTAAGTTACACAAATAAATACATCTTAACAAAGCTCAAGGAGGGAAACCTATACTTTGGGGTAATAGGATTCAAGAGATTCATACCGGAGATCCGGAAGAGTCTCCCCTTGAACTAAACAGACTAAACATGAATCAATAAAAAGCCTCCTTGGCTAAGTAATACACATAGAAACATTTAAATATCCAACATCAATTAATATTACATCCGAGTCAAAAACTACAAGAGGTCCTATCCTAACACTAAACACTCCCCTTGTTGTCCTCCTCGCTAACTGGAACCTCCTGCACACTAAAGAAATCCCCGAAACGTGGGGTGAGACTAATGTCTCAGCAAGTATAACTCTATGCATGAATGCAGGGGACATACATATATGGAGGACTAATCTACATTCACCTCATCATATTCAATTAAGGCATAGTATCCATTCACATAACAATATCCATAATAGATAATCAGTGTCAAACATAATTAGTTATCAGTTTTATAGTAAATGGAATCAATCTCTATCCATGAAAACATTAGTATGCAATGGAATGCTTTGCCCGAAGGCCATGAACACATCACATTATGGGTTAGACCTGAGCTCAGACTACAGGGGATATCTCCCCAGGGGACGAATCCCACCCTACATTCTTTCACAAAGAGACCGAAGTCCAATATTGATCGAATAACTAATTAGACATACGAATTGATAGGTAGTTCGTTCTCGATAGTTCGATCCTTTCAAAACTGACGAGAATCCACACTCTATGTGAACCCGTATCTACTATCCATCAATTCCTATTTCGTAATCAGTCACCAATCCTTAATTTCCATTCCAGATCAATTATAATTGGAGAGAATAGAGCGTTTCGACGTTACGATAGTTTCGTAACTTTCGATAGCTTCGATAGTTTCGAAACTAAAGAACATCAAGAACCACTCCGTTCTAACCAATTATAATTATCCCATATCTTTCATACATCAACCATAATACAATTTAACAATCATACTTATTTGCACATTAGGCATACTTGAATCGGTGGTAACAACTAGGATTTCGAACATCTCGAGTGTTTCGATACTTTCACAAGTCTCGTAACTTTCGTAACTTCAAAATTCCTTTGTTTCACCTTCGATCCAAGAATCCTCTTATCAATCTCATTACGAATATCACAAATGCATTCAATTCGATCAATTAGAAAGAGATTCGAGAGTTAGGGGTCATACAAGGGACATATCGACTCTACCTCTAATTACGACTTTACGATTCTACGTCTCGATTCTCATTTCAAACCATAATCTAACCATAATTGACAAAAACAAGAAGTATGAACTTAATGGAAAGCTTGAATGAATCGAAATCGAAGGAAATACGATAGTTTCGTAAGTTTCGTACATTTCGTAAGTTTCGACATTTTCGTTAACTTCGAAACTAAGGATTTCGACTCTCGATTTCAATTCGTAAGCTCAATCAAACAATCAACATCCCAAACAATCAAACAAACAACTTTCATTCAAGTATCCAGCCAAGAAAGGGAGGGGAAGAAGAGGGGACATGCAAGGAGACCAATTCGTAACCTAAGGGTGAGTTATACTCACTTGATGAAGAAATCTAAGGAGGAAAGGATGTTAGATGATGATCCCCTTGATGTTTCCTTGCTTCGATTCCGTTCTTGAGCTTCGATATAGAGTTTCTCTCACTAGGTTCTCTCCCTCTCTCTAGGGTTGAAAGGGGAAAGAAGAGAAAATGAATTCTGCTGAATTTTCGCACCAGCTTATATATATATATACTGATGGTAATTGATTACCAAACCCGGGTAATTGATTACCAGAGGCAAAAATGCATTCTTGGAGGTCTGGTAATCGATTACCACTTCTGGTAATCGATTACAATGAACCCAGAAACCTGGTAATCGATTACCAAACCCTGGTAATCGATTACCACCAACAGAACTCTCTGGTAATCGATTACCAACTTCTGGTAATCGATTACCTGGGACCAAAAACTCCTAAATTGGTTCTATTAAGGTTCCAAACTCATAACTTACTCTTTCCCTACCTATTACTCATAATCCTAAGTGAACATACAAGGTTTTGACCTACCAAAATCACATGTTAGCTTAGCCAAAGGTTGGAATGTCATACAAGTCCTAAGATTGGTTTAACAATTAAGGTTTAACCTATAAGTTCTTGACTTACCTTCTTCTTAAACTCTAACACATGGTTAATTATCTAATCCCTATTGGATAAACAAGCTCCTGGAATGCGGGATGTTACAGATAAAATGGCTGAGTTATATGCCATTAAATGGGGCGGCCAACATATGCTTCTTTAGGAGAGTTAAGTGCCAACAAGCATGTGCCAACAAGTGAGTAATTGGCTGAGTAATATGCCATTACTTGGGCGGCCAACATGTGATAAAATAGGCTGAATAAAGTGACTTCAAAGAGGGTTATGAAGGGTGTAAATGGCTGTTTCCTTTGCCATCAAAGTTGCGGCCACATTCATGAAGAGAAGGTTACAAATTGAAGGCATACTTGAAGATTTTGGGCTGTTTTGGGCGGCCACTTCAGTGGTTGATTCAATGGCCATTTTAATCCACATTTGGAGGTTACAAATCAAGGAATCAATCAGCCACATGTGCCACAAAATTCTGGTTGAAGTTGCGGCCACTTAAGCTTGCCTAGGTTATGTTTTAGTAGCTATTTTTGTTCCTTTAATTTATTTAATTTTAGTAATGTAATTGGGGTTGCATGGGAAGTGTGTAAGGGGTATTTTTGGGAGTATTTTCGGCGTGAAGGTGCAGCTGATTGCATGGCCCTAATTCACCTTGTAAATTCTATAAATACATGCTTCATGCATGCAAGAAAAGTTATATGTTTTATGCCAAGTTTATCAATATAAGTGAAAGTGATTTTCTCTTTAGTGAAAGTGATTTTCTCTAAAATTCTTGCTAGTCAAGAGTTGAAGATTATCAAAGGTTCTTCACCTTTGTGTGTGTATCTTCAAGGACTTATCTTTCAAGTCTTGAAAGTGTGACGTCCACCTTCTATCATTTCTAATTTTCCTACTTCTTCTAGTTTGTTCAAAAACCTATTTTTCCTATACGTACTACTTGAAATATATGTGATTTGTTTTTCAAGTATTCAAAGGATGAATATTAGTTTTTGTCATCCTTCTATTTTTATTTTAAAATAGTGTTTGAATTCCAAAGAAAATAGAAAAAGAAAAGAAAATAGCAAAAAGAAAAGAAAAGAAAAGAATTGAAAAGAATAGAAAGTTGGTTATAAAGAAAAGTAATGTTTTATTCAGAAATTTCTAAGGTCCATGAAAATTAGGACCTCAAGGTTCATATCATTTGGTCATCAGAGCTCCGGTTATTAGAAATTTTCTGAATTCTTTTCCTATCAAATACTATTTTTCTTCTTAGCTTTTCTTGTTTCATTTTTTTTTATGACTACACGCAGGTGAAGAATTATTTGATTTATTTTCCTCATTGGTGTGGTAAGAAATCCAAGAGAAAATAGAGTGGAAAAAGGCAAAGAGAGTTACGTTATAGAAAAAGCCAAAACTGTGTGTAAACACGAGGGTGGTGAGTTTCTAAACAGTTAACATTTTTTTTTTGTTTCTTCTCTATTACGTTTTCTTTGTTGTTACTATGGCAAAAAGACAAGTGGAGAATCGTGATCTTCAGACACAAATTGCTGCTGATGACAGGAATTGCACAGGATCTAGAATTGAGCAAAACAAACCAATTAGAACCAAAAAATAGCAAGTAATTCACGTAAATTAGGTGCTGGGAAGCAGCTAATTTAGCGTGAGAAAGTGCAAGAAAATGAAGGAAAATGAAAGAAAAAGTGGAGAGGAAAGAAATGGAGGGACGCCACTGAAGCAAGAATCCTCCTGCAGCAGATAAGTCCAATCGCCAGACGCCACTAATTCAGGAGAATTAGATAAGTCTCACCATGGTTTAAGCAACAACCACCAAGCCTCATCAACTCTCAAGAGAGGAGAAAATTTGGCATAATGCCTTTACTCTAAAAATTATGTGTTATCAATACATGGAGAGAAGGCTCCTATTTATAGGAGAGGAGGGGGAAGGGGCGGATTTTTAGGAGCCCAAAATAGGAGAAAAATAAAAGATGAGTGAAAACACTCCTAAGTGGGTTTTGAACCCATGACCCCCAAGGTTTATGGCTAAGCTAAGTCTTAAGCCAATAAACCTCTCAAAATGGCGCCCACTCATGTAGGAAAATACAAGATGAGTAAAATTTCTATCCTATGTGGGAATAGAACCCATGACCTCCTAAGCCTTATAGCAAGGCAACCTACTAACCAATAAACCCACTAAAGATAGCTCCCAAGTAGGAGGAATTAAAAGAAAATTACAATCAATAAAAAGAAAATATAAGAGAGTCCTAATTAAGGGTGGTCCATAGGACAAGGGTCCTATCCAAGGTCAAGGTGTCCTTCTGTAGGGTAGTGACCTTTATTTTGTAGGGTAGTGACCCTTTATTTGTAGGACACTAATTTCTCCAACTTTTCCTTGCTTGAAGCTCAGGCTTGTAGTTGGTGCATATCCTCCAGTGTAGGTCTTGCAGGTCCAAGCTTCTAGCAGGGTGTCATCATTCCCTCCCCCTTGAAAAGGATTTGACCTCAAATCTGAAAATTCAGAAAGGAGCAGTAAAAATAATGAACTGGGTAGAAGGAGTTGGATGACAAAATATAGGAAGTAAGAAGATTCTTCCCTTCGCTTTTGGAGAGTAGAGTCAGAGATCCACAAGTTGAACATCTTCCTTGAGCCTAGACAACAAGAAGAAGACCCATAAGTATTATTCCAAAGCAAGCAAAGTGAAGGCTCATAACAAAAATACTTGGGGATCATAAAGATTAGCAAAAGAAAAACATATGATATGAACAAGAGGTATTTGAGAAAAGGGTTAGAAAACTCCCTCAATGGAGATTGAACCATCTTGTCCATGTACTCTATGGATTTAGATCCTGGATCAAAGACTAATCTTTTGAAGCCCTTCTTTTCAAGTAAAGGGGTTAGTTGGTTAAAACAAAATTTAAGCAAGTGATATGCATGTTTCAAACCAACAAAATAATCCACAATATATTTCCAAATGAATGCACAATTAAAACTATGTGGCATGAATGTCCTTTTTCTTGGAAGTGAGATCACATCATGCTCATTGAACATATGAGACACATCTTGAGTATGATTGTTAAAATTATAGTGCATGTGTTTGTGCCATGAAGCATTCATGCAAGTTTGCTCAAGAGCCATATTCATGCTAAAACACTCACTCAAGTAAGATGATACCTTTTGCATATTATCCAATGTGTTCATGTAAGGTGAAATACAAAAAGAATCACATTGAGTGTGCATATCAAGAAGCATATCATCATATGAATTAGATGTCAAACAAGTTTTCCCATATGTGACAGCTTCATCAAAATTTTTATTCTTTTCACTAACTAGTTCAAGAGCATAATACACATCTTTATATGAAACAATTATTTTAGGCCCAAAATATGTATTCAATTTATAAACACAAACCAAAGGTGCATGCATATTCAATCCAACTTTGTTATCATTCCTATCATGAAATCTTAACTGATCAAAGGAATTGACTAAACATGCATCTCTAGAAAGTTTTATGGTACTCTTAAACTTAGTTGATTTTTCTAAACATGCAATAGGTTTCAAAGCATTATCAAAATTGTTTATTTCTTTCAAACATGTAATGCTTTGTGACATAAAATTGTGCATAGAGAGAGGCATTTCATGCATAAAGAAAGTAAGTTTAGGAAACTCCCTTTCAACAACTTGAATTGTACTCTTTGCAACACTAGAAGTATTTTCCATCAACCTATTCATGCTTTCACTAGAAGAGTTAGTTTTCAAATAATCACAAGATAAACATACTTTCTCTTCTTGCACTCTTATTTCTTTTTCCTCACTTTCTCTTTTAAGTTTTTCTTCTTTCTCTTTTTCTATTTGTTCTCTTTTCTCTTGTTCTATTAACCTCTTAAGTGTGGTTTGATCTTCTTTTATTTCCTTTGAGGTCATAGGCATGAGTGTAAATTTTATTCCTTGGTAGAGGAACCTATAGGTATTGGCAAACCCATCATATTTTACCCTTCTCTCATATTGCCATGGTCTTCCTAAAAGGATGTGAGAGGCTTCTAAGGGTACAACATCAAAGGTCATTTCATCTTGGTAACCCCCAATTTTAAACCTTAAGCTCACTTGCCTATCCACCATAAATTCTTCCTCATCACTCACCCATTGAAGTGTATAAGGTTCTGGATGTGGGGTAGTAGGTAAGTTTAGCTTGTTAACTAACCTAAGGCTAGCTAAGTTGCTACTACTTCCTCCATCTATAATCACTAAGCAAACCCTATCTTCAATGTGGCACCTAGTGTGGAATAGGTTTTCTCTTTGGCTCTCTTTTTCACCCAAAGGTGTTTCTAAGGCTTTTCTAAACAACATGGTTGCCCTTTCTCCTTGCCTCCTTCCTTCCATTCTCCTAAATTGATTTTAGTTTCTTAAGTTTTATGGTCCTTTCCACTCAACTAAGTGTTTACACTCAATGGAATGCAACACTCGTGTATGTCACTCTTTTTGGCTTTTTCTATAATGAGACTCTCTTTGTAACATCCCGCACTCCAGGAGATTGTTTATTCAATAGGGATTAGATAATTAACCATGTGTTAGAGATTAAGAAGAAGGTAAGTCAAGAACTTAGGAGTTAAATCTTAGAAGTTAAACCTTAGTGTTAAACCAATCCTAGGACTTGTGTAGCTTTCCAACTCTTAACTTAGTTAACATGTGTGTTCAGTAGGTCTAAACCTTGTAAGATCACTTAGGATTGTGAGTAATAGGTAGGGAAAGGGTAAGATGTGAGTTTGGGACCTTGTTAGAATCATTTTGGGAGTTTTTGGTCCCTGGTAATCGATTACCAGGAGTTGGTAATCGATTACCAGAGAGGTTTGCTGATGGTAATCGATTACAGGGTTTGGTAATCGATTACCAGGTTTCTGGGTTCATTGTAATCGATTACCAGAAGTGGTAATCGATTACCAGACCTCCAGGAATGCATTTTGGCCTCTGGTAATCGATTACCAGGGTTTGGTAATCGATTACCAGCAGCATATATATATATATGCTGGTGCGAAAATTCAGCAGAATTCATTTTTCTCTTCTTCCCTTTTCGAACCCTAGAGAGAGAGGGAGAGAACCTAGTGAGAGAAACTCTATAACGGAGCTCAAGAACGGAATCGAAGCAAGGAAACATCAAGAGGATCATCATCTAAACATCCTTTCCTCCTTAGATTTCTTCATCATGTGAGTATAACTCACCCTTAGGGTAGAATTGGTCTCCTATGCATGTCCCCTCTTCTCCCCTCCCTTTCTTGGCTGGATACTTGAATGAAAGTTGATTGTTTGATTGTTTGGATGTTAATTGTTTGATTGAGCTTACGAATTGAAATCGAGAGTCGAAATCCTTAGTTTCGAAGTTTAACGAAAATGTCGAAACTTACGAAACTATCAAATTTCCCTCGATTTCGATTCATCTAAGTATTCTATTGAGTTTATACTCCTTGTTTGTACCGATTGTAGTTAGATTATTGGTTGAAATGAGAATCGAGATGTAGAATCGTAAAGTCGTAATTAGCGGTAGAGTCGATATGTCCCTTGTATGACCCCTAACTCTCGAATCCCTTTCTAATTGATCGAATTGAATGTATTTGTGATATTCGTAATGAGATTGATAAGAGGATGCTTGGATCGAAGGTGAAACAAAGGAATTTCGAAGTTACGAAAGTTACGAGACTTGTGAAAGTATCGAAACACTCGAGGCATTCGAAATCCTAGTTGTTACCACCGATTCAAGTAAGCCTAACGTGTATATGGTTATGATTGTTAGATTGTATTGTGATTGATGTTTGAAAGATATGGGATAATTCTAATTGGTTAGAACGGAGCGGTTCTTGATATTCTCTAGTTTCGAAACTTTCAAAGCTATCGAAAGTTTCGAAACTATCGTAACATCGAAACGCTCTATTCTCTCCAATTATACTTGATCCGAAATGGAAATTAAGAATTGGTGACTGATTATGATATAGGAATTGATGGGTAGTAGATATGGGTTCACATAGAGCGCTGATTCTCTTTAGTTCGAAAGGATCGAACTATCGGGAACAAACTACATATCAATTCGTATGTTTAATTAGTTATTCAATTAAGTGTCGAAAGACAAAGGACTTCGGTCACCTAAAGGACTTCGGTCAATTATGTGGAGTGGGATTCGTCCCCTGGGGAGATATCCCCTGTAGTCCGAGCTCGGGTCTAACTCTTTATGTGATGTGTTCATGGCCTTCGGGCAAAGCATTCCATTGCATACTAATGTTTCCATGGAAAGAGACTGGTTCCACTTACTTTAAGACTGGTACTTATTTATATTTGATATTGATTGGCTAATCATATTGAGGGTTATGTGAATTGAAATTATGTTCGGTTTGAATATGATGAGGTGAATTGATTATGAGTATAGGCTTGTCATCCATATATTTATGTCCCCTGCATTCATGCATAGAGTTATACTTGCTGAGACAATAGTCTCACCCCACGTTTCAGGGATTTCCTTTAGTGTGCAGGACGTTTCAGATAGCTGATGAGGATAAGGGAAAGTTAATGGAGCTGTTTATTATTAGAATAGGAACTTCTTGTAATAGAATTGATCCAGATGTGTAATTAATTCACGTTAGATATTGTAAATACTTATATATGTAATTTTTTTAGCAAAGGAGGCTCATTTATGATTAAAGATTAGTTTACACAGTTTTAGGGAGACTCTTCCGGATTTCCGGTATGAATCTCTTGAAATCCTACTACTTAAGTATAGGTTTCTTCCTTAAGCTTCTTTTAGATGTGTTCATTTGTATGACTTAAACTAATCGTTGGAGAGTTTAATTAAGTTGTATGACGATATCGAAAATTTAACGAAGTAATTTCAAGGACTACAGGATTAGTGTCTCCAACGGGCACTATTTCTGAGTTCTAGAAATTAGGGCGTTACATTTTGGTATCAGAGCAGTTCAATCCAATTGGACTGTGGTTAGGTTAGTTGCCCGTGACTTACTATGATCTTCTAATACGTTTACTCATCATAGGAACTGATCACTCTTATGATGGGTGATGTATTTGGAGATTATGGTTTGTTATGTAAGTAAGATACTTTGGTTCGGAAGCTAGGATACTTCCCTAACCAAGTTAGAGCCACCTCTTTTCACGAATAGGAAAGGAAATATCTTAGCATAAGTGCTTAGGGAACCCTTACTCTAGGAGCCTTATAGAATTTGATCTCAAAAGCCTAATAAAAGTTAGACACCCTTAAGCAAGTTAGTGAGGAGTGATTTAATATTTGAAGGATGGTTGTGTATGACCTATGATGTGATTTCCATTGTGTGGTGTGCATGATTGCATCTGATGAATGGTTGTATGATTATGACATTGGTTGTGGTGTGCTTTATGTGAGTGATTTGTATGAGCTAGATGTTTGATGTGGCTTGCTAATGATTGATGATGTTGAATTGTTTGAATAATTGTGTATCATGTATGGATGTGCTGAATGCTTGATTGATAGTGATATCCATAGCTAGGACTTCTTTGGGTTTAACCTTGTGAGGTCATGGTAGAAGGAGTAAGGGGTTGTAGTTAAGATACAATAGGATTTCCATTTAGAGGAAAAAGGGTATAGAGGGCTTTACCTCAAGTAGATTCGAGACCTTACCTAAAGTTGTTAAGCTTAATAGGAATACATCTATACATAGGCATTTAGACTCAACCTTGGAAAGGGGGTTAGTAAGATGAGGCCTTCCTATAAAACCAATGTAAGACTAGATGCATCCTTTAGGCCACATTAAGGGTAGTCGGGAGTCGGTCAAGAGAGTAAAGATTCTCTCCGCCACCTTACCTTGTTTTGTTCATGGATTACATGAACGGATCCTTAGACTTTTCCAGTAGAGTGTGTGGTCATGGCGACCATCACCATCTCACCCTGTTAGTTTGGGATTAGAAAACTTTCTAGTGACCTTAGGAGCAATGCTTCGGTACCCAGCAAATTAAGAGGCCTTTTAGGAAGAAATACACTACCATTAGTAACCGCTAGGAGTTGAAGTTACGTTAGAAAATGAATGAGATAGAAATTCCTAGTGAAGGGTAGTGAGGTTTTTATTGTCTAGTGCTAGAACTCTTCTAGACTTTGTCCTAGTAATATTCTTAGCCCTAGCAAATGGGTAAATTATGAGAGAAAAATAGTACCTTTAGTTCCTTTTCACCCTTAGGAGAAGCACTCTAAATTATTCCATCCGGACCTTTAGAATCATTATCCTAGTTGGTAACCCTAAAGTAGTAACCGGGAATAGAATTGGGTAATGGCCTTAGCTAGGGGAGTCAGGAAGAACCAAACTTCTCAGGAAATCTAACTTAGTAACTCCACCATTCTAGACCACCTATTTTCATTTATTGTTATCAAGAGAAGAGAGAAACCCTAGTTATAGCTCCCTTAAGGAAGAGGAACCAACTTCAAGCGAGCTAGATAACCCCGGTATAGACTATTTTAAGAAAGGGTAGATTTAACCCCAAACTTAAGTAAGTTTCACCCAACCTGAAGTTTTGTTTTAACCGTGTATAGATAAGCTTAGCTAGTGTGTTATTAGAGGATAGAACTATTAAGAGGTGCGTTCACCGGGTTAGAACCTTGTAGCATTGGAATCCTTACTCAGTGGAGGACCAGGAAGTGACGTAGATTAGGTCACTCTCCTTTTTCCTTAGAACCCCAAACTCAAATAAGTTCAGCCTAATCGGTAAGGAGATATAGAGAGAGCGGTCCCCTTAGGGGATGGTAAGATAGTAGGGAGAGCCCGTGTTCATGCCGTGACCGGGAGAGGAGACCTCTAAGGTTGTGACATGAATGTTGTTTTCTTTTTGTGTAATGTGTTCATTTATGTTTTTATGCAAACTTAATCTCTCGGAACACGACGTGAGTGTTGAATGTTTTGATCAACACAAACGTAGTAATTCGAGGGATTGAGTTTTGATGTTCTTAACTAAGTCCTTGTGAGATAAGTGGAAATTTAGAAATATAAAATCTGAAAGAAAACAATAGGTGGATGTTGGATTAGGTATGGAGATAGAAATCTTAATTAGTGGTAGCATGAGACTTTGTTCTCATGGTTACGTTTGCTAGGGTGTGTCTTTTCGAGCCTGTTTAGAAAACTTGGAGAGGATAGAGAGTCTTTCTTTATGTCTTTAGTATGAGTACAGGGAGAGAGTGTGAAGGAAGATTAGAAACCCAAGTTAGATGTAGCCAATGGGGAGCATAGCACCTATATCAGTTAAAGGAGGTCTTTTGATGAGCTAAGAGCTCTTATTAGAGGGGCTTTGAGTTTGGACTCAAGTCTTCAAGGGGGAAGTCAATAGTTAGTGTTTCCGGAGCAGGAGATGAGATGATTCCTTCTAAGAGGGAGTCAGTATCTTTAAGGGGGGTAGCCTCAGGCATCCAGTGTTAGGGGAAATTATCAGAAGGGAGTAGTGGTAGATTGTGTTTTTCAACCTATAGGATGTCGATGAGTCAGTATAGGACTTCAACCAACTAGAACCCCTACTGTCATGAGAAACCCTGAGTGGAAGTGAGAGAGTTTAGCAGCGGAAGCATAGTGGGAGTGCCTCGAATCCAAGCTAGATTTGAAGCCATCCAAGTGGTAATAGACCAATTACACAAGTCAGCCCGTTTTCTACGTACTAGAAGTACCTCCTTTCTTAGTAAGTTAGAAGTTTTGTATGTTAGGACGGATGTCAAACCTTTAGTTTTCCTCCAGTGTCAAGTAAGATAGAAATCCTAAGTCCACTCCTGAGTATTAGAATGTTCGTTATCAAGCCTGTGGGGAGGATTTCTGAAAACCTCCTAGTTGAAGTTAACCTTAAGTTCCTTTGCCTTAAGCAATTTTGAGGACAAAATTGTCTTAAGGGGGGTAGAGTGTAACATCCCGCACTCTAGGAGATTGTTTATTCAATAGGGATTAGATAATTAACCATGTGTTAGAGATTAAGAAGAAGGTAAGTCAAGAACTTAGGAGTTAAATCTTAGAAGTTAAACCTTAGTGTTAAACCAATCCTAGGACTTGTGTAGCTTTCCAACTCTTAACTTAGTTAACATGTGTGTTCAGTAGGTCTAAACCTTGTAAGATCACTTAGGATTGTGAGTAATAGGTAGGGAAAGGGTAAGATGTGAGTTTAGGACCTTGTTAGAATCATTTTGGGAGTTTTTGGTCCCTGGTAATCGATTACCAAGAGTTGGTAATCGATTACCAGAGAGGTTTGCTGATGGTAATCGATTACAGGGTTTGGTAATCGATTACCAGGTTTCTGGGTTCATTGTAATCGATTACCAGAAGTGGTAATCGATTACCAGACCTCCAGGAATGCATTTTGGCCTCTGGTAATCGATTACCAGGGTTTGGTAATCGATTACCAGCAGCATATATATATATATGCTGGTGCGAAAATTCAGCAAAATTCATTTTTCTCTTCTTCCCTTTTCGAACCCTAGAGAGAGAGGGAGAGAACCTAGTGAGAGAAACTCTATAACGGAGCTCAAGAACGGAATCGAAGCAAGGAAACATCAAGAGGATCATCATCTAAACATCCTTTCCTCCTTAGATTTCTTCATCATGTGAGTATAACTCACCCTTAGGGTAGAATTGGTCTCCTATGCATGTCCCCTCTTCTCCCCTCCCTTTCTTGGCTGGATACTTGAATGAAAGTTGATTGTTTGATTGTTTGGATGTTAATTGTTTGATTGAGCTTACGAATTGAAATCGAGAGTCGAAATCCTTAGTTTCGAAGTTTAACGAAAATGTCGAAACTTACGAAACTTATGAAACTATCAAATTTCCCTCTATTTCGATTCATCTAAGTATTCTATTGAGTTTATACTCCTTGTTTGTACCGATTGTAGTTAGATTATTGGTTGAAATGAGAATCGAGACGTAGGATCGTAAAGTCGTAATTAGCGGTAGAGTCGATATGTCCCTTGTATGACCCCTAACTCTCGAATCCCTTTCTAATTGATCGAATTGAATGTATTTGTGATATTCGTAATGAGATTGATAAGAGGATGCTTGGATCGAAGGTGAAACAAAGGAATTTCGAAGTTACGAAAGTTACGAGACTTGTGAAAGTATCGAAACACTCGAGGCATTCGAAATCCTAGTTGTTACCACCGATTCAAGTAAGCCTAACATGTATATGGTTATGATTGTTAGATTGTATTGTGATTGATGTTTGAAAGATATGGGATAATTCTAATTGGTTAGAACGGAGCGGTTCTTGATATTCTCTAGTTTCGAAACTTTCAAAGCTATCGAAAGTTTCGAAACTATCGTAACATCGAAACGCTCTATTCTCTCCAATTATACTTGATCCGAAATGGAAATTAAGGATTGGTGACTGATTATGATATAGGAATTGATGGGTAGTAGATATGGGTTCACATAGAGCGCTGATTCTCTTTAGTTCGAAAGGATCGAACTATCGGAAACAAACTACTTATCAATTCGTATGTTTAATTAGTTATTCAGTTAAGTGTCGAAAGACAAAGGACTTCGGTCACCTAAAGGACTTCGGTCAATTATGTGGAGTGGGATTCGTCCCCTGGGGAGATATCCCCTGTAGTCCGAGCTCGGGTCTAACTCTTTATGTGATGTGTTCATGGCCTTCGGGCAAAGCATTCCATTGCATACTAATGTTTTCATGGAAAGAGACTGGTTCCACTTACTTTAAGATTGGTACTTATTTATATTTGATATTGATTGGCTAATTATATTGAGGGTTATGAGAATTGACATTATGTTCGGTTTGAATATGATGAGGTGAATTGATTATGAGTATAGGCTTGTCATCCATATATTTATGTCCCCTGCATTCATGCATAGAGTTATACTTGCTGAGACAATAGTCTCACCCCACGTTTCGGGGATTTCCTTTAGTGTGCAGGACGTTTCAGATAGTTGATGAGGATAAGGGAATGTTAATGGAGCTGTTTATTATTAGAATAGGAACTTCTTGTAATAGAATTGATCCAGATGTGTAATTAATTCACGTTAGATATTGTAAAAACTTATATATGTAATTTTTTTAGCAAAGGAGGCTCATTTATGATTAAAGATTAGTTTACACAGTTTTAGGGAGACTCTTCCGAATTTCCGGTATGAATCTCTTGAAATCCTACTACTTAAGTATAGGTTTCTTCCTTAAGCTTCTTTTAGATGTGTTCATTTGTATGACTTAAACTAATCGTTGGAGAGTTTAAGTAAGTTGTATGACGATATCGAAAATTTAACGAAGTAATTTCAAGGACTACATGATTAGTGTCTCCAACGGGCACTATTTCTGAGTTCTAGAAATTAGGGCGTTACACTCTTGCCTCTTCTACTCGGTTGGAGGTTGATTGAAGTTGCAAAGACCAGATTGAGTCTAAGTCTTAACCCTTACCCAAAATAGAAGCGCACTAACAAAGAAAAATACCTACTGGAAGAGAATAGAAAATCCTAAGACAAAACAAAAGAGTTGATATGACAAACAAGAAAAGCTGGCACTCAAACAAGCTTATACACAAGAGCAGACAGCAAAACAGACATGACGGAAGAAATTGCAAAGAGAATTGTTTTTGGTGATTTTTGAAAAAGAGTTGCCAAAATTGTCGTTTTAAGCAAAAACAGCAAATGCAACTCAATTACGGTATACAGGGAAATGAAACAGAAAAATTACAGTAAAACTGTCACTATATTGTTGGGATATCTCTTTGTTTTTATTTTTCTATTTTTCTGATTTTTTTTTGAATTTTTAACTCTTTTTGGGTGTCTTCTGTCTTTTTCTTCTTTTGCACCCTTTTTGCTTTTTACACCTCTTTTACTATTTTTGGCACGTACGTACTTTTCTATTTTTCTTGCCTTTTCTTTTTATTTTTGGCTTTTTCCCCAACAAAAAATTACAGAAATTTGTACACAATGAAAAGAAAATATACTGAACCTACTGGAATATTTTTGGAATTTTCTGACAGTAAACTGGTCCAAGTGGCCCAGAAAAGCAAAAATAATGAATAAACTGATTTCTAAAAACTGTTAAAACGTGATGGCAACTTGATTTCAAAAATGGCCAAAAAAATTGCTTAGCACTTCCTTGTTGATTATACAAGACCAGTGTGGTCACAGAAACGCGCTTGGTTCAATTTTAAGTTTGGAATTAAATTTGAAGGAAAATCAACAATTAGAATTTGTTGATCTTCTTCCAATACTATGAACCAAAAAAGATCCTGTAGGTGAGTGTTTTGCACAATCAAACAGGGAAAGTTCTAGGTATAGATAGCAGTCAATCCAAATTTGCAATCAGAATGCCAATCAAACAGACATAACAAGAGTAGAATATGAACAAAACATAAGCCCAAAAATGCGCATAAATGGCAAAAAATAAGAAGAGGAATTGCGCAAAATAAATTGCAAGAAAATAAAGGGGGAAATTGAAATTAAAAGGATGGGGAGGACAGGAATGTAAATAACTGAAATGTAAAGGGGGAAGCGGAAATTAAAAGGATGGGGAGGACTGAAAATAAATGACTGAAAGTAAAGGGGGAAGCGGAAATTAAAAGGATGGGGAGGACTAAAAATAAATGACTGAAAGTAAAGGGGGAAGCGGAAATTAAAAGGATGGGGAGAACTGAAAAGTAAATAGCAGAATGTAAAGGGGAGAACTGAAATTAAAGGGATGGGAGAAGCGGAAATTAAATGGCGGAAATTAAAAGCGGAAAGTAAAGAGATGAATATGGGGGATGAACAATTAATGGTGAAGGGAGAAAATGTAGGTGAACGATCTTTGGAAAAATGAACACAACAATGCCTCCTCTTACCACACTTCACCAACAAACAAGCAATTTATAGCAATTATATGTAGAAATCACTCAAGAACAAGTATGAGCAATTAAGAAGCAATTTATCAAACACCTAGGGGGTGGGAATTAGCGGCCCAAAACAGCCCCCAACTAGCAAGATAATCACCCAATTCAATCAAGCAGACAAGTGCAAATAGTAGCAGAAAGGTACCTCGGGCCCGGGAAACAGTCCAAGTCCAAATTACAATTGAAAAGAGGGATTGAATTACACTAAAATGAAGCAAAATTCTGCACCTATGAGGTGCAGCCACACGCCCAAGAACAGCCACAAAACAGCCCCAAATTACTCAATCCATCAAGCTCTGATACCAAATGATGACAGGAATTGCACAGGATCTAGAATTGAGCAAAACAAACCAATTAGAACCAAAAAATAGCAAGTAATTCACGTAAATTAGGTGCTGGGCAGCAGCTAATTTAGCGTGAGAAAGTGCAAGAAAATGAAGGAAAATGAAAGAAAAAGTGGAGAGGAAAGAAATGGAGGGACGCCACTGAAGCAAGAATCCTCCTGCAGCAGATAAGTCCAATCGCCAGACGCCACTAATTCAGGAGAATTAGATGAGTCTCACCATGGTTTAAGCAACAACCACCAAGCCTCACTCAACTCTCAAGAGAGGAGAAAATTTGGCACAATGCCTTTACTCTAAAAATTATGTGTTATCAATACATGGAGAGAAGGCTCCTATTTATAGGAGAGGAGGGGGAAGGGGGCGGATTTTTAGGAGCCCAAAATAGGAGAAAAATAAAAGATGAGTGAAAACACTCCTAAGTGGGTTTTGAACCCATGACCCCCAAGGTTTATGGCTAAGCTAAGTCTTAAGCCAATAAACCTCTCAAAATGGCGCCCACTCATGTAGGAAAATACAAGATGAGTCAAATTTCTATCCTATGTGGGAATAGAACCCATGACCTCCTAAGCCTTATAGCAAGGCAACCTACTAACCAATAAACCCACTAAAGATAGCTCCCAAGTAGGAGGAATTAAAAGAAAATTACAATCAATAAAAAGAAAATATAAGAGAGTCCTAATTAAGGATGGTCCATAGGACAAGGGTCCTATCCAAGGCCAAGGTGTCCTTCTGTAGGGTAGTGACCTTTATTTTGTAGGGTAGTGACCCTTTATTTGTAGGACACAAATTTCTCCAACTTTTCCTTGGTTGAAGCTTAGGCTTGTAGTTGGTGCATATCCTCCAGTGTAGGTCTTGCAGGTCCAAGCTTCTAGCAGGGTGTCATCAGCTGCTCTCTATCAGCAATTAGAAAAGACAATGAAACAACAATTTGGCGAGTTTCATGCTAGGTTGGATCAATTGGAGGTCAAGCCAACACCTGAAGCAGAAGAGGAGAGACCACCAAGAGATGAAGGAAAAATACAAGGAGTCAAGTTGACTATACCATCTTTCAGAGGTCGCAGTGATCCAGAAGCTTACCTAGAGTGGGAACTCAAAATTGAGCACGTTTTTGCGTGTAACACCTATATAGAGGAGCAAAAGGTAAAGCTTGCTGCTACTGAATTTTCTGATTATGCACTTGTTTGGTGGAATAAGTTACAAAAGGAGAGAGTCAGAAATGAAGAACCTATAGTGGAGACTTGGGTTGAGATGAAGAGGATTATAAGGAAACGATATGTTCCCTCTAGTTTCCAACGTGACTTAAAGCTGAAATTACAGAAACTGACTCAAGGCAATAAAGGAGTGGAGGAGTACTATAAGGAGATGGAGATGCTGCTAATTCAAACCAATATAGAAGAGGATCCTGAAATCACTATGGTACATTTTCTAAATGGTTTGAGCAATGACATTAGAGATATTGTTGAGTTACAGGAGTATGTAGAAATGGAGGATTTGTTACATAAGGCTCTACAAGTGGAACAACAGGTAAAAAGAAAAGGAACTGCCAGGAGGAGTTCTACTAATTGCCTGCAAATTGGAAAGACAAAATTAAAAAGGAAGTGGTTGAATCCTCAAGCCAAGCAACACCTATTATACAAGGTAAATCCTCTAACAAAAATGTTGAACAGGTTGTTAAGAAGAGGAGAGAGGTGACTTGTTTTAGGTGCCAAGGATTAGGACACTATGCTTATGAATGTCCTACAAAAAAGACAGTTCTTCTTAAAGACAATGGAGAATATACTAGTGAGTCAGAAGATGAACAAAAGGCAAGTGAAGATGACACCGGTGCAGAAGTTGGAGAAGTCTACATGATTAGAAGACTTCTTGGTAGCCACCCCGTGGACAAAGAGGAAAGCCAAAGGGAGAACATTTTTCACACTAGATGTTCTGTCAATGGTAAGATTTGCTTAGTAATAATTGATAGTGGCAGTTGTACTAATGTGGTTAGTGCTAGATTGGTGTCAAAGATGAACATGGATACAAAGCCACACCCTAAGCCATATAAGCTTCAATGGCTTAATGAAGGAGAAGAGGTTCACGTGGAGAGACAAGCTGAAATTCCATTTTCCTTTGGAAAATATCAAGATAAAGTGTTATGTGACGTAGTACCAATGGAAGCCAGCCATATCCTCTTGGGAAGACCATGGCAATTTGAGACAAAAGCCATCCATGATAGTTTTACTAACAAAATTTCTTTTAATTTTCAGGATAAAAAGGTGGTCCTTAAGCCTTTATCACCAAAGGAAGTGAGAGAAGATCAAAAGAAATTGAGAGAAAAGATAAAAAAGAAAAAGAGATTGAAAAATTTGAGAGTGAGGAAAATAAAAAAAAGGAGAGAAATATTTGAAGGCAAACAAATATGTTTAGCAAGAGAGAGGGAAGTGAAGAGAGTTCTTTGCACAAGACAAACTTTCTGCATATTGAACTGCGGAAATCAATTCATTCATGCTAAACATTTTAATTACCAAGAATTGCCTTTGTCCATTAATTCTCTTTTGCAGGATTTTGAAGAGGAGTTTCCAGCTTTTGATCCTAATGGAATACCACCTTTGAAAGGGGTTAAAGACCTTGTTCCAAGAATCATGGTGGATGAAAGAAATGTGAAATTTCTTGGCCATTTTTTGAAGACTTGTTGGGACAAGTTCGGAACCAAGTTGATGTATTCTTATCATCCCCAAAAGGAAGTGCAGATTGAAGTGATGGATAGAATTTTGGGAACCTTGTTTAGAATTATTTTGAATAAATTTTGGGAGGAGTGTTTTCCTCATGATGAGTTTGTTTATGATAGGGCAATCCATAGTGCTACAAACTACTTTCCATATGAGATAGCTTATGGATTTAACCAGGTAATTCCTCTTGAATTGTTATCTTTGCCTAACAATTCTATGTTTGAGCACAATGAACCACAAGCTAAGGTAGAAAGTGTCAAGAAGAAGCAAGGAAGCTATGCCCATAAAGCCAGCAAAGGAAAAGAGATAGTTGTCTTCCATCCTGGTGAATGGATGTGGGTGCATATGCGAAAGAAATGGCCCCTTGAACAAAAGGAGTCCAATTTTCTACCTAGTAAAGATGGTTCCTTTCAAGTCCTAGAAAGGAACAAAGACAATGACTACAAAATTGAATTTTTTAGTGAGTATCAGATTAGTACCTTCTTCAAAGTTTCTAACTTATCTCTTTTTGATGTAGGTAAGAACACTTTAGATTTGGGGAAAAATCTTTTTCAAGAAGGGGGGTATGATGAGGACATCAAAGCAGTCAAAAGACTAGGGGGAATCATGACAGGGGCGCAAACAAGAAAGGCAAAGGAGGTTGAAGAAGGAGGAAGCATTGATGAAGCTACAGTTGCATTTAATGCAACTACTAGTTGAAGAACCTTCATTAGCATGAGATGGGGCCATGGTGGGCGGCCAACTCATCCACCAATTGCTGATTTATGTTGTTTAATTTCCTTTCAATAAAGATGCTAGTGGTTACACACATGGAGTTTAATTTCCCTGTGGTTACAAGACAAGGTCATAATTGCATAAAAACCTTGTCTACTAGTCGTTATGAAGTGGAGTTGCTGGTGCATGAACCTGGACCTTTTTTCAAGCCACAAGGAGACCTTCCAACAAGCAATTGTGGGCGGCCAAGGTGTGATAAAATGGATGAGTTATATTCCATTAAATGGGGCGGCCAACATATGCTTCTTTAGGAGAGTTAAGTGCCAACAAGCATGTGCCAACAAGTGAGTAATTGGCTGAGTAATATGCCATTACTTGGGCGGCCAGAATGTGCTAAAATAGGCTGAATAAAGTGACTTCAAAGAGGGTTATGAAGGGTGTAAATGGTTGTTTCCTTTGCCATCAAAGTTGCGGCCACATTCATGAAGAGAAGGTTACAAATTGAAGGCATACTTGAAGATTTTGGGCTGTTTTGGGCGGCCACTTCAATGGCTGATTCAATGGCCATTTTAATCCACATTTGGAGGATACAAATCAAGGAATCAATCAGCCACATGTGCCACAAAATTCTGGTTGAAGTTGCGGCCACTTAAGCTTGCCTAGGTTAAGTTTTAGTAGCTATTTTTGTTCCTTTAATTTATTTAATTTTAGTAATGTAATTAGGGTTGCATGGGATGTGTGTAAGGGGTATTTTTGGGAGTATTTTGGGCATGAAGGTGCAGCTGATTGCATGGCCCTAATTCACCTTGTAAATTCTATAAATACATGCTTCATGCATGCAAGAAAAGTTAGATGTTTTATGCCAAGTTTATCAATATAAGTGAAAGTGATTTTCTCTTTAGTGAAAGTGATTTTCTCTAAATTTCTTGCTAGTCAAGAGTTGAAGATTATCAAAGGTTCTTCACCTTTGTGTGTGTTGTTGAGTCTCAAAAATATCATAAAGAGGTTTATGATGTTTTAAAGACTGAAATTTCTCTAAGTTTTAATGATCAACAAATTCAACTTAAGATGTTTCTCATAAGATACAATTGTCTAAATGTTTATCTATGATTTTCAGCAAGAAGCCTACTTTATAAGACTAAGTGTTGATCCCGTCTGAAGAAGCTGATGCTGTCTGGAGATGATCAACCCGTCTGAAGCATCAAAGCCGTCTGAAAGCTTTTGATGACATGGCATCTCTTGTCTGAAGCTGTGATAATCCATGCACCTCTGCACGTTTTTCACGCATGTTTTCTGTTACAAACAGCTGGCACCTGTGCAATGCAATTCAAGCACGTCACAACGTGTCCTCTGCTACGCAGCAATTGCAACAGCAACAAAGAGCACATTTTTGGCAGGAGCAAACCTTGTAAAAATGTCAGAAATTGTCAGGGAATGTCAGAATATGTCAGAGAATATTCTGTACTGCAGCAGCTGTCTCACAACGGCTAGCATGGATTTCACAAACCTGAGAGTCTTCAATGATTCAATCATTTGGTTATAAATACCCCCTTATTTGAAGACCAGTAGATAGAGAGAAGCATAGAAAAAGAACAAAAACTCTGCAAGTTTTTCGCTGTAACACTCTGATAGATTTTATCATCTTTGTACACACAAATTTTTTATTCTGAGCATACCTCAGTAATTTCTGTATAATCAGTAGCTGTTTAAGTCTCAAAACTGATATAGTTTGTGAGCTTAAGCATTTCTCTCATTTGTATTTGCTTTTGAGCCTGGAGAGGCTTGTCTGAAAAAGAATACTTGTGTTATTGAGCCTGAAGAGGCTTGTCTGAAAAAGAATACTTGGTTGTAGAGCCTAAAGAGGCTTGTTAGAAAAGAATACTTGTAATCTGGCAAGATTAAGAGAAAATCCAAGTGCTAGTTGGCATTGGGACTGGACGTAGCTCACAAGTGGTAGTGAGTGAACCAGGATAAATTCTGTGGCTAAGTTTCTCTTCCCTTATCTTTGTCATTTCAGTTTTAAACTAATTAAGGGGACTGAATATTTTATTTAATATTTTAAAAAGAAGAAACTTCGTTTAGTACCATTTTAAAGCAGTCTGAAACCAACTTCAGACAGCTATCTAAAAACTTCAGACAGCCCACTAGTAACCTGTCTGAAAATCTGTTTTGTAAATCTGTTTTCGTAAAGCTTCTTAAAATATTTAGAAACACTATTCAACCCCCCCTTCTAGTGTTTCCCTGTGTTCCTACAGTTGGTACCAGAGCTCTACTCAGGGTTGATACACCTAACAAGTGTCTGAGGACTGAAAGATCCACATGGAAGCTTCAAACAGTAACAGGAAATACATCACAGAAGGAGCCTCTATCACAAGACCTCCAGCTTTCAATGGAGAAGATTATCACTACTGGAGAGATAGAATGAAGCTGTTCATTGAAAGCACAAACATTGATGTTTGGGATGTGGTCACTGATGGAGACTATGTGCCTATGCTAAATGATGTGCCTATACCTAAGACTGAATGGACTTTGGAGCAAAAGGCTAGAGTCCAGATGAATGCTAAGGCCAAACTCTATCTGATATGTACCTTGAACAAATCAGAATATGAGAAGGTTCATGGATGCACCTCTGCCAAGGAGATTTGGGATACTCTTGCAGCAGCCCATGAAGGTACTGAGACTGTCAAGCAATCCAAGATAAGTATGCTCATACATCAGTATGAGATGTTCAAGATGGAAGAATCTGAAACCATTGACCAAATGTTTGGAAGGTTTCAGACCATAACAAATGGACTCAGGTCCTTAGGCAGAACATACAACTCTGGAGATAATAACAGAAAAATCCTAAGGAGCTTGCCTAAGTCCTAGAGACCTAAAGTTACTGCCATTCAAGAGGCAAGAGATTTGAACTCTCTTAGAGTGGAAGAACTGTTGGGATCTCTTAAGGTCCATGAGCTTGAGCTTGGAGAAGATGACAACAAGAGAAAATCTCTAGCCCTAAACTCCAAGACCAGACAGTCTAGGCATGGCAACATCAAGGCTATGCAAGCTGAGGTAGCTTCGGAGGGAGATGAAGACTCTGAAGATAGCTCAGAAGATGATGATGATCTTGCTCTTCTAAGTAGGAAGATCAAGAGAATGCTACAGAACAGAGGAAGATTCAGAAAGAATCAACCCTCAACCTCAAAAGGAGGTAAGTCAGGTAAAGACATACAAACTGACAAAATTATTTGTTTTGAGTGTAAGCAACCAGGGCACATGAAGGCTGAGTGTCCAAAACTGAAGAAAAACAACTTCAAGAAGAAGAAGTTTTTCAAGAAAAAGAAAGGTCTCATGGCAACATGGGAGGACCTGGATGAATCAACTTCAGAAGAGGAGGAAGACACCTCAGAAGAGGCAAATCTGTGTCTCATGGCAAGCCTACCATCTTCAGACAGTTCTGAAGCTGAGGTATTCCCTCTTACCTTGCAAGAAATGTATGATGATCTGGTGGAAAGTTCCAAGGAACTGTTCCTAGAGTATAAGAATCTATCCAAGGCTCACACAGAAATGTGTAACAAATATGAGTCTCTGGAAATAGAACATATTATGCTCAAGGAAAAGGTCTTTGAGACTGAAAACCATAGTTCACAAACTGTGTCTGAAGAAAATAAAAAACTTCAGAAACAGATTGTAGAACTGACAAATGATCTAGCCAAGTTTGTCAAAGGAACAAAAAATTTAAACATAATGCTTGGAAATCAAAGACATTCCTCTGACAAAAGTGGACTAGGCTTTTTTGATCACAACATGTCTGAACCTCCTACTGTCTTAAAATTTTCTAAAAGCAAAAAGAAGGTCACTGGGTGTTCTCACTGTGGTAAGCCTGGACACAATGTGATTCAGTGCAAGCACAAGAGAAAAGCAAGACCCAAAGCTAACAAAACAGGACCCAAAAGAACTTGGGTACCTAAAAACTTGATCATTCCTGTTGCAGATGTGTTTAACAGGACAAAGGAGACCCCACAAATGGTACCTGGACAGTGGGTGCTCGCGACACATGACAGGAGAAAGGTCTTTGTTCCAAAACCTTAGACCTAAGGAAGGAGGAGTGGTCACCTTTGGTGGAAATCAACAAGGGAAGATCACTGGCATAGGGACTATAGGTATAATTCCTTCATCCCTCATTAAAAATGTTCTTCTTGTGGAAGGACTACAACATAATTTACTGAGCATAAGTCAATTATGTGACAGTGGTTATGTAGTATCCTTTACCAAGGAAGGATGCATAGTCAAAGACTCCTCTGATCAAACACTTTTTACTGCTAAGAGACACAGCAATGTGTATAAAATTGATCTAGAGGATCTAGCAAGTCAAAATGTAAAATGCTTCATTTCTGTTGAAGATGAAAAACAGATTTGGCATCAAAGACTTGGGCATGCCAGCTTGAGATTAATCTCAAGATTAGCAAAACACAACCTTGTTAAAGGATTGCCCAAGCTCTCATACAAATTTGACATTTTATGTGATAGCTGTCTGAAAGGGAAACAAACAAGACACTCCTTCAAGAGTAAAGATGTTGTTTCAACTAGCAGACCACTAGAACTTTTACACATTGACTTGTTTGGTCCCATTAGAACAGAAAGTCTTAGTGGAAAGAAATATGGTTTGGTCATTGTTGATGACTATTCTAGATTCACATGGGTGATATTCCTTAGAAACAAGGATGAGACTTTTAAGAATTTCACAATATTTTGCAAGAAGGTACATAATGAAAAGGGATTATGTATTTCTGTCATAAGAAGTGATCATGGTGGGGAGTTTGAGAATGCAAATTTCAAATTGTTCTGTGATGAGAATGGGATCTCACACAATTTCTCTGTGGCAAGAACACCTCAACAGAATGTGGTTGTTGAGAGAAAGAACAAAAGTTTGCAAAAGATGGCAAGGACCATGCTCAACTCAAGCAACTTAGCTAGAACCTTCTGGGCAGAAGCTGTTAACACGGCTTGTTACCTTCAAAACAGAATATTGATAAGACCAATTCTGAAAAAGACTCCATATGAGTTGTGGAAAGGAAGAAAACCCAACATATCATATTTTTGTAGGAACACAGGGAAACACTAGAAGGGGGGGTTGAATAGTGTTTCTAAATATTTTAAGAAGCTTTTCGAAAATAGATTTTCAGACAGGTTACTAGTGGGCTGTCTGAAGTTTTTAGATAGCTGTCTGAAGTTGGTTTCAGACTGCTTAAAAAAGGTTCTAAACGAAGTTTCTTCCTTTTAAAATATTAAATAAAATATTCAGTCCCCTTAATTAGTTTAAAACTGAAATGACAAAGATAAGGGAAGAGAAACTTAGCCACAGAATTTATCCTGGTTCACTCACTACCACTTGTGAGCTACGTCCAGTCCCAATGCCAACTAGCACTTGGATTTTCTCTTAATCTTGCAAGATTACAAGTATTCTTTTCTATCAAGCCTCTTCAGGCTCTACAATCAAGTATTCTTTTTCAGACAAGCCTCTCCAGGCTCAACAACAATTACAGAGAAGAGAAATGCTTAAGCTCACAAACTGTATCAGTTTTGAAACTTAAACAATTACAGATGTACAAAGATAACTGAGGTATGCTCAGGATAATACAATATGTGTGTACAAAGATGATAAAAATCTATCAGAGTGTTACAGCGAAAAACTTGCAGAGTTTCTGTTCTTTTGCTATGCTTCTCTGTCTATATTGGTCTTCAAATGAGGGGGGGTATTTATAACCAAATGATTTGAATCATTGAAGACTCTCAGGTTTGTGAAATCCATGCTAGCCGTTGTGAGACAGCTGCTGCAGTACAGAATATTCTCTGACATATTCTGATATTCCCTGACAATTTCTGACATTTTTACAAGGTTTGCTCCTGCCAAAAAGGTGCTCTTTGTTGCTGCTGCAATTGCTGCGTAGCAGAGGACACTTTGTGACAGAGAACGTGCTTGAATTGCATTGCACAGGTGCCAGCTGTTTGTAGCAGAGATCATGCGTGAAAAACGTGCAGAGGTACATGGATTGTCACAGCTTCAGACAAGAGATGCCACGTCATCAAAAGCTTTCAGACGGCTTTGATGCTTCAGACGGGTTGATCATCTTCAGACAGCATCAGCTTCTTCAGACGGATCCAACACTTAGTCTTATATAGTAGGCTTCTTGCTGAAAATCATAGATAAACAATTAGACAATTGTATCTTATGAGAAATAACTTAAGTTGAATTTGTTGATCATTAAAACTTAGAGAAATTTCAGTCTTTAAAACATCATAAACCTCTTTATGATATTTTTGAGACTCAACATTCTCCCCCTTTTTAATGATGACAAATTTAACTTAAATTATACAAAATTGAGAGATTAAGATTTAGCTCCCCCTGGGACAAATATATCCTTTTAGATGCTTTTATATATGATTTTCTCAGAAGTACAGACAACTTTGAACTTTTTCATGTACTCCCCCTGAATCCTGTAATCACTCCAGATTTTGTTAGATTTAATACTCCCCCTTTTGTCATCAATCAAAAGGGAATCATAGAGCAATAACAGTAACAGAGCAATAAAACAAACAGGATTATGAACTACAGATAAAGTAAAAACAAGTATCAGAGCAAGGATCATGAGCACATGAGATGGAATAAAAACACTGATTGTATTAAAATGATGTAAGGATTAAACAGACAATTAGCACTTGAAAAAGGAATATGAACATAAGACAATGGCAATAAATTAGTCCTTCTTCTTCAGCAAGGCTTCAGACAGAAAGGAGATCAGTTCTTCCTTGGCCTTGTCTATGGCAGCTTCAATAGAAGACTTCAACTCTTGTTGACCACTTCTTATCAGCTGTTGCTCATGAAGAATTTCTTGCTGATTCTGAATAACCTTTTGTGCTTTCTTTTCTGAGACTTCACATCTCTTCTCAAATTCTTCACATCTCTTCTCAAGGGCCTTGACCTTGGATTTCAGCTTCTGGTTTTCTTCAAACAGGTCAGGTTCAGACTCAACTAGGATGAGCTGAAGGTAGGGACAAACAAATCTCAAAACTCCAAAACCAGGCTGTAAGCCATATTCTGAAGGATTGTAGACTGGACAGAAAAAGGTCCTAACATACTTTAGAAGCACCCAAGCTTGGTTGAATGAATCTGCCTGTGGGGGAAAGTGATCTCTTAAGAAATGGTACTGAACATTTGTGAAGTGTCCAACACCCATTGCAGATTCAATATCAGGATCACTACACCCAGAAGAAGACCCAGCAGCTTCTCTGATCTTCCAGTAAGATTCCCACATCCAGTTTTCAAGCAGGTGATTCAAGCCTCCTCCTTCTGATATGATAAACTCAGGAAGACCTTCCCATTCTGAAGCAGTCATGGCTTCAGACAGGGGTGCTGATACAGAATAGACCTTAGGACCCTTCAATTTTTCATCTTGACCTTCTTTGAGGGGATACCTAGGAACAATCCTATCCGGTTTCACCAAGATTTTGGTTGAAGGCCTGATTGAACTGGTTCTAGGAGGCCTGTAGCCTATCATTCCAACTCCTCTAGCCAAGTCTCTTTGGAACAATTCAGCTTCTGTGTTCAACATTCTTACCATTAGCCATTCTTCATTGTTCAGCTTCCATGAGTCTTCAGAGAATGGATTGATAAGATCCCATGTATGATTAGGAGGGACAACACCCTTCCTTATCTTCTCCAAACCATCAGCATTGTTAGAGTACAAAGCCCTTTCATCAGACACAGTCTTCTTAGTGAGACCCTGATGAAGTGAGACAGCAGGGGCTGTTCTAAAGTGATGCAGCTCTTCAGACAGATGCTGGATTTTTGGCAAAGGACAAGAGCCAAAGGAGGTTCTTGTCAGTCTCTTGCATAAGGCTGCAATCTCAGCTGAAAGGTTGAATTGATGAACAGATGAAGGTGGTGAAGGAGGTAAAGGTGTGTGAGGTGGAGATGATGATGGTGAGGAAGGTGATGAAGGTGAAGATAATGAGCTATCAGATAGTTGTATGTACAGAGGTGAGGGGGTTTGGATGGTGAAGATGTGGGTTCAAGAACTTGGTTTTCTTGAGGTGCAGGGGGTTCAGACAACAGGTTGTCTGATGGTATGATGGGTGTAGGTGATGAGGGTTCAGATGGTATGAAAGGTTCAGAGGGTAATGAAATTAGCTGTAAGGTTGGTAGAGGTTGGGAGATAGGTGGAGAAGGTTGCTTTTCAGGTGATGAAGGAGGTGAGGGAGTTACATTATCAAATCTCACCTTGATCCTTTTGTAAGGTTTGGGAGCAACAACATCTTGAGCTTTAGCAGCTCTTTCTTTTTCTTCCCTTTCCTTGGCTTCCTTATCCTCCCTTTCTCTTTCTTCAGAGGAAAGAGCCCTTCTTCTCTTGAAGTATTGATTAGCCTTTACAAATTTTTGATACCTTCCAGCAATGTCTGCTTCTTCTAAGTGGGAAGCAATACTTCTGGTAATCCTAACTTCAGACACTGTCTGAAGTAGTTTACCCTTCTTCTTTTTCCTCTGAGGTGCACTTGACCTCTTTCTTTTCTTTGAGGCTTCAGCAATGGCTGCTTGCTTGTCATCCTCAGCATAAGCAAGTTGTGAGGCAATTGCAAGAGCTCTGTCAGTTCTCTCTTGCTCTTCTTTCAGTTCTAACTCTTCTTGTTCAATGGCAGTAGCCAAAGCAGCAACCTGAATTAGTTCAGGGTCAGAGGAGCATGCAGCAAGAGGTTGAGCAGCAACTGCATCAATATCCACAGCCTGTCCTTCCATTATAGAAGTAGGCTTTGAAGATTGTGCAGGTTCAGACACCTGACCCACAATTTCAGACAACCTTTGAGAAGGTTTCTGAACAGGTTCAGATGCTTGAATCTGTACAGATGCAGAAGCTATCTTAGCTGAGCTTCTTACAGGTAGCTTCTTCAGCTTAGGTTGAGGTGACGCCTTTGAGGGCTTGAACTCATGTCTTCTGATATCTCCTTTTAGTTCATTTTCCAGAATCTGCACAGTGGGACTTCTCCTCTGAGCTTTCTCCATCAGCAAACTTTCTTTCATGGTTGGCGAGGGAGGCCTTGGAGTCAGCTTAATCTTCATGCTCTTCAGATTTGATTCACCAAACATAGGAATTGAGTGGTGATCAAAGAGCTGGTGAACTGGAACTTTAAAATGCAACAACACCTTGGTGATGATGGTGTTGTGAGGAAAACTTCCAGCAGAGTCTCTCAGCCTCTTCTGAAGGTGGTACATGATGATATTTGGAAGATTTATCTTCTGCTTCTTCAGAAGATGAATGAGGCAGAACCTTTCCAGTTCAGACACATGGTTTCTGCTGCCACTTTTAGGGATTACAGAGTTCCCCAAGATAGCATGCAGAACCCTAGCCTTATCTGACATATTCTTTGCATCCAGACTAGCAGGAGAGGGAGTTCCATATAAAAACTCAGTAAAATGCTTCTGACCTCCATTTCTTGATTCCCAGCCAGGAGAGAAGACAGCACCTTCAGTCTTGACACCACAGACAATGGCCAAGATGTCTTCATCAATAAAGATAGATGTACCAAGCACATTAGCCTTGATGGTCGTGTAGATGCCTTGAGGGTTAGGGATTCCTCTGGCTGTGGCCCAGAAATCAAGTATACTCTGCTCATGCCAATGTGAACGATTTTTGTTGAAGTATTCAAGCCACCCAGCAGCTTGAAATTCTGCATGAAGATCCATTCCTAGTGCTTCAAGTTCTTCCAGAAAGACACCCTTGGTCTTCACAATATTATCAGCTCCAGACTTCTTTGGTGCCATTGTTGAAGGATGGAAAGAACTTGAGAGAGAAAATGCTTTCTTGAAGATGAAGAATAGCAAAGGTTCTGAAGGGTAGTGAGCTGTAACGTACCAAGGACTCACTGCCTTACAGTACTTATAGACCTCTGAGGCAATGATGGCAGAAACTGGCCGCGCAGACATAGGGTAACGTGCAAAGTGGATTTAAACCGTCCCTTTATTGCCACGTCATTTGTTCATTTCAGACAAGTGCAAGATTTCAGACATCCAGTTAATTTCAGACGACCAAAACTTCAGACAGGTCACATGTTTCAGACAGGCTGAAGTTTCAGACACATTATTTTTCATACACACTCACAATGCATGAATGTTCAGTTTATCTCTGATGAACTTAAACCTATCTTCAGTTAGAGGTTTTGTGAATATATCAGCCCATTGATGCTCTGTATCAGTAAACTAAATATCAAAAACACCTTTCTGAACATAGTCTCTAATGAAATGATGTTTGATTTCTATATGTTTAGCCCTAGAATGTTGAATGGGATTTTTAGATAAATTAATGGCACTGGTATTATCACATAACACAGGTATAACAGATATTGCAATATTAAAATCTTCAAGTTGATACTTCACCCATAATAGTTGTGAGCAACAGCTGGCTGCTGAGATGTATTCTGCTTCAGCTGTTGATAATGCAATTGTGCTTTGCCTTTTGCTTGACCAGCTGATCATATTTTCTCCAAAGAAGTGACATCCACCACTGGTGCTTTTTCTTTCAACTCTGTCTCCAGCAAAATCAGCATCACAGTATCCTACTAACCTGCAATCCTTACTTTTCTTATAGCACAGACCAAGATTAGTAGTACCTTTAAGATATCTGAAAATTCTTTTTACAGCTTTGTAGTGAGTGATTCTTGGATCAGATTGAAATCTAGCACACAGGCACACACTGAACATGATGTCAGGCCTGCTTGCTGTTAGATACAATAATGAACCAATCATTCCTCTATACAAAGTTTGATTCACTGGTTCTTCATTCTCATCTTTATTTAAAGATGCAGAAGGGTGCATTAGAGTTGTCATGGGTTTGCAATCACTTAGGTTGAACTTTTTAAGCATTTCCTTTGTATATTTCTCTTGATGGATCCATATACAATTAGAATCTTGCTTAATCTGAAGTCCAAGGAAAAACTTTAGTTCACCCATTAGGCTCATTTCAAATTCAGATTGCATTAACTCAGAAAACTCTTTGCACAATGAAGAATTAGTTGAACCAAAAATAATGTCATCAACATATATTTGGACAAGTATAAGATCCTTGTTAGACTGTTTTCTAAAAAGAGTTGTGTCAACTTTTCCTCTTTCAAAACCATTAGTTGCAAGAAAACTGCTCAGTCTTTCATACCAAGCTCTTGGGGCTTGTTTCAGACCATAGAGAGCTTTCTTGAGTTTAAAAACATGTTCAGGAAAAATTACATCTTCAAAACCAGGGGGTTGTCTAACAAAAACCTCTTCTTCAATGAAACCATTGAGGAAGGCACTTTTGACATCCATTTGATATAGTTTGATGCCATTATTTACAGCATAAGATAAAAGAATTCTAATTGCTTCTAACCTGGCCACTGGGGCAAAGGTTTCAGTGAAGTCAATACCTTCTTGCTGGTTATAACCTTGAGCTACTAGCCTTGCCTTATTTCTGATAACTTTGCCTTCTTCAGACAGCTTGTTTCTGAACACCCATTTGGTTCCAATAATTGTTTTCCCATGGGGTTTAGGAACAAGGGTCCAGACATCACTCCTAGCAAATTGATTTAGCTCCTCCTGCATGGCTAGGATCCACCCTTCATCATGCAGAGCTTCATCAATGCTCTTTGGCTCAATTTCAGACAGGAGAGCAAGAGAATTCAAATGTCTGAATTTTGATCTTGTCTTAACTCCTTCTGAAGTGCTGCCAATGATTTGCTCTTTAGGATGATGTGACTTGTATCTCCAATCAGATTTATGAGGAGGTATCACATCTGTCTGAGACTCAACATTTGTCTGAAGAGGTTCAGAAACAGCAGGAGCTTCAGACAGGTGCTCATCCTTCAAATTGTTGTGATCATTCAGCTCCATTCCTGTAAAATCATCCTCTAGATCTGATAGTTCCCTATCAGTCTCTTTGTTATCATTGAATTTTACATGTATGGTTTCTTCAACAGTTAAAGTTCTAGAGTTATATACTCTATATGCTTTAGATGTTTCAGAATATCCAATGAAAAATCCATTATCAGACTTTGCATCAAATTTTCCAAGATCATCTTTGGTGTTCAGTATAAAACATTCACATCCAAAGATGTGGAAATATGATATGTTGGGTTTTCTTCCTTTCCACAATTCATAGGGAGTCTTTTTCAGAATTGGTCTTACCAATATTCTGTTTTGAAGGTAACAAGCTGTGTTAACAGCTTCTGCCCAGAAGGTTCTAGGTAAGTTGCTTGAGTTGAGCATGGTCCTTGCCATCTCTTGCAAACTTTTGTTCTTTCTCTCAACAACCCCATTCTGTTGAGGTGTTCTTGCCACAGAGAAATTGTGTGAGATCCCATTCTCATCACAGAACAATTTGAAATTTGCATTCTCAAACTCCCCACCATGATCACTTCTTATGACAGAAATACAGAATCCCTTTTCATTTTGTACCTTCTTACAAAATATTGTGAAATTCTTAAAAGTCTCATCCTTGTTTCTAAGGAATATCACCCATGTGAATCTAGAATAGTCATCAACGATGACCAAGCCATATTTCTTTCCACTAAGACTTTCTGTTCTAATAGGACCAAACAAGTCAATGTGTAAAAGTTCTAGTGGTCTGCTAGTTGAAACAACATCTTTACTCTTGAAGAAGTGTCTTGTTTGTTTCCCTTTCAGACAGTTATCACATAAAATGTCAGATTTGTATGAGAGCTTGGGCAATCCTTTAACAAGGTTGTGTTTTGCTAATCTTGAGATTAATCTCAAGCTGGCATGCCCAAGTCTTTGATGCCAAATCTGTTTTTCATCTTCAACAGAAATGAAGCATTTTACATTTTGACTTGCTAGATCCTCTAGATCAATTTTATACACATTGTTGTGTCTCTTAGCAGTAAAAAGTGTTTGATCAGAGGAGTCTTTGACTATGCATCCTTCCTTGGTAAAGGATACTACATAACCACTGTCACATAATTGACTTATGCTCAGTAAATTATGTTGTAGTCCTTCCACAAGAAGAACATTTTTAATGAGGGATGAAGGAATTATACCTATAGTCCCTATGCCAGTGATCTTCCCTTGCTGATTTCCACCAAAGGTGACCACTCCTCCTTCCTTAGGTCTAAGGTTTTGGAACAAAGACCTTTCTCCTGTCATGTGTTGCGAGCACCCACTGTCCAGGTACCATTTGTGGGGTCTCCTTTGTCTTGTTAAACACATCTGCAACAGGAATGATCAAGTTTTTAGGTACCCAAGTTCTTTTGGGTCCTGTTTTGTTAGCTTTGGGTCTTGCTTTTCTCTTGTGCTTGCACTGAATCACATTGTGTCCAGGCTTACCACAGTGAGAACATCCAGTGACCTTCTTTTTGCTTTTAGAAAAATTTAAGACAGTAGGAGGTTCAGACATGTTGTGATCAAAAAAACCTAGTCCACTTTTGTCAGAGGAATGTCTTTGATTTCCAAGCATTATGTTTAAATTTTTTGTTCCTTTGACAAACTTGGCTAGATCATTTGTCAGTTCTACAATCTGTTTCTGAAGTTTTTTATTTTCTTCAGACACAGTTTGTGAACTATGGTTTTCAGTCTCAAAGACCTTTTCCTTGAGCATAATATGTTCTATTTCCAGAGACTCATATTTGTTACACATTTCTGTGTGAGCCTTGGTTAGATTCTTATACTCTAGGAACAGTTCCTTGGAACTTTCCACCAGATCATCATACATTTCTTGCAAGGTAAGAGTGAATACCTCAGCTTCAGAACTGTCTGAAGATGGTAGGCTTGCCATGAGACACAGATTTGCCTCTTCTGAGGTGTCTTCCTCCTCTTCTGAAGTTGATTCATCCAGATCCTCCCATGTTGCCATGAGACCTTTCTTTTTCTTGAAAAACTTCTTCTTCTTGAAGTTGTTTTTCTTCAGTTTTGGACACTCAGCCTTCATGTGCCCTGTTTGCTTACACTCAAAACAAATAATTTTGTCAGTTTGTATGTCTTTACCTGACTTACCTCCTTTTGAGGTTGAGGGTTGATTCTTTCTGAATCTTCCTCTGTTCTGTAGCATTCTCTTGATCTTCCTACTTAGAAGAGCAAGATCATCATCATCTTCTGAGCTATCTTCAGAGTCTTCATCTCCCTCTGAAGCTGCCTCAGCTTGCATAGCCTTGATGTTGCCATGCCTAGACTGTTTGGTCTTGGAGTTTAGGGCTAGAGATTTTCTCTTGTTGTCATCTTCTCCAAGCTCAAGCTCATGGACCTTAAGAGATCCCAACAGTTCTTCCACTCTAAGAGAGTTCAAATCTCTTGCCTCTTGAATGGCAGTAACTTTGGGTCTCCAAGACTTAGGCAAGCTCCTTAGGATTTTTCTGTTATTATCTCCAGAGTTGTATGTTCTGCCTAAGGACCTGAGTCCATTTGTTATGGTCTGAAACCTTCCAAACATTTGGTCAATGGTTTCAGATTCTTCCATCTTGAACATCTCATACTGATGTATGAGCATACTTATCTTGGATTGCTTGACAGTCTTAGTACCTTCATGGGCTGCTGCAAGAGTGTCCCAAATCTCCTTGGCAGAGGTGCATCCATGAACCTTCTCATATTCTGATTTGTTCAAAGAACATATCAGATAGAGTTTGGCCTTAGCATTCATCTGGACTCTAGCCTTTTGCTCCAAAGTCCATTCAGTCTTAGGTATAGGCACATCATTTAGCATAGGCACATAGTCTTCATCAGTGACCACATCCCAAACATCAATGTTTGTGCTTTCAATGAACAGCTTCATTCTATCTCTCCAGTAGTGATAATCTTCTCCATTGAAAGCTGGAGGTCTTGTGATAGAGGCTCCTCCTGTGATGTATTGTCTGTTACTGTTTGAAGCTTCCATGTGGATCTTTCAGTCCTCAGACACTTGTTAGGTGTATCAACCCTGAGTAGAGCTCTGATACCAACTGTAGGAACACAGGGAAACACTAGAAGGGGGGTTGAATAGCGTTTCTAAATATTTTAAGAAGCTTTTTGAAAACAGATTTTCAGACAGGTTACTAGTGGGCTGTCTGAAGTTTTTAGATAGCTGTCTGAAGTTGGTTTCAGACTGCTTAAAAAAGGTTCTAAACGAAGTTTCTTCCTTTTAAAATATTAAATAAAATATTCAGTCCCCTTAATTAGTTTAAAACTGAAATGACAAAGATAAGGGAAGAGAAACTTAGCCACAAAATTTATCCTGGTTCACTCACTACCACTTGTGAGCTACGTCCAGTCCCAATGCCAACTAGCACTTGGATTTTCTCTTAATCTTGCAAGATTACAAGTATTCTTTTCTATCAAGCCTCTTCAGGCTCTACAATCAAGTATTCTTTTTCAGAAAAGCCTCTCCAGACTCAACAACAATTACAGAGAATTCCATTGCCTAGAATAGATGACCTCCGAGATCAAATTAGAGGTGCTTCTGTGTTTTCCAAAGTAGATTTGAAATCAGGATATCATCAAATCAGGATAAGGAAGGAAGATATTCATAAAACTGCTTTTCGAACTAGATATGGACACTACGAGTACTTAGTAATGCCATTTGGTGTTACTAATGCCCCGGCAGTGTTCATGGATTACATGAATCGAATCTTCCGGCCTTTTCTAGATAAATTTGTGGTTGTATTAATTGATGATATTTTGATTTACTCTTCTAGTATGGAAGATCATGAGAAACACTTGAGGTTGGTGTTGGAAGTTTTGAGGGAAAGGAAATTGTTTGCTAATCCGAACAAATGTGAGTTTTGGCTAAACAAAGTCCATTTCTTAGGTCATGTAATTTCAGGGGAAGGGGTCTCAGTTGACCCTAACAAGGTAGAGTCAGTTCTTGAGTGGGAAAGGCCTAGAACTGTTACAGAAATTAGAAGCTTTCTAGGATTAGCTGGCTATTACAGGAGATTCATTAAGGGTTTCTCCCGTTTGGCATTGCCTCTTACCAAGCTAACCAGAAAAGGTCAAGCCTTTGTGTGGGATAGTGATTGTGAGCATAGTTTTCTGGAACTAAAACATAGATTGACCAGTGCCCCGGTGTTAGCATTACCAGATGTGTCTAGAACCTTTGAGGTATTTTGTGATGCCTCGGGGAAGGGGTTAGGAGGTGTTCTAATGCAGGATAGAAAGGTTGTAGCTTATGCATCTAGGCAGTTAAGGCCTCATGAGGAGAATTATCCTACCCATGACTTAGAATTAGCTGCTGTGGTTTTTGCCTTAAAAATTTGGAGGCATTACTTGTTTGGTGTAAGGTTTGAGGTCTTTAGTGATCATAAGAGCTTGAAGTATCTTTTTGATCAAAAAGAACTCAACATGAGGCAAAGGAGATGGATGGAGTTTTTGAAAGATTTTGACTTTGAGTTGAAATACCACCCAGGTAAGGCCAATGTAGTGGCTGATGCTCTTAGCAGAAAATCCCTGCATATGTCATCATTGATGATACAAGAGATGAATCTACTAGAGAAGTTTAGAGATTTGAACTTAAGTGTGGAGTTTGGGGTAGGTAGCATTCAGATGTACAGGTTAGAAATTTCCAGTGAGTTTCAAACCTTGATTAAGGAGGCTCAGGATGTGGATCCTGATCTTCAAGGTAAGATGGGTCAGGTAGGATTTTCCAGGTCAGGTGAGGGATTAATTCTTTTTCAGAGAAGAATTTGTATCCCTAAGGGAAGTAGAGTCAAACAGCAGGTACTAGAGGAAGTTCATAAGGGTAAGATGTCTATACATCCTGGTTCTACCAAGATGTATCAGGATTTGAAGAAAAGGTTTTGGTGGGTAGGTATGAAGAGAGAAATAGCTGAGTTTGTGTCTAAGTGCCTAACTTGTCAACAAGTGAAGGTGGAACATCAGAAACCATCTGGAGTTCTATTACCCTTAGAGATCCCTGAGTGGAAGTGGGAAAGCATAGCTATGGACTTTGTTGTGGGTTTACCTCGAGTCCAATCAGGGTTTGATTCAATATGGGTCATAGTCGACCGCTTAACCAAGTCAGCCCATTTCCTTCCAGTTAAGAATACCTTCTCCCTGAATAAGTTAGCTGAGTTGTATGTCAGAGAGATTGTCAGGTTACATGGCATTCCTTCTAGCATCATTTCTGATAGGGACCCCAGGTTTACTTCAAGGTTCTGGAACGCATTACACCAGTCGTTCGGGACTAAACTTAGGTTTAGCACCGCTTACCACCCTCAGACTGATGGTCAGTCTGAGAGAACCATCCAAACCTTAGAAGACATGTTAAGAGCCTGTTCTCTAGAAGAGTCGGGCAGTTGGGATAAGTACCTACCACTAGTAGAGTTTGCCTACAATAACAGCTTTCATAGTAGCATAGGCATGGCTCCATATGAAGCCTTGTATGGTAGGAAGTGTAGGTCCCCTGTTTGTTGGCATGAGGTGGGTGAGAAAGCCCTGTTGGGCCCAGATTTGGTTCAGGAAACTTCTGATAAGATTAGAATGATTAGGGAAAAACTTGTAACTGCCCAGAGCCGTCAGAAAAGTTATGCTGATAAAAGGAGAAAGGAACTAGAATTTGATTACAAAAGTAATCGATTACCAGCAGCCTGGAAACTCAATAATCGATTACAAAAGATGGTAATCGATTACCAGGTTCCCAGAATGGGTTCTTAGGCTAATTTTGCCTTCAGTAATCGATTACCAGGGTTTGGTAATCGATTACTGAGCGAAAATATAAATACCCAGGACGCGAAATTCATCAGAATTACGAGAAAAAACTCAGTTTTAGAGAGAGAAAGCGTGAGTCTAGAGAGAGAAAGTGCCAGAACGAGGTAGGAACGCCGGAACGGAGCTAGGAATCTCAATCCTTCCATCTAATTACTTGAATTGCTACTTTTGTTGAGTAAATTCTCACTTAAATTGTTAGACTTAGGAAATTGGTCTCTAAACCCTTGAACCCACTTCTCTCTCTCTCCCATTCTCTGATTATACTTGATTATTGATGTTGATTGTGGTTGTGTTTAATGATTGATTACTGGGGAACGATTTTAATCGGTTAGAACGGATCGATTCTTGATAATCGTTAGTTTCGAAACTTTCGAAACTCTCGAAAGTTTCGAAACTCTCGAAAAGTCGAAACGTTCCGTTTTCTCCAATTAATCTTGTTCCGAAAGATAGACTAAGGTTGAGAACTTATTTCGAAATTAGGAATTGGTGAATATGTAGACTTGGTGACAATTGAGTGTCGAATTGCGTTCGTTTCGAAAGGTTCGAATTATCGAAAGTGTCGAAACTGACGAAATTCGTGATATTTATCAATTCTTGATTATTGCATTAGTTATTCAATTTAGTTCTGAACGATTACTGGACTTCGGTCGAATACTGGACTTCGGTCAAATACTGTAGGGTGGGATTCGTCCCCTGGGGAGATATCCCCTGTAGTCTGAGCTCAGGTCTAACTCTAGACTGTGATTGTACATGGCCTATTGGCAAGCATTTTAAACATACCATTGCATAAGTTAAATGGAGACTGTTATAGTAATTTAAAGCTTGAATTGCCATGAGATATATGTTTTGCATACATGCATGAGATTTGCTCACTGAGATTGTATCTCACCACAAGTTATGTGGGTTTTGTTTAGATGTTCAGGTTCCTCCTCCTCATTGTAATGAGCCTCGGAGATGATTTTGGAAAGCTGAAGATTTAGTGTTTATTATATATATTTAGTGGATGGCCTACTTTTGTCTATGTCATTTTGTAATAGTTAGACTCGTTTGTATTTCGGAATTTCACTCTGAACGTGTAGTAACTATTTGGATTAGAAATGTAAAATGGACTGTATGACTTTTCGTGGTTGGGTAATTTACTTGATGTAGTTAAAAGATTTTAATTCTTTACAGTTTCATTTAAATTATCCTATTTTGTTGGAATTGTGATAATTTAATAGAACGGAATGTAACATCCCAACTTTTGATAAGTTAATTGTGAGATTTATAGGTTTTAATGTGGCTTGAATCTTAGGAACTAAGTGTATGGGGTAGGGATGGGTAAGGTAAGTCAAGTAACTCATTTTGAACTAAACCCTTGAGTTTGGGCCACTGGTAATCGATTACAGAGAGCTGGTAATCGATTACCAGAGAGTTTGAAATATGGTAATCGATTACAGAGATCTGGTAATCGATTACCAGAGAGTTTGAAATATGGTAATCGATTACATAACCCTTGTAATCGTCGAAAGTTTCGAAACTAACGATTATCAAGAATCGATCCGTTCTAACCGATTAAAATCGTTCCCCAGTAATCAATCATCAAACACAACCACAATCAACATCAATAATCAAGTATAATCAGAGAATGGGAGAGAGAGAGAAGTGGGTTCAAGGGTTTAGAGACCAATTTCCTAAGTCTAACAATTTAAGTGAGAATTTACTCACCAAAAGTAGCAATTCAAGTAATTAGATGGAAGGATTGAGATTCCTAGCTCCGTTCCGGCGTTCCTACCTCGTTCTGGCACTTTCTCTCTCTAGACTCACGCTTTCTCTCTCTAAAACTGAGTTTTCTCTCGAAATTCTGATGAATTTCGCGTCCTGGGTATTTATATTTTCGCTCAGTAATCGATTACCAAACCCTGGTAATCGATTACTGAAGGCAAAATTAGCCTAAGAACCCATTCTGGGAACCTGGTAATCGATTACCATCTTTTGTCATCGATTACTGAGTTTCCAGGCTGCTGGTAATCGATTACAAGGGTTATGTAATCGATTACCATATTTCAAACTCTCTGGTAATCGATTACCAGATCTCTGTAATCGATTACCATATTTCAAACTCTCTGGTAATCGATTACCAGCTCTCTGTAATCGATTACCAGTGGCCCAAACTCAAGGGTTTAGTTCAAAATGAGTTACTTGACTTACCTTACCCATCCCTACCCCTTACACTTAGTTCCTAAGATTCAAGCAACATTAAAACCTATAAATCTCACAATTAACTTATCAAAAGTTGGGATGTTACATTCTACCCTCCTTAAAGAAATTTTGCCCTCAAAATTTACTAAGTGAGAGATATGAAATCTTACCATTACTCAAACAACACAGGGAAAAGATTCTTGATAACCTCTTCCTTCTCCCAAGTAGCTTCATCCAAGGATAGACCTTCCCAAACTACCTTAACCAAAGGAATATTTCTATTCCTCAGATTACCCGGTTCCCAGAATGGGTTCTTAGGATAATTTTGCCTTCAGTAATCGATTACCAGGGTTTGGTAATCGATTACTGAGCGAAAATATAAATACCCAGGACGCGAAATTCATCAGAATTTCGAGAGAAAACTCAGTTTTAGAGAGAGAAAGCGTGAGTCTAGAGAGAGAAAGTGCCAGAACGAGGTAGGAACGTCGGAACGGAGCTAGGAATCTCAATCCTTCCATCTAATTACTTGAATTGCTACTTTTGGTGAGTAAATTCTCACTTAAATTGTTAGACTTAGGAAATTGGTCTCTAAACCCTTGAACCCACTTCTCTCTCTCTCCCATTCTCTGATTATACTTGATTATTGATGTTGATTGTGGTTGTGTTTGATGATTGATTACTGGGGAACGATTTTAATCGGTTAGAACGGATCGATTCTTGATAATCATTAGTTTCGAAACTTTCGAAACTCTCAAAAGTTTCGAAACTCTCGAAAAGTCGAAACGTTCCGTTTTCTCCAATTAATCTTGTTCCGAAAGATAGACTAAGGTTGAGAACTTATTTCGAAATTAGGAATTGATGAATATGTAGACTTGGTGACAATTGAGTGTCGAATTGCGTTCGTTTCGAAAGGTTCGAATTATCGAAAGTGTCGAAACTGACGAAATTCGTGATATTTATCAATTCTTGATTATTGAATTAGTTATTCAATTTAGTTCTGAACGATTACTGGACTTCGGTCGAATACTGGACTTCGGTCAAATACTATAGGGTGGGATTCGTCCCCTGGGGAGATATCCCCTGTAGTCTGAGCTCAGGTCTAACTCTAGACTGTGATTGTACATGGCCTATTGGCAAGCATTTTAAACATACCATTGCATAAGTTAAATGGAGACTGTTATAGTAATTTAAAGCTTGAATTGCCATGAGATATATGTTTTGCATACATGCATGAGATTTGCTCACTGAGATTATATCTCACCACAAGTTATGTGGGTTTTGTTTAGATGTTCAGGTTCCTCCTCCTCATTGTAATGAGCCTCGGAGATGATTTTGGAAAGCTGAAGATTTAGTGTTTATTATATATATTTAGTGGATGGCCTACTTTTGTCTATGTCATTTTGTAATAGTTAGACTCGTTTGTATTTCGGAATTTCACTCTGAACGTGTAGTAACTATTTGGATTAGAAATGTAAAATGGACTGTATGACTTTTCGTGGTTGGGTAATTTACTTGATGTAGTTAAAAGATTTTAATTCTTTACAGTTTCATTTAAATTATCCTATTTTGTTGGAATTGTGATAATTTAATAGAACGGGTCGATATTTAAAGTATAGCATTCTAAATTCTGAGTTAGGAATTTGGTTTCCAACGGACTAAATTCCGGCTTGAGAATTTAGGGTGTTACATTTTGGTATCAGAGCAGTTCAATCCAATTGGACTGTGAGATTAGGATTTCTGTGGTTTGTTAATAATTTTATATGTATTATTTTGTGAATTGAGAGACTGATCACCTCGATATTTGCTTTATGATATGTAGAGAATTATGGCAGGCAACAGGAAGGGTAGGTCAAGGGTAGATCGTTCTTCTCCACCTTCTTCATCTTCCCCTGAAACGATCCCAGATCCGATGGTGGCAGCCCTCCAGGCACTCACTCAGATGATGGGGAATCAAGCAGCTACCAACACGGAAATCTTGCAAGAGTTGGCTAGGCAACGACCGGAGCAACCACCACCCACCTTGGACGTATTCTCGGTTGGATTGTCGGAGTTCAGGAAACACAATCCTCCACAATTCAATGGAGAGTATGATCCCGACGTGGCGGCAAGGTGGCTCAAGGACCTGAATAGAATTTTTGAGGCCATGAAGTGTGTTGATGAAGTCAAGGTGAGCTTGGCAGTGTATATGATGAGAGGAGAGGCTGAGGATTGGTGGAGGACGGCCAGACTACAAACGGCGGGTGCGGAGGCTCCTTTAACTTGGGAGGCTTTTCAAAATCTGTTCTTAGAGAAGTACTTCCCGGCGACCATCAAGAGGCAGAAAGAAGCAGAGTTTTTACAACTTCAACAAGGGGAGATGTCAGTTGGGCAGTATGTATCAAGGTTCGAAGAATTGTCAAAATTCTCCCGGTACCTTCAGGCGGTAAATGACGAGGAGTGGAGATGTACCCAGTTTGAAGGAGGCTTGAGGCCGGAAATAATCGATCGAGTAGCGGCCCTGGAAATCAGAAATTTTTCTACCTTAGTGAGCAAATGCTACATTGTTGAGAAGAATTGCAAGGGAGTAACATCTTCTGTGGCACCACAAGATAACAAGGGGAAGAGGAAAGTGGAACTTGGGATTTCAAATCGGAACTTCAAACCTAAGTGGCAAGGAAAACAAACTGTGGCTGTACAACCTCCGCAACACAAAGATACTAGAGTATGTTCAAAATGTGGGAATGAGCATGGGGGAGAGTGCTTAGTGGGAAGGAAAGTATGTTATTTTTGCAAGCAACCCGGTCACTATCAAAGGGACTGCCCCAAGATCAAAGGACCCCAGAAACCTCAATCAACTGGAAGGGTTTTTACCCTCAGTGGTCAAGTGGCAGCTTCCTCAGATAATTTGTTAAAAGGTAAATGCACCCTAGGAGAGGAGACTTTAATTGTATTGTATGATTCAGGAGCATCCCATTCCTTTGTTTCTTTTGAATGTGTAAATAATTTGAATTTGTCTACCGTTTCCTTACCTTATATTCTAAATGTTGTTACCCCAGCTAAGGAAACAATATCCACTTCTCTTGTGTGTATGGACTGTCCCTTGATCATACAGGATAGAACTTGTGTTGTTGATTTGATTTGCTTGCCTTTGATTGGTATTGACGTTATTCTGGGAATGAACTGGTTATCTTTCAATCAGGTGTTGTTAGACTGTTTTAATAGAAAGGTTGTTTTTCCTGATTTTTCTGTTCCTTCTAAGGAAGGGTTACCCATTCTATTGTCTAGTGTTTCTCAAGTTTCCCAGAGTATCAATGACGGGGGTGAATGTTTTCTGCTGTTACTTTCCTCAATTCTAGAAACAAAATTTGATTTGAGTAATGTGGCTACGGTTCAGGAGTTCCAAGATGTTTTTCCTAATGAAATTCTTACCTTACCACCTGAGCGAGAAATAGAGTTCACCATAGATTTGATACCCGGTTCAGGACCCATTTCTAAGGCACCCTATAGGATGTCCCCCTTAGAACTTAGTGAACTCAAGAGGCAATTAGAAGAGTTGTTAGAAAAGGGGTTTATTAGGCCTAGTGTCTCTCCGTGGGGGGCTCCAGTGTTGTTAGTAAAGAAAAAGGATGGGAGCATGAGGTTATGTGTGGATTTTAGGCAATTGAATAAAATAACAATTAAGAATAGGTATCCATTGCCTAGAATAGATGACCTCCTAGATCAAATTAGAGGTGCTTCTGTGTTTTCCAAAGTAGATTTGAAATCAGGATATCATCAAATCAGGATAAGGAAGGAAGATATTCATAAAACTGCTTTTCGAACTAGATATGGACACTACGAGTACTTAGTAATGCCATTTGGTGTTACTAATGCCCCGGCAGTGTTCATGGATTACATGAATCGAATCTTCCGGCCTTTTCTAGATAAATTTGTGGTTGTATTCATTGATGATATTTTGATTTACTCTTCTAGTATGGAAGATCATGAGAAACACTTGAGGTTGGTGTTGGAAGTTTTGAGGGAAAGGAAATTGTTTGCTAATCCGAACAAATGTGAGTTTTGGCTAAACAAAGTCCATTTCTTAGGTCATGTAATTTCAGGGGAAGGGGTCTCAGTTGACCCTAACAAGGTAGAGTCAGTTCTTGAGTGGGAAAGGCCTAGAACTGTTACAGAAATTAGAAGCTTTCTAGGATTAGTTGGATATTACAGGAGATTCATTAAGGGTTTCTCCCGTTTGGCATTGCCTCTTACCAAGCTAACCAGAAAAGGTCAAGCCTTTGTGTGGGATAGTGATTGTGAGCATAGTTTTCTGGAACTAAAACATATATTGACCAGTGCCCCGGTGTTAGCATTACCAGATGTGTCTAGAACCTTTGAGGTATTTTGTGATGCCTCGGGGAAGGGGTTAGGAGGTGTTCTAATGCAGGATAGAAAGGTTGTAGCTTATGCATCTAGGCAGTTAAGGCCTCATGAGGAGAATTATCCTACCCATGACTTAGAATTAGCTGTTGTGGTTTTTTGCCTTAAAAATTTGGAGGCATTACTTGTTTGGTGTAAGGTTTGAGGTCTTTAGTGATCATAAGAGCTTGAAGTATCTTTTTGATCAAAAAGAACTCAACATGAGGCAAAGGAGATGGATGGAGTTTTTGAAAGATTTTGACTTTGAGTTGAAATACCACCCAGGTAAGGCCAATGTAGTAGCTGATGCTCTTAGCAGAAAATCCCTGCATATGTCATCATTGATGATACAAGAGATTAATCTACTAGAGAAGTTTAGAGATTTGATCTTAAGTGTGGAGTTTGGGGTAGGTAGCATTCAGATGTACAGGTTAGAAATTTCCAGTGAGTTTCAAACCTTGATTAAGGAGGCTCAGGATGTGGATCCTGATCTTTAAGGTAAGATGGGTCAGGTAGGATTTTCCAGGTCAAGTGAGGGATTAATTCTTTTTCAGAGAAGAATTTGTATCCCTAAGGGAAGTAGAGTCAAATAGCAGGTACTAGAGGAAGTTCATAAGGGTAAGATGTCTATACATCCTGGTTCTACCAAGATGTATCAGGATTTGAAGAAAAGGTTTTGGTGGGTAGGTATGAAGAGAGAAATAGTTGAGTTTGTGTCTAAGTGCCTAACTTGTCAACAAGTGAAGGTGGAACATCAGAAACCATCTGGAGTTCTATTACCCTTAGAGATCCCTGAGTGGAAGTGGGAAAGCATAGCTATGGACTTTGTGGTGGGTTTACCTCGAGTCTAATCAGGGTTTGATTCAATATGGGTCATAGTCGACCGCTTAACCAAGTCAGCCCATTTCCTTCCAGTTAAGAATACCTTCTCCCTGAATAAGTTAGCTGAGTTGTATGTCAGAGAGATTGTCAGGTTACATGGCATTCCTTCTAGCATCATTTCTGATAGGGACCCCAGGTTTACTTCAAGGTTCTGGAACGCATTACACCAGTCGTTCGGGACTAAACTTAGGTTCAGCACCGCTTACCACCCTCAGACTGATGGTCAGTCTGAGAGAACCATCCAAACCTTAGAAGACATGTTAAGAGCCTGTTCTCTAGAAGAGTCGGGCAGTTGGGATAAGTACCTACCACTAGTAGAGTTTGCCTACAATAACAGCTTTCATAGTAGCATAGGCATGGCTCCATATGAAGCCTTGTATGGTAGGAAGTGTAGGTCCCCTGTTTGTTGGCATGAGGTGGGTGAGAAAGCCCTGTTGGGCCCAGATTTGGTTCAGGAAACTTCTGATAAGATTAGAATGATTAGGGAAAAACTTGTAACTGCCCAGAGCCGTCAGAAAAGTTATGCTGATAAAAGGAGAAAGGAACTAGAATTTGAGGAAGGAGAACATGTATTTCTTAGAGTAACTCCTGTCATTGGTCTAGGGAAGTCTGTGAAATCCAGAAAACTGAGTCCTCGATACATTGGTCCCTTTCAAATCTTGCAAAGAATTGGTCCTCTTGCATACAAATTAGCTCTTCCACCGTATCTTTCCAAGGTCCATAATGTTTTTCATGTATCTAAGTTAAGAAAATATGTGTTTGATCCTTCTCATGTCTTGTCTTCTGAACCAATACAATTAAAGGACAACCTCACACTACCTGCAAAACCTATACAGATTGTTGACAGAAGTGCCAAGACTCTGAGGAATAGAAATATTCCTTTGGTTAAGGTAGTTTGGGAAGGTCTATCCTTGGATGAAGCTACTTGGGAGAAGGAAGAGGTTATCAAGAATCTTTTCCCTGTGTTGTTTGAGTAATGGTAAGATTTCATATCTCTCACTTAGTAAATTTTGAGGGCAAAATTTCTTTAAGGAGGGTAGAATGTAACATCCCAACTTTTGATAAGTTAATTGTGAGATTTATAGGTTTTAATGTGGCTTGAATCTTAGGAACTAAGTGTAAGGGGTAGGGATGGGTAAGGTAAGTCAAGTAACTCATTTTGAACTAAACCCTTGAGTTTGGTCCACTGGTAATCGATTACAGAGAGCTGGTAATCGATTACCAGAGAGTTTGAAATATGGTAATCGATTACAGAGATCTGGTAATCGATTACCAGAGAGTTTGAAATATGGTAATCGATTACATAACCCTTGTAATCGATTACCAGCAGCCTGGAAACTCAGTAATCGATTACAAAAGATGGTAATCGATTACCAGGTTCCCAGAATGGGTTCTTAGGCTAATTTTGCCTTCAGTAATCGATTACCAGGGTTTGGTAATCGATTACTGAGCGAAAATATAAATACCCAGGACGCGAAATTCATCAGAATTTCGAGAGAAAACTCAGTTTTAGAGAGAGAAAGCGTGAGTCTAGAGAGAGAAAGTGCCAGAACGAGGTAGGAACGCCGGAACGGAGCTAGGAATCTCAATCCTTCCATCTAATTACTTGAATTGCTACTTTTGGTGAGTAAATTCTCACTTAAATTGTTAGACTTAGGAAATTGGTCTCTAAACCCTTGAACCCACTTCTCTCTCTCTCCCATTCTCTGATTATACTTGATTATTGATGTTGATTGTGGTTGTGTTTGATGATTGATTACTGGGGGAACGATTTTAATCGGTTAGAACGGATCGATTCTTGATAATCGTTAGTTTCGAAACTTTCGAAACTCTCGAAAGTTTCGAAACTCTCGAAAAGTCGAAACGTTCCGTTTTCTCCAATTAATCTTGTTCCAAAGATAGACTAAGGTTGAGAACTTATTTCGAAATTAGGAATTGGTGAATATGTAGACTTGGTGACAATTGAGTGTCGAATTGCGTTCGTTTCGAAAGGTTTGAATTATCGAAAGTGTCGAAACTGACGAAATTCGTGATATTTATCAATTCTTGATTATTGAATTAGTTATTCAATTTAGTTCTGAACGATTACTGGACTTCGGTCGAATACTGGACTTCGGTCAAATACTGTAGGGTGGGATTCGTCCCCTGGGGAGATATCCTCTGTAGTCTGAGCTCAGGTCTAACTCTAGACTGTGATTGTACATGGCCTATTGGCAAGCATTTTAAACATACCATTGCATAAGTTAAATGGAGACTGTTATAGTAATTTAAAGCTTGAATTGCCATGAGATATATGTTTTGCATACATGCATGAGATTTGCTCACTGAGATTGTATCTCACCACAAGTTATGTGGGTTTTGTTTAGATGTTCAGGTTCCTCCTCCTCATTGTAATGAGCCTCGGAGATGATTTTGGAAAGCTGAAGATTTAGTGTTTATTATATATATTTAGTGGATGGCCTACTTTTGTCTATGTCATTTTGTAATAGTTAGACTCGTTTGTATTTCGGAATTTCACTCTGAACGTGTAGTAACTATTTGGATTAGAAATGTAAAATGGACTGTATGACTTTTCGTGGTTGGGTAATTTACTTGATGTAGTTAAAAGATTTTAATTCTTTACAGTTTCATTTAAATTATCCTATTTGTTGGAATTGTGATAATTTAATAGAACGGGTCGATATTTAAAGTATAGCATTCTAAATTCTGAGTTAGGAATTTGGTTTCCAACGGACTAAATTCCGGCTTGAGAATTTAGGGTGTTACATCTCAACTATCTGTTGAACAGACTCATCTCATGTTGAGATTAACATCTGTCTCTTTTCATCTCTCATCTGTATATCACTCTCATATTGTATTTCAAGTAGAGATATTACCTAGCTTACCCATCTCTATATCCATACAATGTATGTCTGTAAGCTAGACTTATCATACTCTTTCACTTAGACCTGTCTCACCTAAGATAGGAAGGTTCCTAGTCTTAGAGTGAGGTGTTGGCGTCCTGAAGAGGATGTAAGAATAATTGTGGCTCAGCTAAGATAGGAGTGCCTAGGCTTAGTGTGAGTGAGACGTTCTAAAGAGGCTGTAAGAATACTTGTATTACGGGTTTGTCAATAGTGGAAAATCTCACGTGTTGTGAGGACTGGACGTAGCCCAAGGAGTGGGTGAACCAAAATAAGAACTCTGCCCCCTGTCTCTTACTCTGTCTTTACTGAGCTTATCTTGAAATAACTAAAGTAACAAGGTAACAATAGTAATAACTGAACTAACATTCAAGATAAGATTTTGAGTTGATCTAGGCATAGAGGTTATTACTAATTTTAGTGTGAAATTACAGGAATAGATTTGAGAAGTCTCTATTCAACCCCCCCTTCTAGAGACCTCCAGCCAACTTCATTCTTCCTATTGGATTGTCGTATTACATGTTCTATTGTGTTGTATGTTGCATATTATATGATTTCTCTCCCCACACTGCTTGCTGCATGCTTTGCTCAATGAGACCGTAGTCTCACCCCATGTTGTTGGATTAAATTTAGTTATGCAAGATGTTCCAGCTAGTGTTCAGATGGAAAGTGTAAGTTAGTTCCATAACTTTGATTAAGGATTTGTATTGATTGTAATGATGTATGAATTTGTGGAAGCTTAACAAACCTTGGATTGCCTAAGCAATTATGTGATTGCATGACACTATCGATAATGGCGCGAAATAATTTCAGAAATTCGGGAATAGTGTTTCCAACAGACATTATTCCTGAATTAAGAAATTATGACGTTACATTATGGTAGCAAAGTAGTTCAATCCAATTGGACTATGGTTAAGTTAGTTTCCTGTGACTCACTATGATCATATTGTACACCGTACTTGGTATAGGGACTAATTTCCCCTTTATTAGGTGCGTTGTACACGAGATTATGGATAGTGACGTGAGTAGGATGCCTTGGGTAGGAAGTTGGGACACTTCCCTAACAAGGTTAGAGCCACCCCCTGCTAGGAGGAGAGAGAACAACATAGGTCTATTCCCAAGAGTAAAACATTCACCCTAGAGACCTTATAGAACGTCACCCTTAGGTCCTAGTGGAAAAGAGGTACATGTAGAGAAAACTAACATAGGTAGACTCTCTAATGAGTGGGGAGAGTGTTGTTTGCTTGATCCTGGATCTTGGCAGTATAATTTGATTTGATTGGTTGTGATGCTTGACGTGCCTAAGTGATTGTATGATATGTTTGTTTTGTTTTTGGATTGAATTGTATGTTCCTTGAATGTAGTTGATTGAGTTTTACCCTTTAGAACATAGTAGAGGTAAGACTATAGCAGTTGGCATAGATTGAAGTCAAAATTGTAGTTGGAGTAGACCACATGTGGTTAGAGTTGTGAGAAGGAGATTAGGATTAAAGGAATTCATTGGAAGGAGATTTAGTCTCCGATTAGCAGAGGCGAATCCAAATAGTGTTCGAATTAAGTAACCTGGAACCCACACTTAGGGTGGAAAACAATTCAGAAACAAACTAGGTGACCCCAGTAGCACCAAGCAAAGGATTGAGGCTAAAACCTCATCGAGACAAGATTATGACGAATGACTTCCTAAGTTGTCATGGACTAGTCATGGGAATTACAAGCAATTAGTGATGTCATTTGGCTACCCTACCTTTAGCTAATTTCATAAATTAAATTCATAAGGGAAAAGTGTTTTACAAACGAAATTAGGAAAAGAAAGGAAAATTTATGTTAAAACAATTAAAGTGAGAAACTAGAAATTTAGGTCCTGATGTTCTCGCTCAAGTGAGAAGGTCTCGGTCTCGCTCGAGCGCGAATATCAGCAATAAGGGGAAAAATTGGGATTTGATGTTCTCGCCTGAGCGAGAAGGCCCTCACTTAATCGAGAACAGGGGTGAGAATTGAGTGCTCTCTGGAAGATTTTCGCTTGAGCGAGAAGGGTCTCACCCAAGCGAGAAAAACTCAGAGAAGGGGTACTCTCTGGAGTATTCTCACTCAAGCAAGAACGCGAAAAACTGAAACCCCTTAGCACTCTTGCTCAAGCGAGAATTCCTCGCCCAAGCGAGAATGCGCGAGTCAAATTTTTAAGCATTAATTAGGGCAAACTTTCCATACTCTTCTAATTCCCTATATTCATCCTATAGAGAGATAGAGAGGAACCGAGTCAAAGCACCACTCAGGTGCGCCCAATGGAGCCTATCAATACTTGTAGTAAGTAGCCTTTATCCATAGGCCCCATGTAGTTCATGAGTTGAATCGAGGGAATCAAGCCTAGGTGGCGGAGGGAGTGATACTAAGAAATGTATCTAATGACAGTAGGAGCCTTAATTAAACCACCCTAAGGAGAAACATCGAAGCCCCAAGCCGGAAAAACCACACCTTAGTTTTAAGAGCCTAGGGAGGGTATGAACACCTTCCCAGTTGGGGTTTTATCCTTAAAGGGGTAGTATCGAGCATAGACCTTCAAGGGTAGTTGCAGTGAAATTAGAATGGCCAACCATTGATACGGTGAGGAAAGAGAAAACGGGAAAAAACTAGGAAAACGACTAGAATCCCCACAAGGACCCTTATTTAGTTAGCAAAACCAAGTGCGCGGCGGAAGCCGAACTAAATTCTTGTTGGGGATAACAACACATTTCCTGGATCTTAGGATATCCCACATGCCAAACTATAATACCCTAGAGACCCTTGGAACTTCCCCTAGGGAGGCCTAGTCCTTCGAAGATTAAACTACCAAAGGAAATTCCTTAGCCGAGTTGGCTTATGTAGTTTCCTGTATATCCTTCTGAGTCTTTTATCAGGGAAAAAATATGTCGGGCCTCTAGTGGCTTAGATTACATTAATAAGCGTGAGTTTAGAACTAGTGATACCTTCTAGGGATGGTTCAGGTACATACCTTTAGGCTAGGACCCTCCCTTACATCAGTCACCTAGGTACTCTAAGTATAGCCACTTATAATGCGCATCCTAGGAAGTAATGGAGAATTTTGGAGAAGGTGTCAGACGGGTAATGTAAATCGTTCAGGACTAGGGATGGTTTAGGGGAAACTAGATGATTTCAGAATTATTAGAGGAAAGTGAAGTAGAAAGCCTAATGAGTAGTTGAACACCCACACGTCAGAATGTTGAACCGGAGAGGAAGTCGTTGGTTCAGGGGTAGAATGCTTTGGAGATGGAAGTTGTAGTGAAATTGGGGTAATCTGTCCCAGTGCACCTTAGAGTCTACCTAGGAAGCATGGTTAGAAAAGACAAGTTCAATTAGTTGGGACATGATCCTTGCCATGTGAAGCTGAGTGGTTAGTAATGAGGTCACAAGTTTCCGGGAAGTATGTAGTGATTGCACCTTAGGACCTACAGCCTTGGCACCAGGAGGAATCCTTAGGAAGAAGGAAAGTAGGGAAACCATACTAGCTCACTATATCCTTAGTGACATCATAGTAAGGTAGTTGAATTTAGAATTGACGAGGCAAATTTGGGTACAAAATTTATTTTAGAGGGTAGAATTGTAACATCCTGAAAATTAGGATCTAAAGAATACAACAAAAGTCTTAGGTTGTCAATCCCTATGCAAAAAGGAAGTTAGAAGTAAGATGAAGACTTAGGGATTTGAGGTGAAATAAGACAAGAGTTAGGGAATCAGTTAAGAGTTGTGTGTTGAAAGGGAATTGAGAAAGGAGAAACCAAGTATTAAGCCAAACTTGACCGTAGAGTTAACTTAGGAGGAGTCACACCCGGTGGTGGAAAGGATGGCATGGTGAAGAGTTGAGTAAGGAAGTAGAGAGATTGGAACTGGGAAATTAGATTTAGATAGATAAAACTAAGCTTAAACGAATTGGCGGGAAGAAAGAGGAGAGGTGTAGACTCAAAGAACCGAGGTACAAAGGCGATTTTATGGAAAAGAACAAGGGAATATAGGAGCATAGTATCATGGACGATGAGGACCTTGTCCTTAGCATTAATGAGGTGAAGTGATGATTTACATCATGGTTCACGTGAAGTGTGCCCCGTTGGGCTTCAACCAAGGTTGTTGCTCAATTTTGAGTTTTAGGTGTCCAATTGAGGTGATTCCACTTGGATTAGAAAGCTAAGATTTGGGTCTTCAGTTTATATGTTATAGTATAGTATTCCGATCTATTTTCCACCTCCAAATAGGCGTATTCTCGCTGAAGCGAGAATGTTGTCGCTTCAGCGAGAATATCAGTAGAAACAGGGGGAATTTTTCTTGTTTTCTCGCGCAACCAAGAATACTCTCACTTGAGCAAGAATGTGCGACCAGAAAGCTATAAAAAGGATCTCTCAAGCGAGAAATCGTCGCTCGAGCGAGAGAGCATGAATCCAACTTTATAAAAACACTGTTAGGGCTCATTTCTTTCATTCTCCTTCCATTCTTTCACTATAGAGAGAGGGACTTCCTAGAGAGAGGAGTGAGCTTTGAAGCAAGAGGAAGCCAAGGATCTCCTCCTCAAACCTCTCTCAACTCATTTCCCCTTCTCTTTGAGCTCTCTTGAGGTGAGTAAAACTCACACACTTCCACTCCATCTTGTGAATGTTCTCCCTTCTGAGCCCTACCTCTTATCTTCCGTTTCTTTAGGGTGTATGTGATTGTTTAGGACTATTTACTGATTGATTTTAGTTGTATTGTATGTTTCATAGAGATTGAGTTAGAAGTTCTTACCTAGGGTTTGGATTTGGGGATTTTCGCTAGGGTTTGGCATTGTTGGTGATTCTTGTTGAATATCATGTGTATGTTAGATATTTCATGCACTGATGTTAACATTTATGTTAGAATGAGGAGTGCTAGCAACACACTCTTTTGAACACTCTCCCAAACACACTCCATGTGATTGGTTAAAATTCACAAGGGTCCCACCAAATTCGTGGGTCCCACTCCCAAGTGATGGGACCCACGTGAATTTTAACCAATCACATGGAGTGTGTTTGAGAGAGTGTTCAAAAGAGTGTGTTCCTAGTATTTTTCTGTTAGAATTCCTCATTCAGGGCCTGTATGTTGAAATTTTTAATATTCTTTGTTTTAGTTGTTCTTGCCATTTCCATCTTTCAGTTTAGACTATGCACATGTATTTCTTTTTAGCTAGAAAATGAATTTGGCCTATGGCCACCAAACTCTAATTAATCAAGCTTGATCTCGGTCCAGAATAAGACTAAAATGAATTTGGCTCAGGCCCAAATTAAGAGTTTTTGCTTCGGCCCAGAATGCATGCATAAAAACTTGCTTCGGTCCAAAATAAGGGTGGGATACGTCCCATTGGAAGACGTTCCTTGTAGTCTGAGCTCCGGTCTAACCCCAGAATCAGTGAAAAGACCCCGTTCTGTCGGGCAACGCAGGGCATGCATAACATTTCTATCTTGGATTTCATTTATATGTTCTTCCTATGGAGTTGAGATATTATTTTATTATGTAAGGCGAATAAAATGATTTTCGTATTGAAAATGCACACAGGGAAACACTAGAAGGGGGGTTGAATAGTGTTACATGGAGACCTTTAGATTTCGAAAATCCTTTCAAAAAATTGTTTCAGAAAGTCTTCAGACGATGAATTATGGTCTGAAGTTTTTGCTGTACCTTCTGAACTTAAGTTCAGACTGAGAATTTCTTTGCAATTGAATGTTTGATAAAAGTAAGGTTCTATAAGTAAAATATTTTTCAGACCCCTTTTTGGTTAGAATATAAACTGAAATGAAGGAGTTTAAGGGTGAGAGAGAACACAACCACAATTATCCCGATTCACTCACTACCACTGTGAGCTACATCCAGTCCAGAGGCAAACCACCACTGGATTTCCACTATTTTTAAGAATTACAAGTATTCTTTTCTGTCAAGCCTCTTCAGGCTCTACCACAAGTATTCTTTCTTTCACCAAGCCTCTTCAGGCTCTCAGACACTTAACCAAATGTGAAACCCAAGTATTCTTTTTATACTGTAAGCCTCTCCAGGCTTGTAACCCAAACTGTTTAAGCTAAACAGAGAATGTTCTATAACACTATCTTCAGATGATAGCTAGAACTTAAGTCAAAACTGAGATTAACTTAGGATATTAAATGAAATTTGTACAAGAAAATATCAGAGTATTTTGACAGCATTTTTGCAGCGTAATGCTCAAAGAATTCTTCTCTCTATTTTCTTCAAATTCACGAGCCTTTATATAGCATGTGAGACTCTGTTTCCCGTTGTCAAATAGCATTAAATGCTCCAAGACGTTGGGCTTCTTTATCAGCAAAACCTAGGACGCTTGCAGGTGCAGGTTCTGCACACACAATGCTTTTTGTTGCAGGTGCAGCAGGATTTGCAGACTTTCCATATTTGTGCATAACTCTTGAACGAGGTAAGAAAGGATGTCTGTCTCCTGTGCTGAAATAAGTTAGACCAAGAAGATGAACGTTCTGCATAGACAACAACGTCTTCAAAAAGTCTTCACTTGATTCTGATTCTGATTCACCTTCACCAAGTATCAACAGTCTCTAACTTTTGCAATTTCAGACGAAGATACACTTCAGATGATATTTAGTCTTAAGATGATCTGAAGCTTTCAGATGGTCCTTCTCAACACCGTTGATCTAAAAACTTAACAAATGTTTGTGAGAGGATATTCTAATAAGCATCTTTATGTTTTATATTTGTAATTCATTAAAATTCTAAGAGCATAAGACTCAAGATAAATTTCTCATTTTCTGATAATTATCCTGAGACTCAACAATCTCCCCCTTTTTAATGATGACAAATATAAAATATAGTGGGGATAAAAAAATTTAATAGAGAACAAGAGTAAAATTCTCCCCCTTAATCAAATATCCCAACTGAGTCTGAAGTTGTGCTATCCTTGAGATTGTATCTTACTTACTGTGTAACCTTCACTTTGAGATACTGTTAGTCTTTAAAAAATTCTCAACCAATTATTTATTACTACCTGTCCCAGTACTCCTCCAGTACTCCTGTCCCCAATATTACTCCCTCTTTTGTCATCAATGAAAAAGGGTTAGCAACAGATAGTTAAGGAAGAGAACAAAATAACAACAGTTAAGACTTAAAAGCATTAACAACATCAATAAATGCCAATGCACAACTCATGCATTAAAAAAAATGACAACATAGTCTGAGATAAAAAAAATGACAACATCATTAACTAGATCTCAGTCTACTGAAAGCCTGCTCAGACATCTCTTGCATTGCAAGTCTTTGCTTCTCAAGTTCTGCTGCCACAGCTTCCTTCAACTCATTCTGACCAGCCTTGATCTGAGCTTGAGCATCCAAAATCTCATCAGTTCTTTGAAGAAGCTTAGTATTTTGAATCTGTAGAGCTCTATTCTCCCTTGAAAAGGCAACCAGCTCAGCTTCCAGATTCTCTTCATAAAAGACCAAAGTCAGATATCTTCCTGAGAACCTCAAGAACTTGAAACCTTTTGAAAGTTTGAACTTCCTTAGATCAGTGACTTGCAGAAAGTATTCAATATTGCCAACATACCGAGTCACTTCCCACTCATAATGCATATTAAAGACATGATCAAAGTTAAAGCTAGGAAATTTCCCTCTGAAGAAAGTAGGAGTTTCAAGGGTGGTGTTCTTGACAACTTTCACCATGGAGTCAGAGTCATTCCATTTACACACACGGAACAGCTTCCTCTTTTCTCCACTATCTTCCAGTGATAATCCCACATGGCTTCATATAGAGAGTGATCCATCCCTTGTTCAACAAACACATCTTCAGTCGGATTGTTCCAGTCTTCTTTAGATAGTTTTCATGGGGTCTCTCCACCTTCTTATGCAATGAACTTCCCCTTCATCTGATAAGAGTCACCATAAGAATATCTTGGAACTATCCTATCAGGGTTCACCAGAATGGAAGTAGACAGCTTTGTATGCACATTTCTGGGTGGTCTGAAGTCCTTCTTGCCAAAAGAACCACTGTACTTATCAACAAGTTCAGCTTCAAGACACAGCACCCTGACAGTAATCCATTATTCATAGGATAGATCATGTTGATCCTGAGAGAATGGATCCAGTGGCCTCCATTTGTGATTATGGGAGACAATACCATTCTTGATCTTTTCCATAAAATCTGAGATACTTACTCCCCTGAGCTGTGTAGCCTTCTTTGCCTTGCTTCAACACCAGTTTCTAAAAAAGCCTGGAAGGAGTGTAGATAGCAAAGGTGTAGCTTCCTTGAAAAACAACAACTCTTCATACAGATTTGGGAATTTGGGTACTCTTAGCCTTTCCTTGATAGGTACAATGTAGAACTTGTGAGGCACTTCAGCAGCCCACATCATTTGCTCATTATTCTTGAAATTCAGAGCAAGATCATATGTAGGTTCTCTACTCAAATCTCTTGGCTTCTCTTTCAGCAGCTCAGCCCTAGAAAAAGGAATGTTTCCTCCAAACCAAACACAGCTAGAGTCTTCATTGTCAGAGTTTAATTAATACCTAAGAGAGATGATGATGAAGATGAATGAGATGGAGAGGGTGGAGGCACTTCTTCTGTGGTGCTAACAACCTTAGGTGAAGGAGGAGGAGCTTCATCTTCTAAAGTGGACACATTGCCAAATATGACTCTTTGCCTTTTAGCATGAGCTACAGGGCCTTCACCAGCTGTTTCTTTTGCTTCAGATCCTCCAACTTCTTCTTCCTCCATATTTTCAGCAGCCTCCTTTTGAAAAGCAACTGCATCCTCTTGCTGAATGCTTTGCTTCTAGTTACCCTCTGAGGAGCATCATCAACAACAGGAGGAAAGAGCCTTCTTCTCTTTTGCCTTCTAGATTGAGCATCCACTCTTCTTCTCTTGAGCCTAGATTCTTGCTCAAGTATAGCATCCTCTAACACAACTTGTTGAGCAGCAATTGCAAGGTCATAGTCTTGCTTCTCTTGTTCTTCCTTTTTCTTCCTTTCTTCTTCTTCTATTTCTTCTACCACCTTTCTGATGTCAGGCTCAGGTAGACTAGTAGCAAGTGGAATATCCTGGATAGGCATGGATACATCAACAACTTCAAGATGTTCAAATTCTATCTTATTGTTGTCCTCTACCGGTCCTCCCAAAGTGAGAGTAGGCTAAGTAGCAATAGTAGAAATCTCAGTTGTTTGACCCACAATCTCAGTTTGCGCAAGCACATTCTGAGCAGGTTCAGACAAACTGACCTGAGCTTCCTTTACAGCGGGTACTTCCTTCTGAATTGACACTTCCTTCTGAAGCACCTTGGTTCTTTTCTTCTTGAAAACCTTTTAGGGGGTTTGTGTTGAGACAAACTTGTCCTTCTGAGGATCTCCTGTCAACTTATCCTCAAGAATTTCAAGCACCTTCTGAGGGCTTTTCCTAGTCCTCTTAGCTTTGACATTCACAGCTTCTTCTAGCAGAGTCCTTTCAGGTGAGGGCTTTTTCACAAGAATGCCCATCTTCCTAATATTCACCAGAGAGAAAAGGGCAGGACCTTTATGGTCATAGAGTCTCTCAATGGGAACATTGAACTTCAGCAGGATCTTGGTGATGAGAGTATTGTGAGTGAAGCTTGTTGTTGAATCATTTACTCTCTTCAGCATATTGTAGAGAATAATCATGGGAAGGTTCAGAAGCTTCTTGTCCAAGAGATGAATCAGACAGAACCTCTCAAGTTCTGAAACATGATTCTTGCTTCCATGTTTGGGCAAGACGCAGCAACCCAGAATAGCATGCAGAATTCTAGCTTTGGGATGCATGAGAGAACTCTTCATCTCACTAGGGTCTTCAGTTCCATACAGCTTCCTGGTAAACTTTTTGTTACCTCTATTCCTCAACTCTCACTCAGGCACAAACATCTCACCGGAGTTTGGAACACCGGTCAATTGAGCAAGGATGTCAGCATCTACAATAACCTTCACACCCAATATTGTAGTCTTCAGTCCTTGATATTTCCCATCCTTACTTGAAATATCCTAAGCATTTTTCTAGAAGTCAATAACACTCTGTTCATGCCATGCACAATCAATGATTGAGAAGAAGTTGGTCCATCCACATGAATCGAAGGTTTCATAAAGGTTGATTCCACCAGCTTCAAGTCCGTCTAAGTTAATGGTTCTGGAAGGCACAATTTGACCTCCTGCAGATTTCTTGGATGCCATTGAAGAAAGCTTGAGAAAGACGGAGAGCTTATGGCACAAGAAATCTCAAGGGCTTGCAACATAGAGAGAGAGAGACAATGATAGCAGTAGCTTTGAATGTCTTAATCATCTCCCTTAAATAGCCATAAAACCACTTTAATGATGGCAGTTACAGTCTAGGAGAACGTGCAATCTGCTCTGAGCAGTTTCTCAGAGAGGGAGATCAAACGTTTCATCTTGCCACGTCACCAGACTAAGGTTCTTCACATGCACCATAAGTTTCAGATGATGCATGTTCAGATGCACTCATACATTCAGATGATGCATGTTCAGATGCAAGCAATTATTTTTCAGACAAAGCCAAGATATTCAGATTATCTCTTATGAACTTAAATCTATCTTCAGCCAGAGGATTTGTGAATATATCAGCCCATTGATGATCAGTATCAATGAACTTTCTATCAAAAACTCCTTTCTGAACATAGTCTCTAATGAAATGATGCTTGATTTCTATATGCTTTACCCTGGAATGTTGAATGGGAATCTTAGAAAGATTAATTGCACCTGTATTATCACACATCACAGGAATAGAATGAACATCAATATTAAAATCTTCTAACTGATATTTTACCCATAGTAGTTGTGAACAACAACCGCCTGCAGCAATGTATTCAGCTTCAGCTGTTGAAAGTGAAATTGTGCTTTGCCTTTTGCTGGACCAGCTGATCATGTTATCACCAATGAAATGACATCCTCCACTAGTTGATTTTCTTTCAATTCTGTCTCCAGCAAAATAAGCAGCACAAAATCCCATTAACTTGCAATCCTTACTCTTCTTATAGCAAATACCAAGATTAGTAGTACCATTTAAATATCTGAAAATTCTCTTTACAGCTTTGTAATGAGAAACTCTTGGATCAGACTGAAATCTAGCATAAAGACACACACTGAACATAAAGTTAGGTCTGCTTGATGTTAGATACAATAATGAGCCAATCATTCCTCTGTACAAAGTTTGATTTACTGGTTCCTCTCCTTCATCTTTGTTAAGAACAATTGAAGGATGCATAGTCGTAGTCATAGGCTTGAAATCATTCATGTTGAACGTTTTAAGCATTTCTTTAGTATATTTCTCTCTGATGGATCCATATACAGTCAGATTGTTGCTTAATCTGAAGTTCTAGGAAGAACTTGAGTTCCCTCATCATACTCATTTCAAATTCAGATTGCATAAGCTTAGAAAATTCCTTGAATAGAGATGAATCAGTAGAACCAAAAATAATGTCATCCACATATATTTGAACAAGAATGAAATCTTTGTTAGACATTTTTCTAAAAAGAGTTGTATCTACTTTTCCTCTTTAAAAACCATTTTTTATTAGAAAATTGCTCAATCTGTCACACCAAGCTCTTGGTGCTTGTTTCAGACCATAAAGAACCTTTTTCAGTTTGAAAACATGTTCTGGAAAAGTAGTATCTTCAAAACCTGGTGGTTGTCTAACATAGACCTCTTCCTCAATAAAATCATTGAGAAAGGCACTCTTTACATCCATTTGATATAAGGTGATGCCATTATTTACTGCATAAGAGAGTAAAGTTATAATGGCTTCAAGCCTTGCTACAGGAGTAAAGTTTCAGTAAAATCAATACATTCTTGCTGATTGTAGCCTTGAGCAGCAAGCCTTGCCTTGTTTCTGACAACTTTTCCTTCCTCCGACAGCTTGTTTCTAAACACCCATTTGGTTCCTATTATAGTTTTCCCATGGGGCTTAGGTACAAGTGTCCAGACATCACTCCTAGCAAATTGGTTCAGCTTATCTTGCATGACTAAGATCCACCTTCATCATGCAGAGCTTCCTCAATATTTTTAGGTTCAATTTCAGAGAGAAGTGCAAAATTGTTCAAGTTTCTGAGCCTTGATCTTGTTCTAACTCCTTCTAATGTATCACCTATTATTTGCTCTCTTGGATGATGAGTTCTGTATCTCCAGTCACGATAATGAGGAGGTACACACTCTCTCTGAGACTCAACAATGTTGGTCTGAGAAGGTCCAGCTTTAGATGCAGACTCAGTCTTTTGCTCAGCAGGTTCTTCAGATGATCCTTCAGATTTTACATATGGATTTATCTTATACCTGCAAAATCCTCTTCTAGATCTGATAGTTCCCTATCAGTCTGTTTAAAGTCATTGAATCTCACATGGATAGATTCTTCCACTGCTAAAGTTCTTGAGTTATATACTCTGTAAGCTTTAGAAGTTTCAGAGTATCCAATGAAGAAACCTTTATCAGACTTAGCATCAAATTTCCCTAAATCATCTTTAGTGTTAAGTATGAAACACTCACATCCAAAGATATGGAAGTAGGAAATGTTGGGTTTTCTTCCTTTCCACAATTCATTGGAGTCCTTTTGAGAATTGGTCTTACCAAAATTTTGTTTTGAATGTAACATGTTGGGTGAACAGCTTCTTCTCAAAAGGATCTAGGTAGGTTGCTTGAAATGAGCATGGTTCTCCCCATCTCTTGCAAGCTCCTGTTCTTTCTCTCAACAACCCTATTTTGCTGAGGTGTTCTAGCCACAGAGAAATTGTGTGAGATCCCATTCTCATCACAGAACAGTCTGAAGTTTGAGTTTTCAAACTCTCCTCCATGATCACTTCTGATAGCAGAAATGCAGATTCCTTTTTCATTCTGCACCTTCTTACAGAATTTTGTGAAATTTTCAAAGGTTTCCTCTTGCTTCTTAGGAATAACCCATGTGAATCTTGTACAGTCATCAACAATGACCAATCCATATTTCTTTTTGCTAAGACTCTCAGTTCTAGTTGGTCCAAACAGATCCATGTGAAGCAGTTCCAAAGGTCTGCTGGTTGAAACAACATTTTTACAATTAAAATGTCTCATTTGTTTCCCTTTCAGACAATTTTCACATAAAATATCAGATTTGAATGAAAGTTTGGGTAAACCTTTAACCAGATTGTTTTTGGTTTTGAGATCAATTTCAAGTTGGCATGCCCAAGTTTCTGATGCCAAATTTATTTTTCATCTTCAATTGAAACAAAACACTTCACATTTTGATTTGTAAGTTCCTCTAGATCAATCTTGTACACATTATTGTGTCTCTTAGCAGAAAAGAGGATATGATCTGAAGCATCTTTGACTATACAGCCTTCTTTGGTGAAAGACACAACATATCCCTTGTAACATAATTGACTTATGCTTAGAAGATTGTGTTGTAGACCTTCAACAAGAAGTACATTCTTAATCAAGGAAAGTGGAGTCATACCTACTGTCCCAATGCCAGTGATCTTCCCTTGCTGATTTCCACCAAAGGTGACCACTCCACCTGCTTTGGGTCTACGGCTTTGGAACAAACACCTTTCTCCCGTCATATGTCGTGAGCATCCACTGTCCAGGTACCATTTGTGGTGTTTCTTTTGTCCTGTTAAATACACACTATGCCAAAAAAGGCCTTAGAGGGCGCTCCCGTGCAGCCATAGAGGGCGCTCCCGTGCGCACTAATAGAATCTACTCTTGTTTGGTCAACAAAACGAGGACGCTCATGGAGCGCCCTGATAGAAGGGCAAAGAGGGCGCTCCCGTGCAGACTAATAGGGCGCACAGTGGAGCGCCCTCTATTTGTTATAACAAGGGCGCTCCTAGGAGCGCCTTCTTTGGTTTTTTTTTTCAAAACAAGCGCCCTCTTTTTCCTTTTTTTTCCATTTTTTAATTTTTAAAGTATAATAACCTGCATATTTATTTCAGTCTGATCCCAATGACTTAATCCTAAATCATGCATATTAATTCCTTTAAATTCAAACACTTAGTCATACTATGAACAACACTTAGTAAAAACACACATATCAACTTGAAACAATAATTCAAACTTGTCATAATATGAATAGTTTCCTATGCAAGATATAACTTAGTGGTGTAAGTATGAAGTACCTATACAACTATACATCAGTTGGTTTTGATCAATGATCTCCTTCATGTAACGCATTACGAAGAGCCCACAATCCGAGTCATTTTTTTGGACAGGAGACTACAAGTATAATGAATTTAAAAATAAGTGATGCTTATGCGCTTAGTAATGAAGAAACAAAATGTCCAGAAGAGATCAATATTACCTTAATGCAGTACCATGTGGGATCTGGTAAAATACTATGGAAGGAGGAACAATTTGTCTTGTCCGCGTCTATTATACAACAAACTTCCCACCAACTTATGTTGCATTGTGTTCGTGTCGAATAAAGTGGTGGTTTGCGGAGATATGAAAACATATCGATCAGTGCGAGAAGACGGGGCTAAGACTGAATGATATAGATAACTATACGAAAAAATATACAATGTCAATCCAAGCAAATAAAACGAGATAAACAACTTATGAGATGCTTGGATAGAAATTACCTGCAATAGACGTTCATAACAGTGCCATCCAACCACAACCCAAACAAAACCGAACGCAGAGAATTCTAATCAAGCCATTCAACCATTCAGCCATACTTACAACGCCTGAAGCTATCGTACAATTAATCATGTCAGCTTCCTCTTGCATGTTTTCAGAATAGTAAGTTTATATAATTAACACAAGTATAATTAACACAAGTATTCAACTTTAGGGATAATTAGGGAAAATAAAAACATAACTGTATTATACTTAGATTTCCTCAAAAATTCATGCATTCAAAATGTCATCTATCTCTTCTTTTCCTGTTATTGCTTAATCCAATGTTTACTTAGATTTCCTCAAAATTCATGCATTCAAAATTCTCATGCCAATTCTAACTTAACAATCAGGAAAAAACCAACACATTTAAGTGTTAAGGTTCAGAAACTTCTACCGAAAATCCGGCAGAGTTTCCCCTGTAAACTGGACATTTCCAATTTTTAGAACTTCACCTGAAACCCAGAAAATACCAGTGCAGTTTATAATATCCAAAGCACTAATACAATTCAATAACAATAGGCCTCTGTGGCCAAACCAAAGACTACAATATCCTGTATCAGAGTCTAATCTCAAATACATCTTTATATAAATACATTATCAACTTGAAATAATTCCAACTAGTCATAATAATATATATTTATAAAACATTACTAAATGCATAATAAAGCACCACCAAACAAATTTAAAACAATTTTATAGCTCAAACCAACAACAATACATTAACCAAAAGGGTTCAATAAAACCAATAATGTTCAATAATAATAATATGTTCATAGTGATCAGATAGCAAAACAGTAGGTGCAGATAGCAAAAAAAACTATAAGCAGAATAAAAAAAGGACAAAAATGGAGGTTTAGGGTTTCCTTACCCTAACGCTTGCGGCGGCCGAACTGTGTGTGTGGGGGAAGGGGACGAACAGCTACGCCGGAGAAGAAGAAGACAGCTGCGCCGGAGAAGATAGCTCCCTCGACCGGAACCGCACCGGAGAAGAAGAAGACAACACCTTCGAAGGTGGAAACCGCGCCGGAGAGAGAACTAGAGCTTGCGCACGAACGGGAGAAGACGGGTGACGGAGAGGGCGGAGGAGCGGCCGTGGGAAGGCCGAGGAGCGCGACAGAGACAGCCGGAGGAGTTAGAGAGAGAGAGGGAAGAGCTTAGAGAGAGAGAGAGACGAACGGAATGTTGTACTAGCAACTGGTTTTATTAGATCTCCGGGAAAAGAGGGCGCACCGGTGGAGCGCCCTCTATTCCTCATAATAAAAAAATTTAATCATGTAACAAGGGCGCTCCAGGGAGCGCCCTGTAAAACAAGAAAATAGGGCGCTCCTTGGAGCGCCCTCTAATCTAGACAAATAAAAATTAATTAAATAAAAGAAAAAAGAAAGAGGGCACTCATAAGAGCGCCCTCTATTTCACAAAAATAAAAATTTTTGAAGAAAATAACGAGGACGCTCCTGTGAGCGCCCTCTATTTTAGGGATATAAAAAAATATTAAAAAATAAAAATGAAAGGAGGGCACTCCCAGGAGCGCCCTCTATTTCAGGGAAATAAAAAATTGCTGCTATACGAGGGCGCTCCTTGTGAGCGCCGTCTATTTCACCTTTACAGGGCGCTCCCGTCCAAATTTTGGAGCGCCCTCAATTTAAAACGATCATTGTTAACACAACCTGACACGGGAGCGCCCTAAAGACAGTGCTCTAATATCCCAAAATTGTTGTAGTGACATCTGCAACAGGAACAATTAAGCTCTTAGATACCCATACCTTCTTGGGTCCTCTTTTGTTAGTTTTGGGTCTTATTTTCCTTTTGTGTCTGCACTGAAACTGAACGTGTCCAGGCTTGCCACAATTAGAACACCCTTTACCTTTCTTAGGTCTTTTATCAGGCACTATAAAATTTAAGGATTCAGAAGAAGATGTTTCCTGAATGACCTAAACCACTTCTGTCTAAGGAATGCCTTTGAGAGCCTAATAATCTGTTCAGATTATCAGTTCCTTTGACAAATCTGGCTAGATCCAGAGTTAATTCTTTAATCTTGGTTTAGAGCATTTTGTTCTCTTTCACAAGATTATCAGAATTACTTGGATCTTGCTGAAGTAGCTTTTCTTTGAGAGCAAGATTTTCTTTTGTAATTTTTCATTTTCTTCAGCAGCTTGAGTGAAAGCTCTTGAAAGTTTTTAAACTCATTGAAAACTCTCTACTACTTTCAACAAGGACATCATACTGATCTTGTAGAGTTTGAGGAATTACCTCAGAGTCTGAGCTGTCTGAAGAAGGTAGACTTGCCATCAGACACAGGTTTGCTTCTTCTAAAGTGTCATCCTCTTCTTCTGAAGTGGAGTCATCCAATTCTTCCCATGTAGCTATCAATCCTTTCTTTTTCTTGAAGAATTTCTTCTTCTAAAAGACAACCTTCATATGACCTGGCTGCTTGCACTCAAAACAGGTAATTTTATCAGAATTAAAAGAATCTTTACCTGATTTACCTGGTTTTCAACTAGAAGTATGAGATCTTCTGAATATCCCTTTTCTTTGCAGCATCTTCTTGATTTTCTTGCTGAGAAGAGCAAGATCATCATCATCTGAACAGCCTTCAGATTTAGTATCACCATCTGAAGTGTCCTCTGCTTGCATAGCCTTCATGCTACAATGCCTAGGCTATCTGGCCTTTGAGTTCAATGTCGGTGATTTCTTCTTGGTGTCATCTTCCCCAAGTTCAAGCTCATGAATGGCTGTAACTTTGGGTCTCCAGGACATTGGTAAACTCCTTAGAATCTTTCGATTGTTGTCTCCAGATTCAAAGGTTCTACCTACAGACCTGAGTCCATTGGTTATTGTCTGAAATCTTCCAAACATTTGGTCTATGGTTTCAGACTCTTCCATCTTGAACATCTCATACTGATGTACAAGCATGCTTATCTTGGACTGCATTATAGTTTCTGTCCCTTCATGGGCAGCTGCAAGTGTATCCCAGATTTCCTTGGCAAATGAAAACCATGAACTTTCTCATATTCTGATTTGTTCAAGGAACATATCAGATAGAGTTTAGCCTTGGCATTTAGTTGAACTCTTGCAAGAATAGGACACTCCATCAGTGACCACATCCCATACATCAATGTTGTTGCTCTCAATGAACAACTTCATACGATCCCTCCAATAGTGGTAATCCACTCCATTGAATGCAGGGGGTCTCGTAATAGAGGCTCCTTCAGTGATGTAGTGTCTGTTGCTGGTA